>JAZKJV010004984.1:0-456851 GCA_037367405.1 Ottelia alismoides | reverse complement strand
TGAGAGGGTAGCCCGTTGTTTTAGGGGGTGAGTCATGAATTGAAATTTGAGTTTATCTCATTTTATCCCTCTCTCTCTCCCTTCTCCCTCCACGCGATCTCCGCGGTTCTTCTTCTTCCGTCCCTCGTTACCGACGAGTATTTCTCTTCTCAACCCCTCTCTCTCTTCTACCAAAAATCCACCAAAATTATATTATTATTTTATTAACGACGCCGCGCGATTTCCGTTTGCATCACTTACAGATAAATATAAGTCCATAATGAGAAGAAAAAAATGTGGATCCTAGAGATCCACATGTTGTTAAAATCATGGAAGTTGTCTTCAGCAAATGCATTGTATTCCAATGAAGTAGAAAGGAAATATGTGAGTGCATTTATCCTTGCTCACAAGAGATCTAGCATTTGTTGGATACAATCAAAACTAACTTCATGGTTATAGGGAACTTTTAGGGGACTGTAATATGGAACTATCTTGTTTTCTATTACTATAACATAAAGGTAAGGAAGAGAAGTAGAAGACTGAGCATTACTGTTGTGATTGATATCAGTAAAACATTATAGCTGATATGACACTTGAGAACAATTCACATTATTCATAAAGAGGTTAGTCTAGTAATCTCCAACTAAGGATAATGCCAGTCATTTCACTACCCACAAAATCACCATTTCTATTCCCTACAGTGTTTTCGGAAAAAACTCTTTCTCCTAATATATATATATATAGGGTTGATCCTGTAAGAGCCCAAAAACTGTAAAAGCATGAGAGCAGTGAATCTGGATCACTAGATTCGGCTCTTTTCTCTCCTGATTGCAGGAGGAGAGAGAAGAGCCGAATCTAGTGATCCAGATTCACTGCTCTCATGCTCTCACAGTTTTTGGCTCTCACATGATCAACCCTCTATAGAGAGAGAAAGAGGGTAGATCTTGTGAGCCAAAAATTGTGAGAGCATGAGAGCATTGAAACTGGACCACTAGATTCTGCCCATCTCTCTCCTCATTCAATCAATCAGGAGAGAGAAGATAGAATCTAGTGGTTTGGAATCATTGCTCTCATGCTCTCATAGTTTTTGGCTCTCACAGGATCAGCCCTCTCTATGTGTGTGTGTGCGCGTGCACGCGTGCGCACGCGTGTGTGTGTTGGTTACAGACGTAAAAAGGTGGATGACATGATAGCCCCCAAGCCAACTCTATAATGAGCCCACCGATCAAAGGCCGTCATCAATCTGCATAGTTAAGATTCTCACCTACAGAAATTTGACTTAAAAAACTTGGTCAAGAATTAACCTAATGGGCATTCGAAACCTCTAAACAAGTTTTTAAATAAGTTCAATATCAATAATCACAGGTTAGATGAAATGTAGTCGTTCACCAAATCTATACTTTAAGTATGTTTGGAGAGCAACGTTCCTATCCCCGTGATTAAGAGTTGCATTTACACGCTATTCCGATCACACGAAACTTCATTGTCTCCTTAATACGCATTGTTATATGAAAATTTGACGCCATGCACCACAGAATTCCCTCATCGTATAGAATGTACAGACAACAAATTCAGGTCCGGATCACACACAAGAACAGAAAATCAAATAGTACCTTTATACTAGCAATTACATCTGTGGCACCGAGCCGGACTCTCGCGGAGCCGCTGGCCTGAAGTGCCAACAAAAACAATACACTGTCAGTTCAGATGCGCAAAATTTTCTTAAAAAAGAAGCAAACAGCATCACATCAACTCGTAAGAATCCAAACCTGAGGAATGACTCCGGTTTCTATGGAGATGGGTCTGAAGTGGAATCTCTGGCGGCCGTCGCACCGGAGGTCCTGCTCGATCCCCCCGCGTATGAAGTGCTGCTCTCCCGAGGACAGCCCCACCATCTCCCTGCAAGAAAAAATCCCAAAACTCTCTGCAGCATTTCGTCGAACAGCTCAAGGACGTCTATGTTACTGCCCGAGAGGAAGAGACCGTACCTGTGCTACAGTAAGAGGGGACGGCCGGTGCCGCGGTAATGGAAGGGGCCGGACAACTGGTAGGGTTTGGGCGCGCGGAAGAGTGGAAAGTTTGGTCGTTTTTCTCTTTTCCTTTCCTTCCTTTTACTTTTCTGCAAACGACCCTTTCGTTCCCTAATTCTAATTTAATACAATGATTATTGTTATAGAGCATGACGTGATTGTAATGGAATATCTTTAAATTTTCAATTTAATTTTATTTTTATTATAGTTACTGATCCTATTATTAGTGGATTGTAAACTTATATCTAATGGTTGAGATTAGGAGTTCGTCTCATATATAATGGACATAGAGTTCATTGAATAAAAATCATATGTGTGTGTTGGGGAGCTTGCACCAAGTTGCATGTAACTTTAAATGTATCGGAACCATAAAACGCTCGTATTTTTTATATTTTTGAAATGAAATATTGTGGGATTTAGATCATCATATATCACCTTACTGTCATTAAAAATCCAACTTGATTCGAGACTCCCAACCTATTAGTCAAGATTGCAAAATTTGAATGGTCTCGGAATTACTGAAATTTATCTCTATCGGACGGACATGTTAGGAATGTTTGTTTTATATGAAATCTGAAACATGTGTTTTAGCAATAATTCTAAGTAAATCCACCAAGATTTCATTTCAAAAAAATGGGCTTTTGTGGTACC
This sequence comes from Ottelia alismoides, assembly GCA_037367405.1. Taxonomy (NCBI): domain Eukaryota; kingdom Viridiplantae; phylum Streptophyta; class Magnoliopsida; order Alismatales; family Hydrocharitaceae; genus Ottelia; species Ottelia alismoides. Next base: position 454,191 of record JAZKJV010004984.1, on the reverse strand, counting down.
TGTGATGTAAAGTTACATGCAGCTTGGTGCAAACCCCCCAACCTTATATGTGTGTGGTTCAATGAGGCTGTCTCGACCTCATTTTCCGGTTTTTTTTATTTTTTTTAAATAACACCATGTATTTTCATCGCTATATCCCTCTAATATGTCGTTCCAATTTTGTTGAAAACAGATACACTTATGTCCTTCATCTAGAACATTACAATTATAGTAATTCTAAGTCCATTAAAATTACTTGTTCTATATGAAATGTATACCAGTCTTTATTTCTGACGAAATTGGAATGATATATTAGAGGGGATAGAGTGATGAAAATACATGATGGTATTTTTGAAAAAAATAAAAAAATCGTTGGAAAATGGGGCATGAGCACCCTCATTTTTTTCATGTATATATATGGGGGATGGGATTGCCCTCTGAGAGGAGCTAACTTTGCTCCCTCGCCCATTTTCTCTATGTTTTTTATTTAAGTAATTAAATCCATGGAAAATTCATCATTGTATCCTTATATTATGCCATTCAAGTTTCGTGAGAAACAGAGAGTCCTGCGACCTCCATCCATACGGTTATTTTTTAACGGTTGTAAAATTGTTGAAAACGACCCCGTCTAGATGGAGGTCGTAGGAGTCTATGTTTTGAACGAAATTTGAATGGCATAATACATGAATACAATAATGAAAATCCACAGAAGTATTTTCTAGAAATAAAAATAAGATATGAGGAAAATGGGATGAGTGAGCCAAGTTCGCTCCCCCAGGGGCAGACCCATTTTACCCATACATATATATATATATACATATATATATATATGTGAAAAGGGACGATGCTGCATGTAGCAGCCAACGTGGCTGCTACATGTGGCAGTTTCCCCAAAAATTTTTTATTTTTTTTTCAAAATTAAACCAGAATATTCATATATATACCCCTCCTATATTGTGTTAAAATTTCGTCAAAAACAAAGACTCCTATGCCCTCCATCTAGACATGGTCGATTATAGCAAATTTTAAACCGTTAAAATTACATGGTCTAGATGGAGGGCATAGGAGTCTTTGTTTTTGACGAAATTTTAATACAATGTAGGAGGGGTATATAGATGAATATTCATGATTTGATTTTGATAAAAAAAATAAAAAAAATTGGGGAAACTGCCACATGTAGCAGCCACGTTGGCTGCTACATGCAGTAGCGTCCCGGACCTCTCTCTCTCTCTCTCTCTCTCTCTCTATATATATATATATATATATATATATATTGGAAAAAAGAATATGCTTCCTGGGTGTGGCTAACTTACATGCTCCCACTCCTTTTCCCCTATATTATTTTTTATTTCTCTAAAACGAAACTGTTGGAATTGAGATCATAATATGTCACTATGATGTCATTAAAAATTGAACTTAATTCGAAACTTCTATCCCCTCCGTCAAGACTGCCAAATTTTAATGGTTTCAGAGTTGCTGAAATTGACCCCCTTTAGATGGAGGGCATAGGAGTCTCTTTTTCTGACGAAATTGGAGTGACATGTTTGGGGATATAGTGATGAATATACATGTTTTCATTTCCCAAAAAAAGTAAAATAGGAGGAAAATGGGGGTGGGAGTAGCCAATTGGCTACACCAAGGGTGTAGCCTCATTTAACCCTATATATAGGGTAAAATGGGGTTGCCCCCTTGGAGGGAGCTACCCCCCCCCCTCCACGCGTCATTCCGTCTGTTGTTTTTTTTTTTTGAAAATTTCTTCCGTGGATTTTCATCAATATATACCTATATTATGTCATTCAAATTTCACACGAAATAGAGATTCTAACGACCTACATCCAGAAGGGTCATTTTTAGCAATTCCCTTACCGTTAAAAAATGATTGTCTGGGTGGAGGCCGTATGAGCCTCTGTTTCGCAGGAAATTTGAATAGCATAATATATGGATATAGTGATGAATATTCACAGAAGAAAATTTCAAAAAAAAAAAAGCGGGCGGAATGGCGCGGGGGAGCCCAATTAGCTCCCCCCAAGGGGCAGCCCCATTTAACCCATATATATATATATATATATAGAGAGAGAGAGAGAGAGAGAGAGAGAGAACGGGTCCTACTCAATGGAGTATGTAACTTATATACTCCATTTTCTTCTTTTTCATTTTTTTATTTTTTTAAATACTTCCATGGATTTTCATAACTATATCCCTCTGATATGTCATTCAAATTTCGTCAGAAACAGAGACTCTTACAACCTCCATCTAGACAGTCATTTTTTAACGATCACAGATTTGATGTATTTTCATGTTCTGGATGGAGGCTGTAGGAGTATCTGTTTCTGATAAAATTTGAATGACATATTAGAGGAATATAATTATGCAAATACATGGAAGCATTTTTCAAAAAAATTAAAAAAAATAAAAAAAGAAAGTGGAGTAGGTAAGTTACCTACTCCATGGAGTAGGATCCCTTTCCTCATATATATGTATGTGTGTGTGTGAGGAAAGGAAGCCTACTTCATGAAGTATGTAGCCTTACCTACCTCACATTTATTTTTTGCATTTTTTTGAAAACGCCACCATGGAATTTCATCTCTATGTCACTCTAATATGTCAATCCAGTTTCATCGGAAATAGAGACTCATATGCGCTCCATCTAGAACTGGTAATTTTAACGGTCTTAAAACTATTGTAATCGACCTGTTCTGGATGGAGGGCATAAGAGTTTATGTATCCGACGAAATTGGAATGACATGCTAGAGGGATATAGTTATGAAAAATCAATGGTTGTATTTTTCAAAAAAATAAAAAATGGTCAAAAACGGGCATGAAGGGCATGATGTATGTAAGGTTACCTACTTCATGCCCGTTTTTGACCATTTTTTTAGAAAATATCATCATGATTCTTCATCACTATATCCCTTTAATATGTCACTCCAATTTCGTCTAAAACGGATAGTATTATGTCCTTCATCTAGAATAGGTAATTTTAAAGGACTTAGAACTGATGTAATCGACTTGTTCTAGATAAAGGGTATATGGATCTCTATTTCTGAAGAAATTTTAATGATATATTAGAGGGATATAGTTATGCAAATCTATAGTGGTATTTAAAAAAAAGATCAAAAAATGAACATGAAGTAGGTAAGCTTACCTACTTCATGGTGTAGGCTCCCTTTCCTTGTATATATAGGATTTGATGGGGTCGCCCCTGCCCCCGCACCATTTTCCATAAATTTTTTTATTTTTATGAAAAATATCATTATGTATATTTATATGTACATCCCTCCAATATGCTATTCGAATTTCATCCGAAATGGAGGCTCATATGCCCTCCATCTAGAATAGGTCGATTACAACAATGTTTAGACCGTTAAAATTACTTGTTCTATGTGAAGGAAATGTGAGTCCCTGTTTCCGACGAAATTCGAATGGTATTTTGGAGGGATATATAGATGAATATACATAGTGATATTTTGCAAAAAAAATAAAAATTGTGGAATCCATATATTGAGAGAGAGAAAAAAAGGTTGGGGAGCTTGCACTATGGTGCATATAAGTTTACATGCACCGATGCCATAAACACCCATTTTTTGATATTTTTTGAAATAAATAATGTGAGATTTAAATCACTATATATCACCATTATGTCATTCAAAAATTAATTTAATTCAAAACTTATATCCCATCCATTAAGGATGTGAAATTTTAACGGTATCATATAATTGTTGAAATTTAATCCTTTTAGATCAACGTGTTAGGAATGTTTGTTTCTATAAAATTTGAAACACCATATTCTACTAATAATTCTAAGTAAACCCCTCATATTTCATTTCAAGAAAAATGAGCGTCTGTGACACTGGTGCATGTAAATTTACACCAACATGGTGCAAGCTCTCAAACTTCGTATGTATGCATGCATGCATGCATGCATGCATGCATGTATGAGTGATCCTATAAGGTGGTGAGATCGATAATCTCAACCATCCACTTTACCATCATTAATGGCATGAAACATTGAGGATTTAGATATAATAATGAGTAGAACATGTGCTTCAAATTTTGCATAAAAAACACCCCTAACATGTCCATCTGGAGGAGGTCGAGTACAACATTTTTGAGACCGTTAAAATTTGACAAACTTGATGGAGGGGATAGAAGTCACGAATTAAGATACATTTGGAATGACACCTTGGTGATATATAGTGATCTAAATCCTTCAAGGTTTCATGTTGTTAATGATGGTAAAATAGGTGGTTGAGATTACCCATCTCATTCTCTCGCAAAAGCCCATCTCATTGGATCATCCATCTATATATCTATATACAGGAGAAACTTACAATAAGGTGTGCCTTTCTTGGATGCATGGAAAGTCACGTCATTTTAAATATTTTTTCTATTTATTTCACTATTTCTAACTACATAAATTTAATAATAAATGTTAACATAATATGTATATAAAGAAAAAATATGAAAATATTATTAAATTAGACAAAAAAATGCTAGTGATATCATGTAAGTTATATTTTACAAAGCAGTAAGACCATTACTATTTTACAATGTGCAGTTTATATTTTAAAAAAATGTCACATAATTTACAAATTCAATAGTGGCTTTTAAAACTTCAGGAAAGACCCAACTCATTAAAATTGGACAAAGGTAGCCAAGTTAGCTCCCTCTGGGGCAGACATTTTTAATCCATATATAATACATATATAATTTAAAATGGGTTGCCCTGGGTGAGCTAAACTATCTCCTCATACCCTATTTGCCCATTTTTTTAAAAAATATTTCCATAGAATTTCATCCTATATCACTATATCAGGTCATTCAAATTTCATGCGAAACAGGAAGTCATACGACCTCCATCCAGACGGTGATTTCAACAATTCTGGAACCGTTAAAAAATGATTGTCTAGGTAGAGGCCATATGAATATCTATTTCTCGTAAAAACTTGAATGACATGGTATAGGGATATAGTGATGAATTTATACAGACTCATTTTTTGAAAGGGAAAAAAAGAAAATAAGAAAAATGAAGTGGGTGAAGCCATGTTAGATCCTTCAAGGAGGAAGCCCCATATTTCCCTATATATATATGAGAAAAATAGGGTTGCCCCCATTTCTCTCTCTCTCTATGTGTGTATATATATAGTTATGTATGTGCAGATGTAATTTGTCGACAAAATAGGTGTTATATACAAAATTGAATATGGATATTAATTTTTAAAAACTTCCGAATATAGAAAGAATATCTCTTAAAAATCAAGCTGGTCTAAATATCAGAATATAATATATGTACAATAAATGTACTCTAACTTTATAAACAAGTAAAACTCCAAACTCGATTCAAAAAATGCATATTCACAAACATTTCTAAAGTACCAAAACTCTACACTTCAACCTCTATCGATTTATGTCGTTGAGAGGGAAGCGATGTCAATACAAGTAGATGAGAATCTTACACATGCAAGTTGTATATTCGAGTTTTCTTTTATGCAAGAATAATTTCCTTCACCGACATGATTCCCATCGTTGGAAGCCACATTTTTACTTGAATCAATTGAGCTACAATATACTGTATGTATTATTCGACATTCATGAGCTTATAGTCAGCTCGTGGATCCTCACAACTGCCATGACAATGTCCTTTGTCGTTTACAAAAGGAAGTCCCATGAAACTTCATCGTATGACACCGAACTACGTGAGCGTGCACCTGAACCCGCAAGTGCACGTAATTCCCGACCTCGGGACTTCGAGGGTACTACGCCTACCGCCCTTCATTAAACCTCACATCCTCGCAGGATTCCTTCACACGATGTTTCATATTGAATCAATTGGAGTTGTATAACTGGAAAATCTACCCAGTCTATTGTGGTATTCGCATTTTTCATGCAAGGTAAATTTATCCCTTTTTATATTTAGAATAAATTACACAAAAGTCTACGAACTATACACACGATTTCGATGTCATACATGAACTTTAAAAAGTAAAAATAAGGCACATGATCTTTACGATGTCTTAATCCGATCCTTGACTGTTGGAAATTAATTGATCATTTTGTATTTCTGATCTTAAATCACAACAGCTCAACTATGAACATGTAGCTCGTATTCACCAGATTGTAATGTCTATTATTAGGGTTGTAGGCTAAGTGGGTATGCCCATGCATCTAATACAAGTGAAGCTCGACTATAAGCATGTTAAGCCCGACTACAAAATTAGCGATAATTAGTTAAAATTTTGAAAAGTCACAATGGATAAGTGCCGCAATATGCACCTTCACTGACGATAACACCATATATGATATTTTTCGCTACTTTCAATTATAAAAAATAATTTCATAACAAATAATATCATTGTTATATTTTTAACAATGTATGATATAGTGGCAGATTTAGAAAAAAAGAGCCAATATAGAGCCATTTTTTGTACTGGGTAGACATCGACTTTTCATTTCAAGTTAATGGCAAATAAGACAATTTATGTAATTTTAACATTCTTATAATTGCTGTAATTTTAACCGATTATCCTCGGTGCATGTACAAGGAAAAAAATCACAGGATCTCAACCCGAAAGAATTCTCCATGTATTTATACGTAGGTTTGAATGCCAACGGAGGTGATTTAGGTATGGCAAGCTAATGCGAAAGTCAGGGTTTCGTATTTACGCCTCTTGTAAGGTAAAAATATTTATTTTGTGAAGTATATCACCATTTCATAGCCTCACATATCTCCATGGGCCACCAAGACAGACGTCTATTCCAAGGAGAAATGTTTGTATGCATTTGATACTTAGGTAGTAATAAGGCATGAAGTGGCAATACTTAATTGGTTAAGATGGATAATTATTCCACACTTCTGAAATTAATCTTTCCTTGAATCAAGAGTTCTCGAAATCAATCTTGAGGTTTGATAATAGTGCGCTAGAATAGTTTAAGGTGAACACAAACAAAAAAGGTAAGTTGGAGACCAAGAGGCTTAGGGATCGTTCGTTTAGGGAATAAGCGGAAATAAGGATGGGGAATAAGGAGAATAATGATCTATTCTCTGTTCAGCTGGAAAGTTAGAAAAAAGAGAATAAGGTGAAATAAGTGTAGGTAAAGTTGAATAATGTTAAGAATAACGGTGAAATAAGGTGGAATAATGGGGAATAGACGTAATGGGAACCGTGTCAGGAGAATTTGCCACTTATTCCATGGCATATTCTCCAACCAAACAGGCCCTTGATGATCTCATTTATGTGCATTTTAATTAAAATCTCAAGAAACGTTGATTCGAGCGATCAAGAGATCCACTTCCTTCACAAAATCGTGCACACTTAAGTGCATGAACAAATGATGTGAGCGTACATGCTCAAGATGAGACTTTTTCCCGATCCATGTTTTTTCTCGAGGCTCCGTTTCAAATGCATGTAGTGTCGAAGAATAAAATAATCGTTTATATGTACAAATGCTCCAGTACGAAAGTACCCCAAAAAGCTAGCTTTTGTATCTTAGATCCATTTTCAATGAAACCACCTTCATTAGATGGACAATTTAATTTGAAATACAATGAAGGTGAGTTTAGCCTCAATTTGAGTTCATATGTATTATATATTGATTAGTGAAGCTTGGTTTGCAGCCTTCTCATATATGTATACCATGTGCATTGTGCATGATTTTTATTAACTATTATTTTATAATTTTCTACATATTAATATGTATAAGTTTTATGTTGAACATTTTATTGTTTGTGGTGTATATATTAATAAATAAAATAGTATGAAAATGAGCTATATTCATAATATATTGTATATATCAGAATTAGGGTTTTGGATAATTTACATTCAAGAAAAGCCGAAGAAGTGAGCATGGCAAGGATGGTTCAAGATCAAGCTCAACTGCAGTGTTGATGGACGAGGAAGAGGAGGAATCCGATTATGGAGAAACAAATGAAGATGAATGTGAAGATGAAGAAGTTGTTGCTTTAGACGAGGAGTAGGATGACTGGTGCTTACTAGCATAATTCATCTTTCGGTAAGCATGTTTGCGGTTTAAGGAACATATGGTCTTACACTATGAATAACATTTCGTTCTTAATTTTTCTCTTTGATTCCATGAACTATGTTCGGTAACTTGTTGTCCAACTGCTGATTAATCCTCCATCGTCTGAATATCCAACTTCTGCATCAGAATACCAACAACGACATACTTGAAAAGTTGATAAACATAAATAAACACATGAGCTATCAAGAATCGGTCAAGGTTCTAATGTTCCCTGCCATCCTTTTGATGAATGATACGACTTTAACCTTTAATTTTGGAGATTGAGAGCCACATGCATAACCATTTGACCATTGAAGTGGGTCCAATGTGATTGATTGATTAACAAGTTCGAGTCATGATAGATATTCATTGGATGTTCTCGTGAATAAAAAATGAGACCATATTTTTCTATCAAAGAAAAATCACAAAAAATCCCCATCGCTCATTTCACTCGTCCCAATCCATTCTCATGGTAACTTCTATCCTTTTGTGAAGAACCCTCTCTTGCCAAGGGAAGGATGGAACATGGATATCTCTGTTCCAATCCAAGAACATAAGATGCTCCTTCATACCTATCATTGTAAATTTAGAACTAGGATTAAGTTTGCAATATTCAACATATTCGACAAGTAAAATAGCATCCACATACAAGAACATTAATAAGGTGGAATACACATATACCTAGATCCCTTCGACGTGAATTTATAATGTTCATTGGTTCAAACATTTATAACCCATCTTGATAGCCTTTCCATCTGGTTCTATTGATGGACGCCCTCTTTCAAGCGAAGAAGGATTAATAAACATAATTTGACTCATTTAACTTTGATTGATCACTTGAATAATATATAAGAGATTTTATATTTTTGGAGACTAATAAATATATGATCAAGTTTTTTATAATTTCCATCCACAAACATGTACTTCCACATAAATTCTATTTAATTGAACTTTTCGCAAATAAATGAATCTAAATTGATGTTCTAGTTTGATTTGTTTACTTTTAAATCAAAATTTTAATTAATTTTTTAATTAGTCGAATGCGAAGAATATCGAAAATGGATTTTTTTTGACAGCCTTACCCCTAAGGCCATATCTAGAGTGTCCAAACCTAAAGAGATCCATGAAATCATTTTTCCATAGAGTCGGATTTTAGTAATTTGGCAATGACAACAACATTAGATTCGTTGTTATAGTTTAAGGTTTTTACAATTATGCCCTTCAGAATTTTCCCAATAACACTTGTGTACCTATTTTTTTTCAATTACACTTGTGCCTATTTAATCTTGCAAAGTTAATATATGTGTCCTCTCATTAGTTTACCATATATAAGATAAGTCCGGCCTCGTTTTATTCAAATCAAATTCGAATTTAGAAAGTTTATGTTACAATTGTGTCCCTACATTCTTGACCCACACACACATGCACACACAAGAGAGAGAGAGAGAGAGATTCGAGCGAGTGCTTCATGACCTCGACGCTTCTCTCCTCACAACAATTGCTCTCCTCATCGTGGAGTTAGGGAAATCGATGGAGTTCGACAACCGAGTAGGAGGTGATAATTGAGAAAGTGATGACAAAGATCTTGAAAGTAGGGGGTTGGCTGGAACACATGGGCAAGAGCAGCATGCTGCAACTTAGTATCTGTTTATGATTCCAGATATCCGCTGTTATTCTAGACGGTACAATTACTTTTGCCACAGTTTTTGTTCAGTTATGATGTAAAATACTTTTCTATCTATTCTGAATATTTTTGAGAATATATGTATGTACTGTCAACTCTTTTGTACATGCTGTAGAAAAATATGAACATTAATGAATGGAAATTTGGTGGCACTTTTTATTGTTGGTTATGTGGTTGCCACTTGGATTGTGAATGTCATGGCAGAAACGCGAGAAATTTCCATGTATTTTCACGTATCTTATGTGATCTTTTGTGAATGTAATACTGCGAATGCGTTGTAAACGGGTGCCCGATCCGAGAAGTTCACATTATGTGGAAGGTAGATGATAAGTGGTTTGCGGATTATATCATGGTTGCCATAGGAGGTAGGGGCGGAGGGCAAATTGTGACGAGGAGGGTTTTAAAAAGAAGAGGAAGACATAAAAAAGAGAGAAGAAAAAGGCGTTGAATTGCATTTATGCACTTGTCTTTAACGACAGTTAGGAGGAGAAGAAACGACAATTAGGGGCATGTGTTTGTAAAAAAAGTAGCACACGTAATTGCTGTGACCACTCCGAAAGTGACGTGCAAACGTCATTATGCTCTAATTTCTTTTTTGTTAGATGTTTGTGCGAGCTTATCAAATAGAGCAAATTTTATATGTCTCGAATCTTTTTTATGCATTGCCAATCACCCTATGTTGTAATATCCAAGCTTCGTATTTCTTCCGATTAGGATTAGAATATATTTACACTTGAGCTGAAAGAAAACACAGAACTGGAAAAAAATCCATATTAATCTAATTGCGATGATGCTGAAAGATGAGATTATTAAGAAAAGGCGGGCGAAAATTCCCAACTTCCTCCCCCACCTTCCAAGAACCCATCTTTTTCCTTTGATTCAACGCGTAGGATCGACGAACAAGTCAAAGCCATTCCCCGTTTTTTCACCACTTCTTGTTCTTCCTCTCTTTATATATCATCTGCTCCGCACCCTTCCGCATTTCTATCTTTTTTGCTCCTCGTCGATCCCATCCCACCTGTGAGGTAGTCTCATCTTATCTTATCTGATGCATGTCATTCTTTTGCTTGATGAGTGCCAAAAAACACAGATTTTGCTGCTTAAATTTATGGGTTATTTGAGCTCTTGATGCAGTTCGGTGAAAAGGGTTTTCTTTCTTCTTTTTGGGTCGTTCTTATGTGGGTTTTGTTTTATACTTTTGAGTGGTTGTTGAAGTGGTGGAGCATATGTTGCTAGAGATGGAAGTGATTTGTTCCATTGGGAGGATTTGTTTCTTTCCTTTCTTTCTGTTGATCCTGTTCATCTTTGGAAAGATCTAGGTTTTGTTTCCTTGAAGAATCTGAGTCGTGGTTTGTCTTGGGTGTTGGATTTTGAGGGAATTCTGGATTTTTGTAGGTTGATTTCATGGCAACACTAAAAATTGTTTCTTGGGATGAATCCTAGTAGGGATTTGCAAGAAGTGATTCGAAATTTTGTTAAGAGGGTCTTTACCATATAAATGGGATTGCGGGTCCAAGTCTGATAAGTTTATAATTATTGTTCCTTGTCATTTTGTCTGTTGTTCATGTCAATTCTAGTTCTCTCTCATAATGATCATCACCTATTTTTAGTTTATGAAGTTAGGATTTTTATTTCACCATTTTACATGTTTTTCATTATCCCGGGTTTTTCTTTATTCATGCAAATTCTTGTTTTTTTATTGGTTAACTTCTTAGTTGTCACAATTATCTCATCTTGTTTTGTTTTCTTACAAGGTGCCGTTGCTGAAACTTTAGAGCACATCCAGCCTTTTTTATATAGCAAACATGTTTCACTTTCGTGGTAGACACCGCGTAGAGAAGAATTCAAAGCCACAGACAGACGGTTACGGGGCGCATGAGAAAAATCCTTTTGATTCTGATTCTGACATGTTGAGACAGAGCAGAGCATCATCGGAACCTGTTGTGACCAAGACGAACCCAAAAACCTTGACTTACACAGAGGATGATGACGCTGAATACTCGTTGCCTTCTTATGCTGCAAAAAACAAGTATAAGAATGATTTTCGTGATTCTGGTGGTTTTGAAAACCAGAGTGTGCAGGAGTTGGAGAATTATGCTGCTTACAAGGCTGAGGAGACTACTTCTACAGTGAACAATTGTCTTAAGATTGCCGAGGATATCAGAGAAGATGCGACCAAGACTATGATCACATTGTCTCAGCAAGGAGAACAGATCACCAGGACTCACTATACCGCTGTAACCATGGATCAGGACCTTAGTCGGGTATGTTATTTTAGTTCTTGTTTTCTAGCACATGAATGAGAAATCAAAATATTTTTACAGAAAGGAGCTGAAAAGGTATCAATAAACTTTTTGTACTTTGATTCCATAGTATGGGTGTAATGAAATATACTGGTATATTTCCTAAAAAGCAAACAAAGTAGTTGCTTGGTAGTAAATATACGTTTGGACCGATGCTCCTGCCTGAAATCTGGTTTAGAGTAGAAAGTGAAAGCATTGGACATTATTCGGTCCATCTTATGCAAGCATAATCCTACTTCTAGCGAGGAACTGTTCTCATTCGTGCTGCATGGCTATATTCTTTACCGTTGTGCTAGGGGTTATAGTATAGATTGGATTTATTTAAGGTCTCACATTAAATTATTTATATATTATCAATGAAAATATAATTTTGGTAACGGACTAAACCTCAGCTTGTTTTAGTTGGTCCTCCTACTGCGAAGGCTATTTACTTGGATCCCCTAATCCAATATCTTGTGTTGTCTCCTTGGTCAGCAGCTAGACTTCTAATGAGATCCGACCTCTCTCCATCTTTGTCTGTTACATCCATCAGGTAAAACCTTGGTCGGCATGACCGAGGATTTTTGTTGGGATTGAAATGGTGGAGAAACTAGGACCATGCTATCTCTTCCCCCTCCACTTAGTCCTTGGGAACTTCACACTCTTATCCTTCAGTTACGAGACCTAAATGCTTTTGTATGAAGTGCAGAGTTGACATCTAGACTCTCGCATTGCAAATAGAGTATTTCAAGCTAAAGCTATGAGTTGTCAAGCATGGTCTTATTTTTGAAGTGAGATGAGCGAGCTCCCAAAATGGTAAATAAATACAAAGCCTTCTCATTTGCTATCCCTACAACCCATCCCCCCTTACGCCTCTTAGAGTTTGTTAACCCATGGCAATTTTGGATTGCTACTCAGTATTGGCAATGAGTTTGAAAATGTATCAAAGGGTGAAATTTAATTATTTACACCACGTCGAAGTAATTAATCATGACACATTTATATTTGGAACGGAAATACTTTGAGAGGTTTGAAACACACTTAAAAGCTTTATACATTTGTTATTTCTTAATGTATTCCATTAGTCAAAGGCTCCATTTATTTATAGCATACCTTCTGGCACATATGTGGAGAAATCCTAAGGGATCAAAATTTTCAAGAATAGGGCAAAGCAAAGTGTTGAATCACATATTCTGAGGTGGGTGCAGTTGGGGTGGGTGCAGTAACAGACTTATTATTAAATAGAGAAGATGGCAAAGATATCATGATCCAAAATTGAATATGCTACAACTCCAAGGAAAAGCAGGAACGGAATCAATATCGTACTCTTGCATCTTCAGTATGAAGCATTGGGATCCTTTTGCCGAAGAGCAAAGCAGAGATCAGATGCGAACCATCCCATGCTAGAGCATGAACATTCGAGTCCTCTTTCACGACATAACATTGAGAATGCTCATTAAATGAGCTATTCATTACCATACCTTTGATCTCAGCAATACCTTTTATACGAAGTATTTTGACGGTCCTTGCAATCCAAGTTGATATCTTCTTTGCCTTGCTTTTACTTAGGCCTGGACATTGATTCTCTTCTTTCTGTCCAGTAGCATCTGGCATCTTTTTTTGTCAAACTTGGAGTGGAACATTGATCTTCTCAAGCTAGTTCAGGTCGAAAGAATATATTTTTTCAGGAAAAATTATAATTATCAGAAGCTGCAGTTTTGTAGCAGTCCATGGACATACCACATTTCAATCCATTGGTCTGGTATGAGCTGATACATAAAATTTTCAATGGATTATTGCTTAGTAGTCAGCATCTTCATTGGTATTGAATCAATCTTGAACAAAATACACTTTTGGAGACCTCATAATGTGGGTACCAATGGAATGCTAAGTTTTGGAACATTTTTTCTTGAGAGGTTGAAATTTAGAAAGCCAGTAGTATGTGTGGAAGGAGTCCCGCAATGCACTTGATGAATGATTGCAAACTCAATGATCTACATCGCTAGAATGGAAAGCTACCGGTTATTGAACTGTCTTGATTTGTATTGCTGTAAAATAGGATTGCTTTAGATGGTTGATTCTTTTAACTATTAATTCTGAGATACATTTCTAAGATATGTTTAGATCTCAAGTAAACGATTTTAAGAAGCTATTCTATACAAATATTTTTATGGGATTAACAACAGCAATTCTTAACTTCTGCCTTAAGGTTCACTAATCAAAAATTTCAACCTTCAATGCTATCTTATTCCAGGGTGAGAAACTTTTGGGAAGCTTGGGTGGAATGTTCTCTAAGACATGGAAACCAAAGAAGGACCCAGTTAAGGGACCTGTGTATATAGAAGGTAACCTAATTGCATGTGGTATTGCTAAAACTAGTTTTTATGTCGTATTTGACTTGGTACTTTTGTTAATTATGTGTGATATTGTTAAAGCTAGTTTTTATGTCGGATCTGACTTGGTATCTTTGTTACAGACAATGACTTCAAACGAAAGGGTAGCCACATGGAACAGAGAGAGAAGTTGGGACTGTCGTCCAACAACTCCAAGGAGCGTCCAACCTCTCGACAATACACAGAACCAGCATCTGCCATGGAGAAAGTCCAGGTATGTGTACATGGACGAAATGAGAAAGACGGAGAAAGTTTGAGAAAGCAATGATTCATGCCCCTTTGTAATCTGATGGAATTTGTCTCTGTAACAGATTGAGAAGGCCAAGCAGGATGATGGACTTTCCGAGTTAAGTGGTGTGCTGAGCCAGCTGAAAGGCATGGCCGTCGACATGGGATCTGAGATAGAAAGGTCAGCACCACTTTTTTTCATGTTCCCTTTGTCTATGACTTTTTCCCTTAATTTATAAATAGAGATAAGTTTCTTTTCATCTGATCTTCTTTTCTTGTTACGTAAATAGAGATGAATTTTTTTTGATGGAAACTTGCCTTGGACTCATATGATTTTTCCAGCGATTATTTCAAACTTATATTCCATGTTTTTGGTAAATTAAGTTTATCTAGTATTTTTTTTCAAGAGCATGGTATTATCTTTTTTAAATCCCAGCATTTGTGAAGACTCTTTCTATTGTTTAGAGAGATGAGATGACTGGTCTAATGCCAAAATTAGCAGCAACTCTTATACCTTTGGAGGGTTTGTGTATGTAACGTCCTGGACTTAGGTCTCCGGTTTGTTGTCGAGGAAAACTGACCCTGATAACTTGTTGGACTCGGGCCTAAATGGACACATTGACAACCACCCAAAATGCTTAAGTTCAGGTTGTCAAGTAATAATCCCCACCACTTATAATGCACTCTCATACTTTGTGAGTTTTAAATGTGGGACTACTTTTGGAGGTATGGGTGTTACAATGTATTTGGGTCAAAGAACCCAATTTGAACAACTCTCATACTGTACAAATATTGAAGAGCTAACCATATGTTTAAACTTCCTGTGAAGATCAAATCTGTTAAATTTTAAATTCAAATATCGCCCATAACTATTATGCAGACATCAGATTAATGGTGTTTATGTTCACGTGAATGGAAAGTGATGTGAACTTGTTGGTGTTCTGATACTTTGCAAAAGAATTTTATAAACCATTTTGGATGTTCAATGGTCTGGTAGTAGTGCACTGTGCTTACCACCCAGAAGACAAGGGTTAAATCCCTCCTTGTGGAATTGCATTTGGTAGCTGACAGTCAGCGTAAAAAATATCCGGATCTTTCAACATGGATTTGAGCAAGAATCCATGTAGCCAACCCTACTTAAAGTGAGAGAAGGTTTTGTCATTTTAATTTTGGATGTCATCCCATAATGATAAATATCCTTCTGTTCTCTAATCGGTTGTAATATGAACCATAAAATCCGTCTTCATTAGTCCACCGAATTGCATCTACATTTACCTTTATCTTTTATACAAATTCTTGATGCTACATTACTCATGTATATTTTCTGTTTATTGATTTGTGTTGAACAGACAAAACACGGCTCTGGATCATCTTAACGACGACATTGAGAGGCTGGACGGCAGAGTCAGGGGAGCAACCCAGCGTGGGAGGCGCCTCCTCGGAAAGTAGAACATCCGCCATTGGACTACCATATGAACTCATAAGGATTGGCATTCTTTTTTGTTTTGTGCCATACCATAGTAAGATTTATGGAATGCTGTATACTGGGATTCCATTGGCTTAGAAATTGTATTTCAATAACACTGCAGATTTGCGTTGGAACAAGGGCTTTGAACAAAAAAAAATGCGTATTATATTTTGGGTTGTAGTTATTGTAGGTAAAATAACAGGAGGGTTAGAAAAATAATACCGAATCCAATGCGATGCGACGAACCAACTAGCCGAGGTGTGCAAAATGCACTGTCCTTAAGAATAGATTCGTACCTCCCACGGAAATTCCGACAGTGCAACCGGTACCGATACGACTATCCTCCAGGATACAACGGCGAGATCTCGACGGGTGTGCACTCGTCAACGTCAAGATCGGTTGAGCAACAGAGATCCTTCCTTCGGAATAGACTCACTCAAAAAAGAGAAGAAGGGGAAGAGATAGAAATTGTTGTGTGTCATGTGTGTAAACAAAAAGCTAATGACCCCCCTATTTATACAAATATTTCGGTAGAGTGTTATGCCCCTCTTTCTAACGTTTCTTAATACTAAATGCACAGGTTACACAAAGAGCATTCAAATAAGATAAATGCACGAGTGGCGTTTTAAAAAAAAAAGAAATCAATGAATCAAAACACCATCGTTTCAAAAGAAGGTTAAAATTGAAACGCATAACGTGTAGCCTAATGTGCCAAAAGGAGTAGTAAATAAAACGTCAACTCATCAAAAGGCACAAATGTAAATAGCAAATGCGTGAATATTAATTTGGTGAAAAGAGAGAATTAATATCATAACGTGTAGTTTAAATAATAATTTTAAATTATAAAGAAGTATTTGAAATACCTCATTATTTCAATTATAATATATCAACAATCCCCCACTATTTCAAATACCTCTTTTTTTTTAATTATCTCTTTTCATCCCCCACAATTTCAAAAAAGAAATAAAGATAAACATAAAAGAGGGATAAAAACTTAAAGACGACACTTGAAGGAACTCGAAAATGTAATGAATAAGACTTGGTGTCTTATCGACTATGAACCAAGACATAGAGAGTATGAATATAGTTTCTAGAGGTTGGTGGAATAATAATTCCTATGAACCAATCCTTTATCTTTGAAACCATTGACCCATATCTCACACTACATTTTCTGATCTTTGTTGCTCATGCGGGTTGACACGTTTCGGCCATGCGTCTACCTTGATTTTCAAGAGTGCTCTAGAGATTTTTGTCCAAAAATCTCATAGGAAGCGTCCTCACCTCCACACCCATATAGGTGGATCATCATCAAGTGTATACTGCCTTTATACACCACCCAATTTGGGCTATGATATCCATTAAGAACATGTTTGTTCAACCTCACCACTTTTCATACTATCACATTGTACATCATAGGAATAGGGAAAATTTGATAGTATCATGCAAGTCGTCTAGTGAATTGTTTATCCCATATGAACCTTCTTCCTGGGATCTCCATTCATGAAGGTTGGGTTTCCATCACTTCGACAATTGATTTGGGCACAATTCCATTCCCCTCGATGTACTCTCCACAAGCTTTTTGCTTAGTGGTTTAGTCAGAGGATCGGCTAAATTTAACTCTGACTTCACATAATCCATGGATATTATACCATCACCAATGAGTTGCCTCACAATATTGTGCCTCAGATGAATATGTCTGCTTTTCCCATTATATATTTTATTTTTAGCTCTTGCTATAGTAGCTTGGCTATCACAATGAATGAATACAGATGGCGTTGGCTTCATCCAAGTGGGAAGATCTGCTAGAAGGTTTCTCAACCATTTAACCTCAGTACCTGCCTTCTCTAAGGCAATGAACTCGGATTCCATAGTAGACCGAGCAATACAAGTTTGCTTGGTTGATTTCCAAGCGACAGCTCCTCCTGCAAGGGTAAAAATATATCCACTAGTAGATTTCAATTCATCTGAATCTGAGATCCAGTTTGCATCACAATACCCCTCAAGTACAGAAGGTTCTCCACAATATTTTAAGCAATATCCCATTGTTACTTTAAGGTATTTAAGTACTCTATTAAGAGCATTCCAATGTTCTCTATTGGGATTTTGAGTATACCTGCTTAGTCTTCCCATAACATATGCAATATCGGGTCTAGTACAATTCATTAAGTACATAAGACTACCAATAATCTGTGCATATTTTGTCTGAAATACACTATCACTTTTATTTTTCTTAAGCTGTGAGTTAGCATTAAAAGGAGTACTGACTGGCTTACAGTCAGATGAAGAAAACTTTTTCAAGATTTTTTCAATGTAGTGCTCTTGAGAAAGCAAAATAAAATTAGATTTCATCACAAGCTGTATACCTAAAATTATATTTGCTTCTCCCATATCTTTCATATCAAAATGAGAAGCTAAAAATTTCTTTGTATGATTAACAATATCTAGAGTAGTTCCAAAAATAAGCATGTCGTCAACATATAAGCAAATAATGACACAATTTGCACCATCAACTCTAGAATAAATACATTTATCTGCACCATTAATTTGAAAACCGTTAGAAACTAACACTTTATCAAATTTTTCATGCCATTGTTTAGGTGCTTGTTTCAATCCATACAAAGATTTAACTAACTTACATACTTTATTTTCATTCTCTGAAACAATACAACCCTCAGGTTGATCCATGTAAATTTCTTCTTCTAAATCACCATTCAAAAAAGCAGTTTTAACATCCATTTGATGAATCACTAATTTGTGAATGGAAGCTAAAGCAATTAAAACCCTTATAGAAGAAATTCTAGTTACAGGAGCAAAAGTATCAAAGTAATCAACATCTTTCTTTTGAGAATAACCTTTTGCCACTAGTCTCGCTTTGAATTTTTCTACAGATCCATCGGGTTTCAGCTTCCTTTTAAAAATCCACTTACACCCGATAGTTTTAGCACCTGGTGGTAAATCTACCAATTCCCATGTATGATTAGCCATTATAGAATCTAATTCATTGTGGATAGCTTCTTTCCAGAAGATAGAATCAGGAGAAGAAATAGCTTCCTTAAAAGATTGAGGATCATTATCAACAAGGTATGTAAAGAAATCGCCTCCAAAATCAGTTTCTTTCCTAACTCTCTTAGACCTTCTTAATTCTTGAGCTTCATTTTCATCTATATCATTGTTTATATGTATAGTTCTAGAAGGCTTTTCTAAAGGAGATTTCAAAGGAAAAATATGCTCAAAAAATTCAGCATTTTTTACTTTCAATAATAGTATTCGGTTCCATTATATTATTTTCACTTCTAAGAACAAGAAATCGATATGCAGCACTATAATGACCAGCGGGACTATTATGAGCATAACCAATGAATAAACAATCAAAAGTTTTAGTACCAAGTTTTCTTTTCTTAGGTTCAGGAAGCAAAACTTTGGCTAAGCATCCCCACACTTTCAAGTATTTCAAGTTAGGTGTATAACCTTTCCAAAATTCATATGGTGATTTATTGGTCCTTTTATAAGGTATTCTATTTTGTATGAAGCATGTTGAAAGAATAGCTTCTCCCCACAAACTCAAAGGAGCACCCGAGCTTATTAGCATAGCATTTGTCATTTCTTTAAGAGTCCTATTTTTCCTTTCAGCCACACCATTTGATTCAAGAGAATAAGGAGGTGTGAATTCATGGATTATACCATTCTGCACACAAAAATCATTAAAGGATTTGAAATCATATTCTCCTCCCCTATCAGATCTTAACCTTTTTATTTTCTGCTTGAGTTGATTTTCAACCTCAGATTTGTATCTTAAAAACATTTCAAAAGCCTCATCTTTTGAATTTAACAAATAAACCATAGTATAACGAGAAAAATCACCAATAAAAGTAATGTAAAACTTTTTCCCACCTCTAGTGATATTCCCTTTTAAATCACCCAAATCAGTATGAATGAGCTCTAACAATTCAGATTCCCTTTTTGTATGGAAGCACAATGCTTTTTAGTGGATTTGGAGTCTACACAAATTTCACATTTTTCGTTTGTAAAAGATGAGGGTAAATTCTCAATCAATCCTAATTGTTTCATTTTTTCATGTAAGAAAAGTTTAGGTGTCCTAATCTTCCATGCCAGACATTAAAAGAGTCAATCATATAAGCAGAAGAAGTAGAAGCTCTTTTATTCAGCACATCAATAATGTTCAGTACAAAAGACCCTAATTGTTGTACCCTTTTCCAACAAAAGTTCCAGATTTAGTCATGACAAATTTGTCAGACTCAAAAGCAACTTTTACTCCATTCTAGATGAGAAGGGATACTGAAATTAAATTCACACGGATATCAGGTATATGAAGCACATCTTGCAGTGAAAGGATTTTATTGGAAGTCAGTTTCAGCTCAACTGTTCCTCTTCCAACAACTGGAGAAGTTTGAGAATTCCCAAAATATAATTTCTCTTCTCCTTCTTTCACTGGTGTATAGGAGCTAAAAACATTCCTATTACCACATATGTGACGAGTGGCACCGGAGTCAACCACCCATTCCTTTCCATGTGCCACCAAGTTTGCTTCTCTCACGCAGCAACAATTTCAGCTTCAGTCACGATATTTGCTTTTGGTTGATCACCCGATTTTCTGTATCTACATTGAGCAACTTTATGACCCGCTTTCCCACAAACGAAGCAATTTGCAATTTTTCTTTTAAAGGTTGGATTGTGGCTTTTTCTCTGGACAAACTTTCCACCTCCCTTTTGATTATTTCTAATGTTCTTAATTCGGGGCTTGAAAGTTTTGTTTGAGTTGCTCTCTACCACATTAGCTTTAGCTACCATTTCTTTAGCCTTTTCCGATTTTTCCCCAATCTTACTTTGTTCTTCAATCCTAATATGGATAATAACATCATCGAGGCTCATGGTCTTTCTTTTATGTTTCAAATTATTTTTATATTCTTTCCACGTTTCAGGTAATTTTTCTATTAGGCATCCGACTAGAAAAGAATCGGGTAATTTTATTTTTTTTTTCACTTTTAGATCATCGACTAAAACTTGGTATTGATGAATTTGTGATGTGATATCCTTGTCTTCTGTCATTTTAAAGTTTAGAAAATTGCCTATTGCAAATTTTTGATTTCCGGCATCTTCTAAAATATACTTCTTCCGTAGGCTTTCCCAAATCTCAGATGCTAATTTAGATGTATAATAAACATCAAAAAGTTCATTTGAAAGCATGCTCAAGATAGTATGTCGACAAACTTTATTAGCATTTTCCCATGCAGAAAAATCATATTTTGGTTTAAGTGTGCTAAGGACATAAGCCACATTATTTAGCTCTAGCAAAGTAAAAACTTTTTCTTGCCAACATTTATAGTGGGAACCGGAAAACTGCTCAATTTTAGATACATCGGGAAGAAGTGATGTTGAAGCAAGCATAACGGTGCCCTCCATATCTATTCTTAAGATTGTAGGTAAAATAACAGGAGGGTTAGAAAAATAATACCGAATCTAATGCGATGCGATGAACCAACTAGCCGAGGCGTGCAAAATGCACTGTCCTTAAGATAGATTCGTACCTCCCACGGAAATTCCGACGGTGCAACCGGTACCGATACGACTATCCTCCAGGATACAACGGCGAGATCTCTACGGGCGTGCACTCGCCAACGTCAAGATCGGTTGAGCAACAGAGATCCTTCCTTCGGAATAGACTCGCTCAAAAAAGAGAAGAAGGGGAAGAGATAGAAATTGTTGTGTGCCATGTGTGTAAACAAAAAGCTAATGACCCCCCTATTTATACAAATATTTCGGTAGAGTTTTATGCCCCTCTTTCCAACGTTTCTTAATACTAAATGCACAGGTTACACAAAGAGCATTCAAATAAGATAAATGCACGAGTGGCATTTTTTAAAAAAAAAGAAATCAATGAATCAAAACACCATCGTTTCAAAAGAAGGTTAAAATTGAAGCGCATAACGTGTAGCCTAATGTGCCAAAAGGAGTAGTAAATAAAACGTCAACTCATCAAAAGGCACAAACGTAAATAGCAAATGCGTGAATATTAATTTAGTGAAAAGAGAGAATTAATATCATAACGTGTAGTTTAAATAATAATTTTAAATTATAAAGAAGTATTTGAAATACCTTATTATTTCAATTATAATATATCAACAATCCCCCACTATTTCAAATACCTCTTTTTTTTAATTATCTCTTTTCAGTTATATCCCTCACCTTTTATAATGATACCAGTATGAGACTATTACAATTATTTAAACTGTGGAACAGCATCATCTGATATTAGATCAATTATCTGAGGTTGGAGGATATATCTACCAGAAATAAGATTAATGGGATGAATTGAGACAGTATTGTCCGTGACTATAGTTTGGAAACTTCACTTTCTTATTCTGAGCACTTGAAATGTGGTTCTAGCGTTACCCATTTGCGCGGAGAATGGTTGAACGTCTTAACACGGTTGCATTTAGGACTGCTAATCAAATCGAACTGTAACGAAAAAACATACATTTAAAGTCAACCTAATAAGAAAGTTCAAAGGTTCGAGTTCATGTTCAGTTCGATATAGGTTCAATAGCATACGTTCGGGTTCGATTTAGTAATAGTTAACGATTTGATTTAAGCTGAACTTATTAAAATGAACTAAGTTTAAAATTAAAGTTTGATAATAAAGTCCAAATGTTCGAAAAGCACTTATAAGTTCTTTTTACAGGTAACACGCATATATTTCATTATAAGGAACTTGCATAAACTGAGTTCCCAATTAAAGGAGTGCCATTAACTTTCAAAGAGGGGGGGTCTTATAACATATGGTATGAGAAAGGAAAGAGAAAAGAAGACAACAATGAAGGAGATAAGGGCCACCTGCTGAGGGAACTATATCATCCCGGCTAGCGGTGGACCTTCCGTCGAGAAATCGAGCTCTCGAAGGACAAGCCGATGGAACAAACAGGAAAAAAACACAAACTATCTAGTATTCATGTAATTCCAAATGCAAAAGCTCTACTATAAAAACTTGTTCTATGTACGAGCGTGTGTGCCTGTGTGAACACACATGCGGACATTTATTGTAGAAACATATGATATGTTCATGTTTGCCGCATTAAGCTACTGGACTATAACTTAAAGGTCACAGTAAGTTTGTTTGAAACAAAGGAGTAATTTTTTCAAATTATTATCAAATGAACTCTAATCAAATATAAACATATTATGTTTTGATTAGTAATCTTAGTTATAATTAGCTTCAATTTGAATGAAATGTAGATAGTTTGGCATTCAATAATATGAAAACTATGTTAATATGTCTCAAAGGATAAAAATAATGTCCAAATGCTCCACTTTGAATGCTATAATTCAGCTACTATTAAATGCGCATATCTTCACAAAGGTGCTAGTACGTGCCTTCGAAGAGCCACACTCAATTATACCAAAAACATAAGATGTTAGAACCTCTGTGTATGCGGTTAGCATCGCACTCTTTTTGAGAATATGGATAAATGCATGTGGTAATTGGTAACTAGAAGATTGGATCCTCCTTTTCAAATGAATGTAACCATTAATATAAATAGAAGCACAGACACACAATCCACCTACTGAATAAGGACACGAGGGTAGGCGAACTATAACATCCGGATCTGCACGAACCCGAACCCGACCCGATTAGAATCCGTATAACTCAATAAAGTTACTAATCGGTGTTAAATAACATAAATCGATCAATTGATCGTGAATTAAAAGTCGTTCGGGCGAAATCGATCAAAAATCGATCGCACCATAATGTGTGCCCGAAAAAGCCGCGACGCAAATTCGGAAACCGCGAGACAAACGGAGACCACTCAAAAATCCGATTCGACAAAATAAGATCAAGAAATCGACCATTCGTCGATCGGAGGTCGTTTGATATTTAAAATCGTAAAATTTAATGACCAATCAAGACCGTCTCTCAGAAATTTCGAGAATTCATCTTCGATCCGAAGTATAGGATATTATACTCATTTTGATCGTCGTTTAGAGACGGTCAAAACGAGCTATTGTACACAAAAATCCGACACTCGAGGTGCGACTGCGAATGACTTTAGTATGCCAAATAAGAGAGAGTGAGAGAGTGTAAAGTTAAAAAAAAAAGAATTTCCAGTTGCTGTCCAGGACAGCAGCTGCTCTCAACACATGGTCCAAATCCTCTCTCCATTTGGCTCTAAATTCTACCTCCACGTGTCAATTCCAAGGACAATTTCCTTGGCTATATAAACCCCCAACCTCTCCCTTCTATTCTCTCTAATTTCTTCCCCAACTCCCAGCCGTAGAGCCCCCTTTCTTTTCTTTTTTTTTAATTTCTGTTGGAAGGTGGGGCTGTTGTCCACCTCCTTGTTGGTACATGTTGAAGCAACAATTAATGCTAGGAGCTATTGGAGCAACCTGCTACTGCACCTTCAGAAATCTGCAGTTGCATGAAAGTTTTTCTCCAAAACTTTAGAAGATCAAGGTACATTTACCCCTCCTCTTACTGTTGTAGCAAATTTCCAGCAGCATGCAACTGCTATTGGAGCCCATTCCCTCCTCTTGGAGCTCCAACAAGTGGAGCTGCTGCTTTCCTCCGCTTCAACTAAAGCAATATTTTTTCCCTCAATTTTGGTGCTCCTCCAACCACTAACACTGCTGCTTCCAGTGGGGGATTGATACTGCTAAAATCTCCAATTCAACCACTTGCATGCATGCATTTGATCTCAAATTTTGAGACCAATAGAGGTACAATCTATCCCTCCTCTTGCTGCAATCCATGTTTTTGTACAACTATCCTCCTTTCATATACAAGTTTAACCACTCTTGCTTCTCCTATATAATTTCACACTTTTTCAACAAGGTGCTTGTTGTTACCTTTGGAAAATTAGCACATTGCCCCTTGATTTTTCTTGTACATCTCAGGTTATGTTTAAATTCCTATAAATAAGTAGCAGTCACCCCACATTTGAATGCTAGTTCTAAGGATTTGGAACTCCCTCACAAGCATAATTCATCTAAATTACCAGTATTATACATAGAGCCTAGAGGCTTACTATTGGACAACAATAATGATTAGTTGATAGTTGTACATCTGTAACAAAAGTAATAGGAAGGGAATGAAAAGAAAATTCACCTCATTAAAAATCGATATTTATTCCAAATGGAGGTTATATTTTTTCCCATTTCCTGACTTCTTGACTCTACCTGTTACCTTAAATCTTTTACTTAGAATCTCTATAGCTTCGATAAATGCTACAGGAAGTTGATTTACCCCCATTTTCATCATGCTTTTGCAATATGTAAAAGCTAAAAGAAAAGAAATTTTATGTTAGTCATGGTGATTCTCTGGCTATGTGTAGCAAAATATGATTTAGTACGGTATAAAGTTGCACTAGTAAGAAATATTAGTTCGACAATTTTGGATCACTATGGTTGTAAAAAAAAAAGTTGAATTATGATAAGCTCCTGGAGATCTGGCAGCCATAATCCATTACAGCATTCATCCTTTAGATTGTTCCTGTGGATGTCTCCATTTAGATTAGTTCCATATTATGATTTTTTATTTAAGATCTTGCTGGATTATAGGTTCTGTGGGGATGCATGGTGTTCTGACATTGTTGCACCTATCTTAAGTATGAAGTCTTGACATATAGTCCTATACCTACTCATTCCCTATGATGTTGCAAATGTAGAATATAGTTCTAGTTAGAGTTAATGTTATTAGAATACAAGAGTCTGGTGAGAATGCTTGTGGCCTTAAAAATGTTGACCATGGAATTTTGATGATTAATGAAAGTTTTGTATTCTTCTTCACCATGCCTTTATATTCCTTCACATGATCTGACATCCATCTTGCTTTCCACTTGTGTGTTTAAGGGTAGTGTTAAGCTTGATATGGGACAGACTTGAAGTCGGTATGGAACCTTTAATGAACTGTTGTGATAAATGAAGCATAGCACAAACTTGTAGTTTCTCCCTTGATCCAGGATTGAGAAGTTAACTATATTCTTTACAGTATAGTATACTCTAGATAGTAGTGACAAAGAGTTGGTGTGACTAACTTTTAGCAGACAATATTATTCCATAACTGGTTGAGTCCAACCAACTGGATATGCATGCTTGTCATCTGGATTGAAGTATGAGCTTGACAAATTATGCAGTCTTTACTTCAGATTGCCAAACTAATTACATAACCCCTTGAGCATGATTATGAATATTTATTTTGACGTATATAGATTTTTATATATTTGAATATGGCAAAGTCACTAGTGCTTGGTACATAAACGGCTATTTTTAGTGTACTAGTATGAGCCGAGAGCAACTAAGTTGGAACTTATTTAGTTTTCTCTATTAAGGCGGGATGAAAATAACTTCTCAGCAAAAGTGTGAGCTTCCTCAACTTTTAAATTTTTTCGTTGTTTAGAGTAGCCAATCACTCTGCCACAAAAAGGGACTTTACACTTTACGCTCCTTTGAGTATTTGCAATAACACTTGTGCGCCTTATTATACGCATACCGACACCTCTACAAGATCTTCTTACAACTTTATCAGCTGTCACTTGAAGGTATATTAATTTATCAAACTATGGTTCATTCAAA
Source organism: Ottelia alismoides (assembly GCA_037367405.1). Taxonomy (NCBI): domain Eukaryota; kingdom Viridiplantae; phylum Streptophyta; class Magnoliopsida; order Alismatales; family Hydrocharitaceae; genus Ottelia; species Ottelia alismoides. The sequence goes on along the minus strand of JAZKJV010004984.1, from coordinate 427,551 downwards.
ATTAAAGCCTAGCTTTTAAACTATATAACTAGGATCATGTTCTCTATTACTATATCAATTGGTCAGTGTACATCTTTAGCTTGATAATGGATGTTGACACCGATTTTATTTTGATAAGAATCAATGATGACAATAAATCGTGCCGGTCATGCTGAACCTTACACCTGACCGTGCGAGGGCGCGGTGACCCTCAACTGGGTGGGAGATTAGGAAGCCCAGTTAGGGCAGCGGCCGCTTAGTGCGCGAGTCTAGGATCCCAGTCTTTCTCTCGGTTTTTCGCGAGCGCTCGCAGTTTTTACGCCTCTCTGGGATCCACAGGTTTTCTTTTAAAGACCAGTTCCGCTGACCCTTGTTCTTTAGGGTACCTAGGCTGGAGGACCCTTGGTTTTAGTTTTTCGAGCTCGTTAGCCCGTACCGGTCGAGCCGGTTTTTCTTTTAGAGCGACTTTTCTAGAGAGTCTCTCTCACCCGTCTCAGTGGTGTAGTTTTGGAGTAGACCTATCCCTCTATTGGACCGCCCTTCCAATAAGAGGGTGAGACGGAAGAGCCTCTTTTGTAGGCTACCTCACCGCTTGAGTTTTATTTATTTTTCACCAACAGACTTGGCGATGCTACATCTGAATCATCCATGTATACATCTGAATCCTCTATGGCTACATCTGAATCAGTTAGAGTTGAATCTGAAAATGATACATTTGAGATTGGATTGAGTCACAATTGAGTTGGCTAAAGTTGAATTACAGTTGAATTGGTTACATGGAAGCTTGGTTACAGTTGAGTTGGTTTCCGTTGAACTAGTTACTTTTCTGCCAATAATTCATGGCAAAGAGAAAAGACCATATCATGAAAATCATCCTTATTAGACTATCCACTAAGCTTGAGAAAATCAACAAGGAAAGAATCAAAACCCCAGATCCATCATATACTCTTACTATGGTCAATCCACAAGATTCTTAAACATCATTATAAGCATTATAGAGATAATGATTATATCAGAGTCTCATCATTCATATTCTCAAGACCAGTCAAACTTGTATTATAATTAATAGAAAGGCAATGACTTAAATATGGATCACATGATATTGGTATATAAATGATTAATGTGGGTAATTAGTGTAGGATGAGTAGAATGGGGTTTTACATACCAAACAGCTTGAAAGCCTGTTTCATTGCAAGTAGCTTTAAATTTTAATTGTCGAGGCCAAATTACTTGCTTTCTTTTGGAACCACTAAATTTTCTGTTATTTTTAATTAACTAAGATTTACTCAACAATTGTTGATGTCCTTTTCTCCCTATTCCATGGATTGCAGGCAGAATACCTGCACCGTTGTATTGGGAGAATTGAATGTCAGTTTCTGAAACAAAACATATCAAGTATGTATGTTATAATTTTGTTCAAGGATATTATTAATGCTTTTATTTCTCTTTTGATACAATTGGGATGCATGTATATAATACAATTCTGTTATTACATGTTAACTACTATGGAAGTTTATGCAATATAATTGTGACATATTGTAGTTCTGTGGTTTGTTAGTTAATGTGAATGTCGTTCGTAGAAATTTTTTTCCCTAATTTCTAGTTCCTTAATGCGATCCCTAGCGAACATGATACTACAAATGAGATGTAAACGGGTTTCCCGGATCCAAGAAGGAGCGGGCCTCACACGAACTGTATAAAATCAAAGGTGATGTAAAGTATGATAACGATCTACTACGGCACACATTTACAAGAACAGCCTGCAATGCAATTTAAAGGCATGCAATAAAGTAACAACAAACCCGAGCCATCCCCATAAAACACCAAATGCAGAACAAGATTTGCCGAAAAAAAAGTGCGACATTTTTCGAGCAGTAATGGCATGCGTTCTCTTTGCGAGGAGGTGGAATCGATAGATCATCTTTTCTTTACCTATGAGAAAAAGTTGGTTTGGCAAGAGTTGAGGCTCCGATGGCTAGATTCAAGCAACCCAATCAGCTTCTGACTCAATTTTTGGATCAAGATTCCATGCCAATGGAGAGGTGTTCCACACGATAGCTTCCTCGTCATGGTGTTATCTTTCATTCTGATTGTTTCTATGTAGAAAATATGCTCATCAAGTCAAGACTATCCTAAAGTTCTCTTGATCTTTCTGGGATGGGCACCTTAGCGTATTTCCCCTTTTTTTGCCTCAAACAATAAACTGTGCAAAAGCTCGTCTCTAAGGAGATCTTGCACCAATGGAAATGTATTCAAATGAACAAGTTTACCCCTCTTGAAAAAAAGCCCAACGCAATCAAAGTAGATCATTTAGGCTTATACAAGTATCGATCTCACATTTAGTACAAAACCGAAGATTTGGGGAATCCATAGAGGTAATGAGGTCCATAGAATCACTATCTTCTGCATATAGGCTCCCATGGCTCCCATACCTGTCCCATACAAGTATGCTTGTCTGAGTGATTCATAGTAGTGCTTGATGACACTTGTGAACACTCCCATCCCTTCACGACCAATCAGAGCATTACACAGTTATCGTTTCTCAAAGCATGACTAAACTGCTCCAACCTGGCATCACCAATTAAGAACATAAGGAAGAAGCATACCCAGCGAAAGAAGTTCAGCATGGGCACAATCAAGCACTGGTTGAAATTATACTGCATATAGGAAAACATTTTCCATTATAATTACCGCAGACTGGAATTTCTCAGCAATACATTCCTGGACTTTAGCATCTTCAAGAATATGTTCTTATACCATCCAAACCATATACATCATCCCATCAAATCACAGAAGTGTGTTTATCTCACATGATAGTGGAATTATTCCTAACCAAATTAAAGCATTCTCCACACAACATCGATGGTAGGAAAAAATCAAGGGAAACTCGTTCAAGGTGGTCAGGGCATGTAAAGAAAGCAATTTAAAGCTTGGATATGAAGGTGCAAGAAGTTAGAAGAACCTTATATGAGGCAGTGAAGAAAAATGAATTGTTTATAGAAGCTATTCAAAAATATGTTATGTTACCTTTTTTAAACGAAGCAAATTTGATCCATAATCGGACCTGTCTGGAGAACTATCCAACTTTATTAGATCCCACTTTAAGGAATGGCTTGGTTGTAGTGGTTCTAAATTAAGGCAGTTAATATAGCCATGTCAAGGCTACAGAAATTGCTCTGGACAGTACGAGGTTAAAAACACTCACTTGAAGATAATTAATTATATAGCCAAACACAAGGTTGAGTTTTACGTTCCATGTCAGTCGAAGGAAATCATTCTTAGAGAGAATATAATCGCCAGACGCTGGTAGAGTTGGTGTCCTTCATTCCAGTCTGCTCGCGTGCTAGTCATTCCTAATTCTTGAAGAGCATTGTTATACATAGAAAGAGACCTGGCCCCTAGCACATAAATGGCCCCTCCTAGATAAAACCAAGCCATGAAATACAAAACATATAAATTAATATGCGATCATGCATGGTGGCAAAGAAAAAAATGACCAAGGATGATCATGTTCCGATTCAGACATCTGAAATAATTCCATTTAAAGGTATGAAATGCCATATTTGGACTTTTGACAAGATACTCTATTATCAGCAAAACAAAGTTTGATTTTAGACAATCCTTTGAAGAAGCCCGCTTCACAATCCACCTTTAAATTATTGTTAAACTAGGGCATGATCCTAAGAACTCAGCCTTGACCGGTCTCAAGTCCGGGTAAATTGAAGGGGGTTGCACGTTAGGTAGTCGAAAACCAATGCAAGAGAGACAAATTCCTAAATAGTGAACACTATTTAGGAATTTGTCTCAAAATAGTTTGGATCTTTTCAACGGGGATTTAAGCAAACATTTAGATTTCGTTAGGGTGTTCCCTACTAGCGACGGTTGCATTGCCCGAATGCAATGCGAAGTTGACTAGGGCTGCTACATTGTTGTCCGAATGTAGTTCAAAATTTACAAGGGATCTCGCATGAAGAACGCACGAGATTAAACAAGCTTGTTCCGATGCATCGCCGCCTGGATGCATCCAAAATTTGCAAAGGTTCTCACATGATGGATGCATGCGAGTAAAGAAGTTAGTCCAAAAGAGGTCGCAAGGGAAGATGTGGATAGGTAGTTGGAATATTGACATTTGACTGACAAATTGATGGAGATAGTAGATACGATGGAAAGAAGGAAGATTATGATACTATGTTTCCAAGAGACAAAATGGGTTGGAGAGAAAGCAAGGGAAATCGAGAAGACGTGTTATAAACTTTGGTATTCATGTAAGATAATGGCAGAAATGGCATTGGAGCGGTTGTTCATAATTACTTGAAGGATTGTGTGGTTGAAGTGCAAAGATTTGAGGGTCGGATTAATTTGCTAAAATTGATACTCGAAGAAGAAATTCTGAATATCATCTTAAGTTAGTACAAAACAACAGAGGTACGAACTTTTCAATAAGAAAAGGGGAGAGATGATCCGTGACATGTACACAAGGTTCTCGACCATCGTAAACAACCTCATAAACATCAAGATTGATATTATTGAATCGGAGCAAGTAAAGAAGATCTTGATATCTATCACGCCCATCTAAAACACGGCAAAAACTGTTATCAAGGAAGCTAACAATGTCAATACCCTCCATGTTGATGAGCTCATAGGTAAACTCCCAACCTATGGAGTTAAGAAGACTTAACCTATTGAGGTGGAAGTTGAGGTGAAGAAAAAGAAAGGCAGTGCACTTCATGCTACAGAGTCAACCTCAGAGGACATCTCAGGTGTAGACTTGATGTTGCCAATCCAGGAGATTCAAGAAGTCCATCAAAAAGAAGGAGATGAGGAAAGGAAGCCACCTCGAGTTCTTCAACTGCAAGAAGAAGGGACATTTCAAGAGGGGTTGCTCCCTCCTCAAAAGAAGCTGCACCCAAGAATCGATAAGCCACGAATCGAGCAAAGCTAGGAAGATAGTGAAGGAATAAAGGAGAAAAGGTCACCGACAACATCATAAGTACCAAGTGAGAAAAGCTTTCCAAGATACTTGGGGCTCTTACGACTTCGACTTCGACTCCGACTCCGATGCCTCAACATCTTCTGGGAGTGACTCTCACGAATCCAATAAAGAAGAAGCCTTGCTCCTACTCATGATTCTCGACAACGAAGAGATAAATTTAGAAGAGCCCTTTCTTGATGAATTGCAAGAAGATGTTACTGAATTGCATAACTTTGTAGTAAAATTGAAAAGAGAAATTAAAGTGGTAAAACAATTGCACGGACTAAAGGTGAGGGTATTCACTTCGCACATCACGGAAGCGTGGAGATCACATTTTATGCAATCTAGGTCGAATAGTCACACTAGTTGTAAGGGGTAGCAGAAATTAAAACTTCTGATCAAACCACCCGACATGTGAACCATTCCCATGTCATTTAATCTTGATCACAAACAAACATTAGGGTTACCTCTTGTAGCATGATCAAGATCCTTGTGTTTCTAAATGAAGAGACCCTCGATCTTAAGTCCAATCTGACGGAGCCAGCACTTGCGGGCGCATGGCTAATACACGTGCTTCCCGCAATCCGAGTTGATGATCCGAGCACGAAACCTCCTAATTTTATCTCACAGAAGTTGTAGGCTTCTTCACAAGAATGAGGCGTCAAAGGAGACAACAATCCACAAGCAATCGATCCGATAGCACAACGGTGATGCGATGACGGCGTCTCTCTACAAGACCTAAAGTGGATATCCCCAAGGTTTGAGGAAAAGAGTGTGTGCACTTATGATAGAGAGAGTTATGATGGCGGCACGATGATGGTGTTGGCTCTCTTTTTATGCAATTTTGGATGACTAGGATGCACTCCTAATCGAAATCAATGATCTGGATTTTGTTACAACGATTTGCAACAATAACTAATAAAAGAAAATAGATAAATTTAAGAAATTCTCCAAAAAATTTAATTCTCTTTAGATCAATTAAATACATAATAATAATGAATGAGGAGAGAATTTTCATCATTGGGGTGGAATGCCACCGTGGAGTCATTTTCCATATGGTCGTCCACATCAAAATAAGATATATAACTTTTTTATTTCCGTATGGATGATATTCTCAAATCTCACGATATTTTTCACGTGCTTGCAACAACTTTTGTTGCTTGAATTTTCACCAAAAACAACTCAAACTTATTTTGCGACTTCAATCATGTCATTAACAATTATGAATCATATTCATCCATCCGGTATCAAATGTCATTCACATTCATATTTAATTGTATAGTGTGAATCCAATTCACACTAACTTGATAAAATGTAAATCATATTTATAATTAAACTCTCCATGATATTATGAATCATATTCATAATACAAATATAATTATTATGGATAGTGTTATCCGTATTAATCATATTTATGATCATTAAATCAAATTTTATTATCTTATATGTCTTTCTACATGTGTCCAAATAATGTGAATAATGTCCGCATTATTAATGATGATTAAATCATATTTAATCATCATTGTTCCAATGCTCATATTTTATTAACGATGGAAATATTCTTGAACCCTTTCAAGAACAGTGTGCTTTCTCCGCAGATACCTGGAGATAAGGAAATGGCGACAATATATTCCATATATAGTGACTTGGATAATGAGATCTAATCTCGCATCCATATATAGAAGATCACTCAGAGATGTCCGATCAAGTCGGACATAATATCTAAACTTATCATTGCATGTGAATCTTTTTCAGATCAATATCCAACACTTGGACTAAGATTGGATAATCAATCTACTGAGAGGGGTCAGTAAAATCCAAACATATTTCATCACTCCCTCAGAATGGAAGTGTCACGGATATGCAATCGATTAAGATCACATCACATTCGAATATTCCCAATACGCGTACATCCTACATAATGAAAGATATAGAATAAACCCGAAGGTTTTGATCACATTTGAACTAACTTCCTCGGGGTTTCATCATTAAGTTTCTCATTTGATCGTTAAGAGTTGGTATCGATCATATGTTTTCCAAAAGCATAATTCATACCTACAAATCCTATCATACTTCCAAAGCAAAACGACCATTAATAGACTTTGATTGGTCCCAATATCTCATGAGAGAGATCATGTCTTCCGATTCAGTAGTAAACATGTACGATCCCTTTGAGAGACCGTCTTACTCATATGCCCTCGTATGCACAACAACTTGCCAGTGTATATACCTTGATTTGGTCATCAACCTAATGGTATGCTTAATGTACAGACTTAGACACATAGTAACACATTTGTCTCCGATCAGAGGATACGTGCATGTATCATGACAATATACGTTATAGGTCTTGGTTATCTCGATCTCATTAAGTCAACTCTTTGACATGACTTATCTGATACCTCTGAATCTCTATTACTATGCAAAGGACCTGCATCAAGAGGTCGGTCGGATATCTGCCTTTGGAGTAAGGATTGTCATCTCCTTCTCAGGATCCTTTATCAACAATCATTTGATGTTGCTATGTGAGTCCTCAATCCAACTCTTTCGATGTCATCCAAGCACTAACCTCTATGATTCAAACATTGAATCAATAATTGTATGATTATCAAAATGGTCATGATACATAATCCTAATTGTACCGATGGACCTTATTAGTGCATTCGTTCATTGATCTCAGGTAGGGATTGAATAATAACATATTTATTGATATAAAAAAGGATTACAGTAACATTTATTGTAGAAATTATTTTGGAGATGATATGCACAACACATACCACTTTAGAGGATCACTCTGAAAAGACTAGCTCTTTGAAATATCATATTAGAGAACTAACCCATAGTTTATCTCTTTCTGAAAAAACCAATGAATCTAGAATAAAAGTGCTCAAGAGAAACATAGATAAGTTAGAAGCCACTGCAAGTAAGCTAAAACAAAATACACACACCTTAGTTAATGATCTGGCAAAGTTCACTAAGAGAAAGGAGAACCTAGATAAATTTATGGGAACAAATTACCAAGATAAAACCCAATACGGGTCAGGGTATAATAGATAAAAGGTAGTAGTTCTAAATCTATTAAAATTACCAAACCTGCTTTACTCGTTAGGAAAGCTGCTAGCGAAGTTTAATCCAAGAAGGTCATGGAGCCATGGAGAAATCTAAGGAACCATCCTAACTCTCAAAGGACCTGCAAGCAATGGGTACCGAAAAAAACATCAATTGTTTTTCAAAACTCTGTGCCATTTTCAGGAGACCAATTGAACGTAATTCACGACCATAGTATTTTGCAGGACCTCGAGCAAGATTATACAAGCAAATGGATCATATATATATATATATATATATATATATATATATATATATATCATATGCTCCTGACACATGACCACAGACAATGGTCTATTCCTCAACCTCAACGTCAATGTTGGTGGGACTGCCACTTTTGGAAACAAACATAAAGGTACGATAGTTGGCAAAGGTATTGTTGGAAATCATTTGACTTCTATTAATCATGTTAGCCTTGTTGACGATATGAAATACAATCTTTTGAGCGTGTCTCATATATGTGATGAGGGTTTTAGCATTGTGTTTTCTTCTTCTGATTTTGAAGTGATCAAGGAAGGCAAACTAGAATTGTTGCTTAAGGGATACATGTGTGAAAGTACATACACACTGGGATTCTATGAGTGTTCATTGTTAAATTACCTTTTGGTAGCACACAAAGAACTCCTATTCTAGCATAAAAAATTACGTCACGTTCACAATAACTTGATCCATAAAATTAGCAAAGACAACTTAGTAAAATGTCTATATGAGTTATCCTATAAGAAGGTAAGAACCTATTCAACATGTGAATCGAGAAAATTCCATAGAAGTTCCTGAAGTCCAAAAAGCATATTAGCTCTGACCGACTTTAGAGCTTACATCTAGATCTATTTAGATCGTCGAAATCTGAAAGTTTAAGTGGTTGCCGCTATTGTTTTATCACAGAAGATGACTATTCAAGTTATACTTGGATTTGTTCATTTCTTCCAAGTACTTAGTTTTCTCTGATTTGAGAAGCTATCCTAACGTATTCAAAACGAATAATATTCTACCATCAATAAGATAAGAAGTGGTAATGATAGAGACTTCGAGAATGAGATTTTTTTGACTACCGTATTGAGGCTACGATCAAACATGAGTTTTCTGCACCCAAAAAATAGATTAGAATGGTATTGTTAATTGGAAAAATCATGCTCATCAAGAAAAAGCATTCGTACAATGCTATGTGAATCCAGTATGTCTAGTATTTTTTTACATAGGTCGTAAACACATCCTATTATGTCTTGAACATGACTTTGATCCGACGAGTATTAAAGAATAGACCTTTTAAGCTTTATTTCAGATGCTGATAAAAAATAGGCTATTTTTGTGTTTTTTGAAGTAAATATTTTGTTCTTGACACCATGGATAAACTTGACAAGTTTGATCCAAGAAGGTGAATAAGTAATCTTCTTAGGTTATTCCTCGTGAAGCAAAACTGTCATGTTATTTCTTGAGAAACTAATGACTACTGTGGAAGCAATTAATATTTCTTTTGATGAAAACTTTAACATGACTCCCCATCTATATGAATTCGATTTTGAGGAAGATGCCCGTGTGGATCCTTCCACCATCATTGAAAATATTGACTCCAATAGGTTACCCAGTGATTTTAACTAGATTAGAGATCATCCAAACGAGTTGTTGATTGGGGACACAACTAAAGGAATTCAGAAAAGATCACACTTAAATTCGCGTGTGTTATGTGCGTTTGTATCCTCGATGGAGAAAAGTCTATTTATGATGCTTGTAACATTTATTCTTGGTTAACGCCAATGCAAGACGACCTTTTTCATTTTGAGAGAAATTAGATGTTTGAGCTCGATCTTAAACAAGAAAATCACATGGTTATTGGAATCATGTTGGTATTTAAGAACAAGTTGAATGAGTCGGGGACTGTTGTTTGGAACAAGGCAAGAAAAGTTGCTCGGAAACATACTCAGCGAGAAGACATTGATTTCGACGAAACATATACACTTGTTGGAAGTGTTGAGTCAATCAGAATGCTATTTACAACTGCTTGTTTCAATGGAATCACGCTCTTTCAAATGGATGATAAAAATACTTTCTTAGACTACTTCATTAAAGAATAAGTTTATGTCAAGCAACCACCTGTTTTTGAAGACCCCTCGAGATCATAACATGTCTTTAACATCAGTAAAGCCCTCTAGGGACTTAAGTAAGCTCATTGAACGTGGTACGACTGATTTACAACATTTCTACTCACATCAGGTCTTCCAACAATTAAGTAGATTGTACCCTATTTGCGAAGCATGTTTTGTCTGATTTATTAATCGTGCAAGTTCATATCTATGATATAGTATTTTTGCTTCCACTAATGCAAGTCTTTGCAGGGATTTTTCTCAAGCCATGCACGACTAATTCGAGACAAGCATGATGGGAGAACTGAAGTTCTTGACATGGGTGCAGATCAGCCAGACAGAGATTGGTACTTTCTTCTCACATTAGCAATACACGAAGGAGATGCTCACGAGGTTTGGTTTCAAGTTTTGAAGAAATCTACTCTTATTGCTCCAATGACTCATCTCAATCTAAACGAGTCTGGAAAGTTTGTCGACCAAAGGTTGTACAAAGGTATGATCGATTCTTTGCTTTATCAAACTACGAGTAGACCCGAATACTTAGTATTACTTGTTTAACAATGATTGATCATGTATGCATCAAAAGAAAGTCACCTACAAGAAGTTGAAAGAATAATTTTTATATTGCTTTTACAAAATAAATAGGTTTATTTTATTCGAAGATGCATTCCATTGATTTATTTACATATAGCGATTCATATTATGCTGGCGATCACAAGAAAGGGAAAAGTACAAGTGATACTAATTCATGGGAATGCCCTTATTGCCTATTTTTCCAAAAAGCAGACTTGTGTAGTTCTTTCGACTATACCTTCATCACTAGCCTATTTCCAACTTTTATGGAATAAAAATACTTTTCCAGACTTTGATCTGACATTTAGCAATAACACGATTCTATGTGACAATACTAGTTCAATCAACCTTACTAAGAACCATGTTAATCACTATAGGATAAAATACATTGATGGTAGCCATCTTTTCCTTGGATAATTTTTGTTTGAAATGTGGGATCTATTTATATTTAGAATACATTCCGACATATAGTCAATTAGCAAGCATTTTGACTAAACCCCTAACTGCATCTCACTTTGAGGAGATTATGAGTGAGCCGAGATTTTGCAAATTGAGTGATATTTGTTGAATACTAAATTCACAAAAAGATCTCAATCGGGGCACATATAATCGATCATCAATACCAATCCATCACACATGATTGATCAAGTTACATGCATGAATCGATCGTTTGGGTGAAATTCGAACATTGAAATTTTGATTTTTTGCACAAAGATAATCTTGGAAATAGGACCCATGATGCCACCCACCCAACCTTTTCAAACCATAGATTTCCTAGCAAATTTTATTCCTTGGCATATCGAATCCAATCTCCTTTTTAAATTTAGAAAGAACACATCCAAATCTCTCAAGAGTTATGATTTGATCTTATCCCATGCCTATAGAATCTTTTTAAATAGACACCCAAGCTCACTCAACCAAGAAGCAAGAGAGACCACTAAAAAATTCGAGTTTTCTCTCAGAGTAGAAGCTTGATTGATCACTCCTCCCAAGCTGATAGACCACCACATATCGGTCACCCCAGATCCCCTAAGTGGTTATTTGTAAGCCGAGAACACAATTTGTTTATTCCTTTTCTTCATTTCTTGAATTCTTCTCATCTCTCAATTACTCAATTATTACAGGAGGCTACCCAAGGTCGTTATCATGGCCCCCGCTCGAAGATGGCATCCTCTCCCCACTTCGCATCCACCTTGGACCAGATCCAAGCCTTCTCTTACCTTCACATGATGATTAGTCAACCTATCTCGTGGTCCGTCTACCGTGACTACTTCCTAGTCTTCATAAGGATCTTCGAGTTGAACCGAATCCCCAACTTGTTCGACCCAATATTCTTCCAGGGGTATTTGAAGTCACTCATATATTTAATACATCTGGGAGCCATTGTAGAGTTCTACGCCAACGTAAAGGACATAGTTAAAGACCACCTATATGCTTAGCTCTATCGTTAATGGTCAAATGTTTGTTGTTGGCACATCCGTCATCTCTTCCACCATAGATTGCTTACATACCAATCCTACCCTTGCCGAAGTGATAGACAACATGGATCAGGGCAAAGTTAGGGAAGCCCTAATGCCCTTCTAGCACTTAGGGAAACCACTGAGCACATCGAACCTTAGGCCCCTTCCTAGGTTCTTGAATCGTGTCTTCTCATGGTGTTTTGGGAACGAGAACACCGGCCTGACCCACGTCATAGATATCCAAGCACCGATTTACAACTTGTCTTGGTCAAATCATTTAACGGGTAGCACTAGCTATGCTACCCCTCCTCTCAGCCACACGTACACCATCTTTCCTTAGGTTTCATTGTGACACATTCTTGTTGGTTACTGTGAAACCCCCGAAATCCGAACATGGACTAAAATGCAAAATCCAGCTGGATCTGGGCTAAATTTGCAAATCTGCTTTTATTCCAGTGTTCAAAAAATTTATTTTAGTAGTCCATTGCGTAGGGCTCGTCGATAGCTTTCCAACGAGTCCAAGAACGCTAAAATCCGACTTCGGGAGTCCGAGTTATGACCATTTTAGCGAGGAGGGGTCCAGGTCCTTTTCGGATCCGAACCGAACCCGAATCCGGGCTTTACCCTAAAACCCCACTACCCTCTCGCCCAAAACGCCCAAAACCCTCATCTCCTTCGACCAGCCCTCTTCCTCCTCCCTCTCCCTCACCAAAGCTCGCCGGAGTGCCTCGGAATCGACGATCCAAGACCATCTCCTTGTAGAGAAGGTCCAAGTCAACCTCTTGTCCGGTTCTCATCGTCGACGGTGCGTCGTGTGAGCCATTCTCAGTGGGAGGAGGAACCGAAGCAGCGATATTTTCGAGGTACGATCCTCCTTCCTCTTGCTGCGGGTTCCACGCTATTCCCACATATATGTTGTGTCCGGATTTGTTCTTTTAATTGTGATTTGGTCCTCTTCATATGTACGATGCTCTCCCTTCTTGCTGCGAATTTCACACGGTTTTCATCCTATAATGAAGCACTCTTAGAGCCTTGGATGGGCTAGAACTTGAGAATGTGGGTGTATGTACGATATCTCCTTCCCTCCTTGCTGCTGGCTCATACGATTTTACTGATCCACTCGCTTGAGTATCCGTAAAACTTTAAGATCCTTGCTGCACATTATAGATGCAACGTTTTGGGATCCCAGTAATATCTACCTGTATATTTTCTTCTCTCGTTAGAGATTAGGATTAAGTGTCAAATGGTTGCATGGTTGGGGATGTGATTCATTGTGAAAATGCAAATGGAGAAATGTTACTGTTACCTACCTATATTGAAATTACAGATTTCAGTTAAAGGGAGTGATTGCATGCACAGTAAAAACGTGGGCTGATGGGTTTTTATCAAGTACAAATATTAATGAAATTATGCTTTTTGATTTCCCGGTCAACACATTGAGAAACTAAGATCCCCTTCATGTTATAGTTTGCTCACATCAATATGTATACCGGATTCTAGATACAGATTACATGAAGATTGGATAAAACTCACGCGTTTCCTCATGAAAATTTTTTCCTTGGAAGGGTGTTGTATTAAATCCATATGTAATAATACATGTTAGAATTTTACTTTTCCTACATTGGTCTAGAAGGAAAGCATATATCCTGGTTGTACGAGTGATTCTGAGGAAAGGGAGTGTATGGGTGCAGGTGAATATTATAGATGTGATATATGTTGGATATTGGACAATGGTTACTTGATTGCTTGCTTGGGGTTTTATCCTTGTAAATCTTACTTAAGGTGAGGTTCACTTATTTATTTATTCAGTGGACACCTATGCTTTCACTTATTATGATGATCTGGAAGGTCGTGCATTCTTATTCGGGTCTTGCTTACATTGAGAATTATGAGATGAAGATATAAATGACAATGCCATTTGGTTCATGGTGCAAACATGTACTGGTTTGGGAGGATTGCCTTTGGATCATTGAAATCATGGTTGTTTCCATGGGTTAGTTGTTATGTCTTGCAAGATTGAAGGAAACTTGGCACTGTTAGAAAAGAAAATGATATGAACTACTCAGTGTTGGGAAGTTTTCTGCTATGGATCATATGTAGATGCATGTTTTAGAATATTTTTTTGTCATGTTGACCTATCATTATTTGGAAAAAAAATCACAAGGATTTACCAATAATCTGATATATGTCCATTCTGTGATATATGGACTATGAATGCTGGATATAATATAATGATTGGATTGTTTTTGTAACACTACTTTATCATTCTCATGTGTGTCCATAAAATTTGAGTGATTCTTAAATGTTTTTAATACTTATAATATATTTCCTTTCGACACAGGAACACATATGCAAATCCTTCAGCTGTTTGTAGATCAGCAATGTTCATAGTTGGACATGTACCTCTATGTTTTGCCACACCATATCGTCTGCCAGACTTGTGTATTAGATCTAAGTTCTACGGATAATTTTCCATTGGGTTCAAGCCATATCACAATAATTATCTTAATTGGCTTGTGGGTAGTGAAGTAGTTGCTGCCAAGGGAGGAGCATGCACCCTTGAGGCCCCGGGTAGAAGTCTAGATGACCGCGATCCCAACTGCTATTGTAGCTGCGATGGTTGGGGGACATGTTGCTTGGCACACCGAGGTGCTAATCTGACGGTGTTGGCCTCGGCACTTGCGTGCTTTAGCCCGGTGCTCGAGCGCGGGCCAAGTAGTCGTGGTTGGTTTACTAGTGCTTCGCTTGTCACTTAGAGTTAACACTCGTGTACAGGCCAATGTAGGCCACATTGGTCGGTATTCCGAGTAGGAGCGCTAAGAGGGGAGTTCCAGAAAATGCGGTTAATGAAGTTGGTGATGGGACATGAATCTCCTGTGCTTAAGGAGGATTGGATTGTCGCGATGATTCGCGGGTTGGAATCTAAATTGTGAATTGGAAGTACAATTGTGAAGTGATGCTAAGTGGACGTGTTGGGAACTTAGTTAGGATGCATTGTACCCCACCGCATGCCTACGGAGGCACCCCAACCCTAAGGTATTTTCTTTTACCTTAGAGTCATAGTGTGAGGTCTCATCTAGACCAAGACCACAGACTATCCACGAAGCTTGATTACTCATATCCATATCCAGATCAATAATATATATATATATATATATATATAATTCTTTGTGAGACCAGTTACACAGTTGTTCTTTTGCACACATTTAAATTATATCCTGCTTGTTGTTGTATAGTTTTGTTTAATTCGTATTGGGCAACTTTGCTCATAACGTACCTACGTGTGAATCCGCAGGTCTGCAGCAGTGAGTAGCTTTTGGGACATCACCATTTTTGTATAGCTTCACGACACTTTTTGTGGTACAGTTGTTGGTAGTTTTAATACCTTCTTCACATGTAGCATTTTGTTGAAAGACATGACATGTAATGTATAATTGCGGACATCTATATGTATGCTTACGTGTATATTTTTATGGACATGAAAATGATCAATGGAATGAAATAGAATTGGTGTATGCAATGAATGGAATGCATGCAATGTGAACAGGTTGAATGAGAAGCAAAATTTTAAATTCATGTGCATGTTGCTAGTCTTCTCCTGCTTTTGTTACAAGTATTCGAATGTGGAATGTGTATGTGTGGGATTGGTTTGTCGAGTACCCGGATCCTAGGGATGTTACAGAATGGTATCAGAGCAGTGGTACTCCATTCCATTTCACGCATATCATTCCTTATTGGTATTCGAATAATGGATAGTGTGGAAGTCTTCTGACCCAACATGAGTCCACAGGAGAATAACATATTTACATCCATGTCCATATGTCTCTCTTAAGTGAAGCAACACATCTGATGGCGGGATCAAGTGCATCTCCGCCTTTAGGTCACACCGATTTCTCAGTTAGGGTTGTGTAGGATACCTTGCCTATGTAGTAGACTCGGTGGCACAGGACCATATGATAGAGGATGTTCGAGCTTTGCAGGCGCTTCCTGATATGTTTCTAGATGAATTACTTTGATTACCACCAGTACGAGAGATAGAGTTTGAGATCACGACACTCAGCTGATATCTATCCCTCCATACAGATTGACACCAGTTGAGCTCAAGGAGCTCAAAGTATAGTTGCATGAGCTATTGGAGAAGGGATTCATCTGCCTCGGCACATCACCATGGGGAGCACCAGTCCTCCACGTGAAGAAGAAGGATGGATCCCTAAGACTACACATAGACTACATTCAGTTGAAGGTCAAGAACCATTACTCACTTCCCAAGATTGATGATTTATTGACCAGTTGCAAGGAGCAGCAATATTCTCTAAGATTGACCAGCGATCAGGATACCTTCAATTGAGGATCAAAGAGGCCGACGTGATGAATTCTGCATTCCGTACTAGATATAGCCACTATGAGTTCTCGGTGATATCGTTTGGACTCACGAATGCGCTTGTCACATTCATGGATTTGATGAATCGAGTCTTCCGTCCCCATTTGGACAAATTTGTGATCGTGTTCATTTATGATGTTCTACTCTACTCTCATGATTAATATGAGTATGAGTCTCACCTTTATGCCGTACTAGAGACTCTCCGAGAGCACTAGTTGTATGCTAAATATAGCAAGTGTGAGTTTTGGCGTTTTGAGGTGGTTTTTCTTGGCTACGTGATTTCAGGGGGGGTGTCAGTTGACCCCGCCAAGATAGAGGCAGTAGTGTTTTGGGAGCGGCCTAAGACGGTTAAAGAGATTTGCACCTTCCTCGTCCTCGCCAGGTACTACAAGAGTTCTGTTAGAGGGTTCTCTCAGTCAGCTCTACCCCTCACCCGGTTGACGTAAAAGGAAGTGTCATTTGTCTGGAGTGACAAATGTGAGTTGAGATTTCGAACGCTCAAGGAGCGATTGACTTCTGCACCCATCGTCAACCTTCCTTCTGGTACCTTGGACTTCACCGTGTACAAAGATGCTTCCAAGGAGGGCTTGGGTGCAGTGTTGATGCAGCGTGGACAGGTTGCGGTGTACGTGTCACGACAGCTGAAGAACCATGAATGCAACTACCCCACTCATGACTTGGAGTTGGCGGCTGTACTCTTTGCATTAAAGATATGACGTCACTATTTATATGGAGTGATATTTGAGATTTTCACAAGTCACAAGAGACTCAAATAAATTTTCGATAAGAAGGAACTGAATATGAGGCAAAGACAGTGGATGGAACTACTAAAAGATTATTACTGTACCATCTCCTACCATCCTGGTAAGGGGAATGTGGCAGCAGACGCCTTGCGTTGGCGTACACTAAGGGTACGACCGCATGGTTGCAGACTTAGGATGTGCTCGCTACACTTAGTGAGTAGCATCCATTTGAGGGCACATCCGATGCATTGTCAGTGCCAGTCAAGTATAGCAACTTGTGGGATAGGATTGTTCGAGGGCAACTGACCAATCTAAGGATCCAGGAGCTGTACAATAGGTGTTTGAAGGACGAATTTGACAGATTTCGAGTTCGTTAATCCATCGTATGGAATGGGGACCGTGTGTGTGCCCTAGATGACAAGGAGTTGACGACAGAGATCTTGGATGAGGCGCATAGTTCGAGACTTTCCATACATTCAGGTGGTACTAAGATGTACAGGGACCTCCACCAACACTTTTGGTGGTAAAGTATGAAGGAGGACGTAGCCGAACATGTTAGCAGATGTCTTACCTGCCAGATGGTGAAGGCAAAACACCAGAGGCCTCCTGGTTTACTGCAGCCTCTTCCCATTACGGTGTGGAAACGGGAGAGCATCTCCATGGATTTTGTCACATCGTTGTCGCGCACCCCTAGAGGGCTTGATGCGGTATGGGTCATCATTGATTGGTTGACCAAGTCAGCCATTTCATCCCGGTCAACATGACATATACACCGGTGCAGCTAGCCAAGTTATATATTTAGCGCGTCGTACGGTTGCATGGGATACCCAAGGGAGTAGTATCAGACAGAGATTCCCGTTTCACATCACACTACTGGGGAGAGTTCATGAGAGTCTTGAGGATAGAGCTACATATGAGTTTAGCCTACCATCCACAGACAGATGGGCAGTCTGAGAGGACCATTTAGACTTTCGAGGATCTACTACGAGCCTGTGCGGTTGAGTGGAAGGGATCTTGGAAGGATCACCTCCCACTAGTTGAGTTTACATACAACAATAGCTACCACGCCAGTATAGGCATGGCACCATTTGAGGCATTGTACGAGAGGCGGTGTACCACTCCTTTGTGTTGGCAGCAGGTGGGTGACAACACCATGTTCACCCCTCAGATCATTGAAGAGACCTCCAGGGTGGTGGAGACTGCTAGGAGGAAATTGTTGACCGCACAGAGCCGTCAGAAGAGTTACGCCGACCGACGGCGTAGAAACCTTGAGTTTCAGGTATGTTGCCTTATATTCGTGCCCTGACGGGTATAATTCTTAGGCAGTCTTGTGTGTCTAAAGCATTTTTTCCACTGGTTGGGGACTTCGTGTTCTTACGTGTGTCCCCAATGAGGGGCATACAACGTTTCGGTGTAAAGGGCAAACTAGCACCGCGTTTTGTGGGGCCATTCGAGATTTTAGCCCGTGTTGGGAAAGTGGCCTACAGGGTAGCCCTTCCCCCACACCTCGAGGGCATCCATGATGTATTCCACGTGTCGAATATCAGAAAGTACATCCGAGATCCCCGACACGTGATCAGCTACGAGAACTTGGCGGTGGAGCCAAACCTCTCCTTCCCAGTAGAACCGGTGCAGATTTTGGACCACGCGGTCAAGAGGCTGAGGCGGAAGGAGATCCCTTTGATCAAGGTCATGTGGCGAAGTCAAGACGTAGAGGAAGCGACATGTGAAACTGAGGCGGACATGAGGGAGAAATACCCTTATCTATTCACAGGTACGGAACTGAAACCATAGTCGGGTTCTTTTGAGATTTTTATGAGTTTTGCTCTCTTTGAGATTTTTATGGGCTCATTTCTCTGTGAGACTTGGGCACAATGGGGTTCAGGCATTGAAATCGACTAGAGACATCTTAAGTCTCGGGGATGAGACTTCCTTTGAGATTTTTATGATGTGAAACCCCCGAAATCCGAACATGGACTAAAATGCAAAATCCAGCTGGATCTGGGATAAATTTGCAAATCTGCTTTTATTCCAGTGGTCAAAAAATTTATTTTATTAGTCCATTATGTAGGGCTCGTCGATAGCTTTCCAACGAGTCCAGGAACGCTAAAATCCGACTTCGGGAGTCCGAGTTATGACCATTTTAGCGAGGAGGGGTCCAGGTCCTTTTCGGATCCGAACCGAACCCGAATCCGGGCTTTACCCTAAAACCCCACTACCCTCTCGCCCAAAACGCCCAAAACCCTCATCTCCTTCGACCAGCCCTCTTTCTCCTCCCTCTCCCTCACCAAATCTCGCCGGAGTGCCTCGGAATCGACGATCCAAGACCATCTCCTTGTAGAGAAGGTCCAAGTCAACCTCTTGTCCGGTTCTCATCGTCGACGGTGCGTCGTGTGAGCCATTCTCAGTGGGAGGAGGAACCGAAGCAGCGATATTTTCGAGGTACGATCCTCCTTCCTCTTGCTGCGGGTTCCACGCTATTCCCACATATATGCTGTGTCCGGATTTGTTCTTTTAATTGTGATTTGGTCCTCTTCATATGTACGATGCTCTCCCTTCTTGCTGCGAATTTCACACGGTTTTCATCCTATAATGAAGCACTCTTAGAGCCTTGGATAGGCTAGAACTTGAGAATGTGGGTGTATGTACGATATCTCCTTCCCTCCTTGTTGCTGGCTCATACGATTTTACTGATCCACTCGCTTGAGTATCCGTAAAACTTTAAAATCCTTGCTGCACATTATAGATGCAATGTTTTGGGATCCCAGTAATATCTACCTGTATATTTTCTTCCCTCGTTGGAGATTAGGATTAAGTGTCAAATGGTTGCATGGTTGGGGATGTGATTCATTGTGAAAATGCAAATGGAGAAATGTTACTGTTACCTACCTATATTGAAATTACAGATTTCAGTTAAAGGGAGTGATTGCATGCACAGTAAAAACGTGGGCTGATGGGTTTTTATCAAGTACAAATATTAATGAAATTATGCCTTTTGATTTCCCTGTCAACACATTGAGAAACTAAGATCCCCTTCATGTTATAGTTTGCTCACATCAATATGTATACCGGATTCTAGATACAGATTACATGAAGATTGGATAAAACTCACGAGTTTCCTCATGAAAATTTTTTCCTTGGAAGGGTGATGTATTAAATCCATATGTAATAATACATGTTAGAATTTTACTTTTCCTACATTGGTCTAGAAGGAAAGCATATATCCTGGTTGTACGAGTGATTGTGAGGAAAGGGAGTGTGTGGGTGCAGGTGAATATTATAGATGTGATATATGTTGGATATTGGACAATGGTTACTTGATTGCTTGCTTGGGGTTTTATCCTTGTAAATCTTACTTATGGTGAGGTTCACTTATTTATTTATTCAGTGGACACCTATGCTTTCACTTATTATGATGATCTGGAAGGTCATGCATTCTTATTCGGGTCTTGCTTACATTGAGAATTATGAGATGAAGATATAAATGACAATGCCATTTGGTTCATGGTGCAAACATGTACTGGTTTGGGAGGATTGCCTTTGGATCATTGAAATCATGGTTGTTTCCATGAGTTAGTTGTTATGTCTTGCAAGATTGAAGGAAACTTGGCACTGTTAGAAAAGAAAATGATATGAACTACTCAGTGTTGGGAAGTTTTCTGCTATGGATCATATGTAGATGTATGTTTTAGAATATTTTTGTCATGTTGACCTATCATTATTTGGAAAAAAAATCACAAGGATTTACCACTAAAATGATATATGTCCATTCTGTGATATATGGACTATGAATGCTGGATATAATATAATGATTGGATTGTTTTTGTAACACTACTTTATCATTCTCATGTGTGTCCATGAAATTTGAGTGATTCTTAAATGTTTTTAATACTTATAATATATTTCCTGTCGACACAGGAACACATATGCAAATCCTTCAGCTGTTTGTAGATCAGCAATGTTCATAGTTGGACATGTACCTCTATGTTTTGCCACACCATATCGTCTGCCAGACTTGTGTATTAGATCTAAGTTCTACGGATAATTTTTCCATTGGGTTCAAGCCATATCACAATAATTATCTTAATTGGCTTGTGGGTAGTGAAGTAGTTGCTGCCAAGGGAGGAGCATGCACCCTTGAGGCCCCGGGTAGAAGCCTAGATGACCGCGATCCCAACTGCTATTGTAGCTGCGATGGTTGGGGGACATGTTGCTTGGCACACCG
This sequence comes from Ottelia alismoides, assembly GCA_037367405.1. Taxonomy (NCBI): domain Eukaryota; kingdom Viridiplantae; phylum Streptophyta; class Magnoliopsida; order Alismatales; family Hydrocharitaceae; genus Ottelia; species Ottelia alismoides. Next base: position 406,032 of record JAZKJV010004984.1, on the reverse strand, counting down.
AGGTGCTAATCTGACGGTGTTGGCCTCGGCACTTGCGTGCTTTAGCCCGGTGCTCGAGCGCGGGCCAAGTAGTCGTGGTTGGTTTACTAGTGCTTCGCTTGTCACTTAGAGTTAACACTCGTGTACAGGCCAATGTAGGCCACATTGGTCGGTATTCCGAGTGGGAGCGCTAAGAGGGGAGTTCCGGAAAATGTGGTTAATGAAGTTGGTGATGGGACGTGAATCTCCTGTGCTTAAGGAGGATTGGATTGTCGCGATGATTTGCGGGTTGGAATCTAAATTGTGAATCGGAAGTACAATTGTGAAGTGAGGCTAAGTGGACGTGTTGGGAACTTAGTTAGGATGCATTGTACCCCACCGCATGCCTACGGAGGCACCCCAACCCTAAGGTATTTTCTTTTACCTTAGAGTCATAGTGTGAGGTCTCATCTAGACCAAGACCACATACTATCCACGAAGCTTGGTTACTCATATCCATATCCAGATCAATAATATATATATATATATAATTCTTTGTGAGACCAGTTACACAGTTGTTCTTTTGCGCACATTTAAATTATATCCTGCTTGTTGTTGTATAGTTTTGTTTAATTCGTATTGGGCAACTTTGCTCATAACGTACCTACGTGTGAATCCGCAGGTCTGCAGCAGTGAGTAGCTTTGGGGACATCACCATTTTTGTATAGCTTCACGACACTTTTTGTGGTACAGTTGTTGGTAGTTTTAATACCTTCTTCACATGTAGCATTTTGTTGAAAGGCATGACATGTAATGTATAATTGCGGACATCTATATGTATGCTTCCGTGTATATTTTTATGGACATGAAAATGATCAATGGAATGAAATAGAATTGGTGTATGCAATGAATGGAATGCATGCAATGTGAACAGGTTGAATGAGAAGCAAAATTTTAAATTCCTGTGCATGTTGCTAGTTTTCTCTTGCTTTTGTTACAAGTATTCGAATGTGGAATGTGTATGTGTGGGATTGGTTTGCCGAGTACCCGGATCCGAGGGACGTTACAGTTACTATCCCGCGAATACCATCTGTTGGGTGCAGGTGGATCGAGCTTATAATCCGGATCGCAAGCGCAACATTACGTAACATTTTCAATCGCAGATAAACAATCAAACCAAAGTGCACATGTATTAATGTGAAAATATTCCTTGGTAAAAATTATGACATGAGCCACCCGACTCGGACTTTCAACCTGACCCACATGGGTCTTCCACTGACTTGAGTTTCCTACGTGGACAACCCAACCATACTATAATCTAAGTTGATTACACGATCAACACAACCGTATACAAATAAACAATCATAGTAATCTCGATATTAGAGTAAATGTGCAATAAAGAATATGAAGCAAAACTAAAACGATCTTACTAAGCAAGGAGTGTGCTTGTAAGATCTGGACATAGAGAACCAGGGCTTTTGGAATGAAGAACACGACAGAAAATAATCATTGAATCATTCTCTCAAAGTATAGAGAGAAAAGTGGAGAGATGGGAGTGCTCTTTGTTGTACGGTGTAGAATGAGGTACCTATTTATAGGTAGAGAGTCCTCGTATACATTGGCTTTGAAAAAGCAACTATTCGTGAACAAACCGGGAATGAAATTGGCTTCACAAAACATCCTGAGATGGAAAATGATCAATCATTATACAAAGATGATTGATCAAAATCAAATGTTCGATCATGTTGATTTAGGTGATCGATCATAACCAAAAGATGGTCGGTCAAGGATCAAAAGTGACCGATCAGAAATATAGTGATTACAATTCAAACAATGATCGATTAGGAAATTAAGGGTGATAAACCGTGTGTAATTAATAGATCATGTCATAACGACTGATCTATCAGCTTGACTCTTTGACCTAAAAGTCAAAGTAAAAGGGCTGAAACACAATATGTATGATTTGAGGTATTTTACAATGCAAGATAATCATAGAAAGTGGGACTCGATAAAAGAAACGACTTCGTCTTGTTCTTGAAATTGAAGTCCTTTATTGTGCTCGAGTTGGAGTTCTATAGATTTGAATTCCGTTGAGCTTCTGGGATTCTTCTTTACTCAAGCTTGAGCTCCTCAGCTGGAGCGTCTTCTTGCTCTAGTAGCTTTCTTGCTCTTGATTGCTACAAGCTTTACACACATGTTTTGTCTAACAACAACATAAGTTTTGTTATTATCAAAACATGCATGCTCGTGCACTAACAATCTCCACATCTATGCATGAACTAACAATCTCCCCCTTTTCGGTGATGACAGAATATTTTACGTGTTCACAAAAATGTGTGTTAGAGAGCAAACAATTTTTGTACACGATCTTTTTCTCTCCTTTGACATAACCAAAAAGATCCAAACCGATGCCAAAAGTTGGCTAATACTAATTATTGGATAAAGAGACGTCTAAACAATCTCCCTCGTTTTTGTTTGGAAATATTCTTTTTTTAATCCGATCTCCCCTAAACTAGAGCTCCCTATCAATCTTTGCCCAAAGTCTCCACCTAAAAGAGGACAGTCGAAGGCTCACTGCCAATGCATGATACATATGATCAACTAAACATAAGATATAAGTCACCTAGGATCCTTGACGACATACTTCTCCAGTCTTGATAGTTTCTCCATGACGACAACGTCCAACCATGGTTTCGAAGGTTGTTTGGCATTTAGGGGTCCACCTTTGTTGACATTGCCTTCTCGATGGGGTTCACCCCTGACCCCTCGTCTCTATCGAGTTCATGCTCCATCCCCTCAGCCCCTCCCTCGCTGCCACCCCAAACCTTCTATGTCTCGACAACCTCGTCCTCGAGCTCCCCTACCATCCCTCCCCACTCAATTTCCCTCTACTCTAACCTCCTTGGTCGTTACCCACCCCAACATCCTCCATCCACCTAACCCACCCCCATCGAGCATCCGGTGCGAGGAATGATGAGGATGGTGGTGATGGGGAGGCCTTGATCGAAAAAAGCAGACACAACGAAGCCCGATGGAGTGTTGCAAAATGGAAGACCAATGATTCTACTACCGTGGTGACGGAGCCATGCACACGATCCGATGATAAAGCCTATAGCCCTGCCATGTTTCTACGACGAGGAGGGAGGATATTGAGATAGGGAGGGTATCTGGCCAAATTTGCAAGGACATAATTGCTTAAAATCTCCTTAACCACATCTTGGCTTGTGCAAACCATGGTTTGGCTCATTTTATATATGGTCAAACTAATGCAAGGGCACAAGTGACAACATTGCAAGAAGGTATGTGCACATGTGATATTGTATAAAAGTTAAGGGTATAAATGTAATTGCATATATTTGAGGGATACAAGTGTAAAAAATAATTGATTTATACATGATCTCTGCGATTATACGGCATGGCTTCACGTGGGCAAATCAAATGATGAAGTGCCCAAATTGGGTCATGTAAGGCATCTCGTAGGCATAGAGAACTTTGTCCAGTAGACGTGACTACTTCTCAATGCCTCGTCGGACTACCTTCCGAAGGATGAAGTTACTTCTAGATTTGACACCTCGACCATACCATTGGTCTATGGGCGATAGCGAGTTGTGACATGACAATCAATGTTATGTTCATTGACCAAGACATATTTGGCAATGAACTGACTATTCCCATGTGAGATCACAATCCTGGGTCTACCGAACCAAGATATGATGTGCTCATGCAAGAACTTGTAAGCACTTTAACTATAAAATGGTTCAAGGGAGATAGTCTACATTCACGAACTCAAATAGTCAAAAGCCAATCGTAGTCAAACATTCAACTGATAGGAAACAAGCCATGAAGTCGACACCCAAATCATCCGGACACCTCTCAACGAGCATCCTCGACGAGGCTTGACTATAGGAAACCCCTGTGTAATACCTTCTATGAGTGATGCTATTGACTATAACTTAAATACGTACACAAGCAGTGTGACATTCCATTATTGTTTCTTTTACACCTCAATCTTCATCTCCACGTACAACCCTCATGGAGCACAAAATGACTTTTTCAAAAAAAAAATCAACAATCTATGTAACTCAAACTCGTGGTGCCTAATATCAGCCGAAAATTTGCTGAGAAGGTCGAATCGGATTGAACATGAAGTCAAAGTAGTTCAACCAGATGATAGTGTCACCTTTTTCAACACCGGACTAAACCGAATGTGTGAGGAAAAATGGTTGAATTGATAAGATAATTCCATAATAAATCAAAACACATAACCAATATATATATATATACACATTGTGGGTAAAATGTGTATGCCCCCTAGGGGGAGCTAACTTAGCTCCCCCGCCCTATTTTCACATATTTTTTTATTTTTTCTAAAATAAAAAATATGTAAATTCATTATTATATCCATATATTATGTCATTCAAATTTCATACAAAACAGAGACTCCTACGACATCCAGACGGGGTCGATTTAAAAAATCCCGAGACCGTTAAAAATGACTGTTTGGATGGAGGCCGTATGAGCATCTGTTTCACACGAAATTTAAAGACATAATATATGGATATAACGATGAATATTCATGAAAAAAAATTCAAAAAAATAAAAAAATGAAGAAAATAAAGCGGGGAACTAAGTTAACTTCCCCTATAGGGCAGCCCCATTTTCCTCATATATTATTGCATACATGAGAATATTTCCTTCCACATATAACATTTAACATTTGGGAACGTGTGATCGAAAGAAGGTTGAGGCAAGTTTCCCAAATAAAAGAAATTCGGATTCATGCCAGGTCGCTCAACTATTGAAGCCATCCATTTGCTGAGGAGAACAATGGAGATTTATAGAGCTAGAAGGAAGAATCTGCGTATGATCTTTATTGATTTGGAGAAGGCTTATGATTCCGTCCCACGAGAGATACTGTGGAGAGTTTTGGAGAAGAGACAAGTACTTGTCCTATACATTAATCTAATAAAGGATATGTATGATAGGGCTTTATCTTGTGTAAGGACTCCGATGGGGAAGACTGACTATTTTGATATCAACATTGGTTTACATCAAGGTTCATCTTTGGGTCCATTTCTTTTTACTTTGATTACGGACGAGTTGACAAGTCACATTCAAGATGAGTTACCTTGGTGTATGCTATTTGCTGATGATATTGTGTTGATTGACGAGACTAGAGATGGAGTAAATGAGAAGCTTGAGGTTTGGAGACATGCATTAGAGACTAAAGGTTTTCGTATAAGTAGGGCTAAGACGGAATATATGGAATGCACCTTTGATGGAAGCAATGGTGAAGGAATCGAGGTGAAGATTGGTGACGATAACATTCAGAAGAGAGATTCTTTTAGATATCTGGGATCTATTTTGCAACATGATGGGGAAATTGATGGAGATGTTACTAATAGAATAAATGCATGCTGGCTAAAGTGGAGAGGAGCCTCCGCTGTTCTCTGTGATAAGAAAATTCCTTTAAAAATTAAAGGAAAGTTTTACAAAGCAGCCGTGAGACCTGCTATGCTTTATGTTTATGAATGTTGGCCTGTGAACCATAGACATGTGCAGAGAATGGCTGTAACAGAAATGAAAATGGTAAGATGGATGTGTGGACATACACGTAAAGATCGGATTCGGGATGATGCAATCAGAAAGAAAGTTGGTGTAGCTCCGATCGAGGATAAGATGCGAGAAAATCGCTTAAGATGGTTTGGTCATTTGCAAAGAAGGTCAACTGATGCATCAGTTAAGAGATGCGAGTGTTGGGATGTTGAGCCGGCTAAGAGAGGGCGAGGACGGCCCAAGAAGTGTTGGAAAGAGACTATACGAATGGATCTTAGTTTTTTGAATATAAGTCCGAGATTGACCCAAGATAGATCTGAATGGAGGCGAAGAATCCATGTAGCTGACCCTACGTAATTGTGGGAAAAAGCTTTGTTGTTGTTGTTGTTTGTATATAACATTTAACATTAAATGTTATACGTGCGTTTGGTATACGGCCAATAGTTCAATAATATTTGAAATCCTATCTTAACAATAAGCTGTGATCGCGTAGTTGGTTAGCAGTATATGATGGATATTCAAAGATAATGAGTTCAATTTCAGTTGACATTGTAATTTTTTGAATAGATTCAAATCTGAATTAGGGCTTTGATTTCAGCTGAGACGGATTAAATTTCCCATCAGTTTCCAACACGCCTACCCAAAAAAGGTGAGATCCCCCGCTCTCCCCCACACCCTCTCCAAATTTTCAAAATCATGATCGGACATCAAATCACATTCCATTCCCAGACATAATATATCATTCCGCTCACACCTTCACCCCTTCCCCCGTCCCTTTGTCCTCTCCCCCCTCCGATACACCGAACTCCACACAATACACACCCCCGATTTCTAGGGTTTTGCTCCACTCCTCCCCCGAAACCCTGATCCCGCCCTCATCCGCCCTTGAATTCTAGGGATTCGAAGCTCCATCCCTCCAGATCCGCCGCTCGCCATCGCCCATGGCGCCGGCGTGGCCGTGCGATCGCCCCTCGCGGCCGCGGGACTGAGGAGGTGATGGTGTATGCGAGGGAGGGGGCGATGGAGGGAAGAAGAATCACGGTGAGTCCCAGGCCCTGCTGCAACCGCCGCGTGGTGGCAGCGAGGAAGAAGCCGATGAAGCGCGGGGATGGGTTCGTGAACAGCGTCAGGAAGCTGCAGAGGAGGGAGATTTGCTCGAGGAGGGACAGGTCGTTCAGCATGAGCAACGCGCAGGAGAGGTTCCGGAACATCTTCTTGCAGGTTGGTGGTTGTTGTCGTGCTGGAAAGATGCAATGTTTTCAAGGTTTAATTCATGCAAGTTGGATTTTTCTGGGTTCGGTGGCTACGTGGTAGTTTAGGGTTGGGGGGAAGTAGACTAATCGGAGCGGATGCTTATCGGTAGCGGTAAAATAGGAGAAAGTGGTTTTTTTTGTAGGCCACCTAGAGAAAATGACACCTATCCAGCGTTCATGTAGAATTTTAAGTCCTATAAGACGTCGGTAGGTTGCCATTTTAGTTCCGTGGCGTGTTTGCACTTGATTCACGAAATATGCGTTAATGTTTGATCTGCCTTGGCTAAAAGAGGCTTCCCGGATATGCGGATTTCGTGGATGAAGAGATGTGTCATGGACTCACCAGTGACCACTCGTACACGGCGCTTGTTAATGGACGACCTGACGGAGTCTCTTCCAACTCAAAAGGGGTGTCCGGTAGGAATGTCCCTTGGCACCTTTGCCTTTTGTCCCAGCCAATGGTGTTCTAGCTTGTACAGTAAAGCAAGTGATGCACTGAGTCTGACAAGGGGACAAGGGTTACGCTCTGGGTGTGATGTCCACCCCTCTCCTACACTACACGGATGACACTGTTTTCTTTATTTGCAGGGGAAAATGAGGAGGTGAAGGGAGTCGCTGCAATACTTGGCATCTTCAGTGAGCCTTTTGGTTTGATAATTAATCGAGAGAAGTATGGCGTGGTTCCATTCAACATGATGGAGGATGAGACAAAAGAATGCAATATGGAGTCGGGCACCGTTCATGTCCCACTCTCGATGCATTACCTGTGGCTACCCCTAACTTGTGGTTGCATTTGTCTCGTTGACGGGTTAGCAATGATTGAGAAGTTGGAGTGGAAACTCTTTTTATTGGAAGGCTTCTTTTCCCAACGTTGACTGTTGGTGCTTGTGAAAGCTTTTCTTTCAACCTTCTCTGTGTTCTTATAATGAAGACTGTTGCTTGTCGGTATTCACGTCCATTGGAGGCTATAATGAGGAAATTCTTTTGGGGTGCATTCGGTCATAAGGCTCGTGGGGTTTGCCTGGTTGATGGAGAGTCGGTAATGCCCTTGAAGGAGGACAATGACCTTGGAATACCACATTTGGAGGCCATTAACATGGCATTGTTGTTCAATCAGGCATCACGTTTGCGGGGAGATGGGGAGGATTTTATGTTGTATATTGATTTGTGAACAAGTGGTAGTCATACACAATAGTTTTCGGACCCCTTCATAAAAGCTATTATTAAACATAACTATTGTTATAAAATCTTAAACTTCTAATATTCACAAAATATATTATTTAAATGTCTACATATGAATATTTCCAAATAGAATATATGTATATAGTATATCATATTAACCATATATGCTAGTTTGAATTTGTATTTATGTAATACTAATATTGTGAACTTGTAAATTTTCAATATTTATACGAAAATATATAGTGTCTTGAACATTTGTCATACTAATTGTAGCGATACAAGAAATTGTATATTATTTCTTGATACAAATTTATTTATATTAATTAAAACCAATCATTATACACTTGCATGATTTCTTAAATGCAATGGTGGTTGTTATTTACATGTATAAAATATATTTAAGAAATATTATAATTCAGAACTAAGATGTAATGATATTATAATACTTTTTGCGAGTCTTGTGACTTATATATACATACGAGGAAATGTGGCTAACATATATGAGTACTACTTGACATATACGTTTGGTTCAATATATGAGGCATGCTACTAGTAACGGTCTCAGACATCTGACAATATTCCTGAAACCTTGATGCATCGTGAAATTAGAAAATAAGGTTTTATTTTTTTGTTAAGTTTAATCAGGGTTGAGTTAATTTAATTTACGGTTAATTGAGTCATTGCAATTTTATTTTAAAATAAATAGATTGCATGTATTCTCGATTCAATTAATTGGTCGGTTATATTTAGTAGTTAGTCAGTTAGAAATATTTGGAGTCCAAATTATGATAAGATTGGATTTGAATTTTGGTTTCCTTACTATTTTTGTAATCCCACCCTTCTTATATAAAGGGGATGGTAGTCCTTTGTTTAAAACAGTTCAAGTTGAAATCAAATTGAGATTTAACTCTATTCCTTCTCCCTCCACGAGGACCACGATTCTCTTCCGAATCTCACGCAACCGGCACGCTTTTTTTTCTCCTCCATCTGTTTTCTTCCACCAAACATTTTCACCGTCAAATTAATTTATTCCATCATGCAAATTTTCCGATTTGCATCTATTGGTATCGGAGCATGACATTCGGGTTGTCTTGACGATCCATCTAGAGGCTTGCGCGGACATACAATCAAAGAATCTCGTTCAACGAACCAAGTGTGGCGCGCTGAGGTTAGATTAGCACTATCTAATATACTCCATGTTTGTGCGGATTTGCAAGCTTTGGTGAGAGAAATACAGGATACGCAAAATGTTGAAGCGTTAATGAGACAATTAGAGGAAAATGCCGCCAGAAACACTACAAAGGTGCAGTCCAGGAGGCTTTGGAACCTCCGCCGCCATCTCTAGTAGAAGAAGTTGCCGTCCAAGGCGAGTTTGAGTGCACTAATAGTAATGAATAAATGTAGGAAAAAAGCCCCCCCCTCCCCCTCCCAACTTGCCGTCCAACCCACATCAGATCGGCCGTTGATGATGAAATCGTCACTTTGACAATAGCTCCTTGACAACTTCCCCCACCCTGGGCATCCCTTCCAAACCTGCTGCAGTCCTCGTACTCCCTCCAAACAACCCCACAACCGCTACTACCCCCTCATGCCACCCCATACCTCCATCGAATCACCCAGCCCCACCGTCACCACCATCCCCTCCCGCCACCCCCGCACCTTCGACGACCCCCCCATCCCCACCGTCGCTACCACCCCCTCTCGTCACCCTCGCACCTCCAACGAATCTCCCAATCCCACCGTCGTTACCACCCCCTCCCACCACCGCCGCACCTCCGGCAAACCCCTCCAGCCCCACCGTGTCTACCACCCACTCCGCCACCCCTGCACCTCCGGCAAACCCTCTAAACCTGCTGCCGTCGTTTGTCCCCTCCCCCCCTCCACCCTCCCCCTCTTTACCCGCTGTCTCCCATCCTCGGACCCACACCGCCGCCAGTTCCTCTTCCCGTCCTTTTCCCAATGTCTAACATGACCAAATCCTCCCACCAACGCCTTCTCTCGCCTACGTCGCTGCCCCTACAACCCCTTCCCGCCACCCTTCTGGAAGGCATGGCCATCGCCCCCATGCACATGGCTCATGCGATCGCCACCTTCGCTCGATCTTGAGCCCTTTCTACCGCCACACACGCTTCTGGTGCGGTTGCTGCCTGCACCTCCAATCTCAGTGATGTCGTGGCTCCAGAGGAGTCGAAACCCTAGTAAGGTTGGGGGCTCCTCACGATGGAAAGATAATCCTGATCAATGTGGGCATTGGAAATTAATTTGGAGAAATTGCAATGAAACCCCTCCTTCCAAAAGTTTGTATCAAAAGGTCCAACTGGAGGATAAGTTATGCTATGGAGTTATCTTAAGTGATGGGATAGAACGTTTGCAGCCATACCCCTCGGTGGGAAAAAAAATATAAATGTAACATGGAAAAAGGACAAAATTGGGGAGATCCGATCAACCAATCCATGTTGAATTCTCCACTAACAGCTCGAAGATCAAGCAATTCGCCGGGAGGTGAAATTTTCAAGGGAAGGAGAACTGATGTATCGTGAAATAAACAAATAAGGTTTTATTTTTCGTTAAGTTTAATTAGGATCGAGTTATATGAATTTACGATTATTTGAGGGTGCGTTTGGTTGGTGGGTTATCCGGGGGTGGATAACCCGTTTTTGTGTTAATGTGTTTGGTTGGTGGGTTAAGGGTTGGGAGGGTTTGTGTGATGTGATTGTATTAAAATTTGAAAAAGTTGGTAGTTATTATGGTATGATTGTATTGAAATTTGAAAAAGAGGGTAGTTGTTGTGATGTGATTGTATTGAAGTTTGGAATAGTGAGTAGAAGTTGAGTATTTTAAGATTTTTAGATGTATGATGGCATAATATATATATTTTTATGTGAAGGGAGTGGGCCCCACTAGTGGTTAGAAATGTGGGGTTTGGGGGGTAACCCGCCCAAATTGGGGGGTAACCCCCCAACCGAACGGGCTCTGAGTGATTGCAATTTTATTTTAAAATAAAGAGTTTGCATGTAATCTCGATTTAATTAATCGGTCGGTTATATTTAGTAGTTAGTCAGTTAGAGATATTTAGAGTCCAAATTATGATAAGTTAGGATTTGAATTTTGATTTCCTTACTATTTTTGTAATCCCACCCTCCTGTATAAAGGGGATGATAGTCCTTTGTTTAAAACAGTTCAAGTTGATATCAAATTGAGATTTTATCTCCTTATGCCTTCTCCTTCCATGCGATCTCCGTGATTCTCTTCCGAATCTCATGCAACCGGCGCTCTTCCTCTTCTCCTCCCTTCAATTTCTTCTACCAAACATTTCCACCGTCAAATTTATTTATTCTACCGTTGCAAATTTTTTGATTTGCATCAAACCTTTGCTTAATAAAGTCCGAGAAAAAGGACGTAGTCCATGTACCATCCCTGCATCCCCCAAGCATCGAAAACTAAAATATCATAACATCATGTTTAAGCAAACAAATGTGGAAGCGATCCTACAAGAGATTGCTATCGATTTAGTCATCGTTCAAAACTCGAACATGCAACTGTCTACTAGCATTGTAGGCTAGCTAGTGTTTTTGACAACCGGGTATGGTGTGATCGCTCTTTTTATGTGAAGAGAGCTTATGTGGCTTTGATTGGACTCCGATGCCTTATCCTTAAGGGTCTTATCCATGTTTGCAAAATCTTTTGAGAGTTGCACTTTTCTCTATGAATCAATATTTTCTCTGGCTACTTTGACGTGGTAGGTCATTGATCAATGAGAGATGATCATGACTTTGTATGGGAAATGACTTTTGTTACACATTCTGGGTTGAATGTGAATACAGTGGGGAACTTCTTTTTCCACTTGTGATAAGTCACATGAGATTCATATAAGGCTATATGTCGGCCTTTCCGTAACTGGGTATGACGTGCTCGTGAGGGCGGAGATTTTTTAGCCACCGCCATTCTTCCTCGAGACCAGCTTACAAGGTGGTGCGGTGCGACTAGATATGCGGGAAGTGTCTATGTACTCGTGCATCTTTGGTGACGAGCTGCTGGGGAGCTTGGCTCGAGAGAAGGAGACGGCTTTGTCGTGAATGGAAAATGCTAGCATGCTCCCTGGAAGATTTTCGAGGGGGTTAGTTAAAAGGGGAGAGGATATCTTCAGAGAAAGCGATGGCGTGAGGCCCAAGGAGGATGTCATGATCTCTAGGAGTAGAGTGCTTCGTACGCATCTGTATTGGCGGGTTGGGCGGGTGCGAAAGGCCCGAATACGCATTTTTGTGAAGAGGTTCATTTGGACGCGAGGTATCTGCTTAGTGGAAAAACAGATCCAAGGGATAACGAGCACTTGAACTCGGCTTTGATTGACCGGATTGTGGAGGGGCCACCAAATGAGAATGGGTCAGGTGATGGCGGTGACCTAGATCCGCGTCCGTATGAATGGTTTTGGGAGGATTCTATTGTCATCTCTGGAGAATGCCTTAGGCTTGGTTTTGTGGTGCCCGTGCGGTGGCCAGGGTCCCAAGCTTGGTGGGAGCGGTCGCATGCAACACCGTGGAGTCGGGGAGTGGGAAAGTGCTTGTGTCTACGCATGTGTTAGGGGTGCTTTCAACAACCAAACAACCCTTTTGCTGTTCCGAGGTGTGACCTGGTGGAGATTTTCGCCGTGGCGATCGATTTTGAAGTCAAGATATGTGCGGAGAACATCCCATTCGATTCTGAAGTGAGGCGGACCTTTGGCCTTTAAGCATTTTGGGAGAAGTTACAATCATTGAGGGATCAAGGAACGTAGGAGGTGGAGGAGATTCGAGATTTACCAGTGGCTTGAAGTGAGGGAGGTGGGATGGACGCAAGGAATGTTGAACTGGGGTCTTTCGCAAGAGGAGGGAGATGGCGAGCACATTGGCCACCCATGTCTTCCGTGGACTGAAGGTCAGATGCCTTGCATAGCATCTGAAGTAGCGGAGATGGTGGACGATGATGAAGCGGTTGGGGCATGGAAGGAAATATTGCGATATATTGGTGATATATCGATATCGAGATGAGATCGATATCCGTATCGACATGGCAATATATCCTCCTTTTCAGGCATTTCGTTCACAAAAGTATGTCGATATGGACGATATTTTGGTGATATATTGTCAAAATATCGTATCGACAAGATATCAATATCGATACGGCCTTCCATGGGTTGGGGTCGAAAATGGGCTCACTGGTGGTTCGATTGTAGCTTAGGGATTTGTGATTGAGGAAGTCCTGGATGGAGGACTGTATGGTGGAAGGACTGTCGTAGAGGAAGTCTTTGAGGTAGTTGTGGTTGAGGAAGTCCTATATGAAGGATTGGAAGGTCTCGTGGTGTTTTTTTTGAGAGGGGAAAACACCTTGATGAGATCCATCTAGAGGAAAAAAGGAAGGAGTTGGCTTGGAGGCAGAGATACATACATCGTTGGATGAAGGAGGGTGATGCCAACACGCATTTGTCCACGGGTCAGAGGCGACGAAACTCTATTTTCTCTATTATGGTTGGTGATAATGTAGTCCAGGATGACCATGCTTTGAGATTGACACTTCGATCTCACTTTGAGGCTTTTTGTAGGAGGGGTGTTTGTGCTGGTGGGGATGGAGGGGAATGGTGGTCTCGAGGATCTGAGATGTATATGCGATCTCCCTTTTGCATGATTTTTTGGAAGCAGAGACATGGCCTCAAATTTCAGCGAAATTCGGTCGAATTTCTGTCGAATATCGATATCCAGTCGAAATCGAAATTCGACCGAAATGACCGAAATATGGGGTCCTAGTACAAAACATGACCGAAATGACCGAAATTTCGGTCGAAATTCCACCGAAATTCCATCGAAATTCTGTTTTGGTAGATACCGACATGGTGACCGAAACCGACATTTAAGGCCTTGAGCAGAGATCAATAAGGCTTTGTTTCAACTCAACTGTGATGGGGCGCTCGGGTCAAATTTCCCCGTTCTCTTTCTACAGGGAATTCTGGGATGTGATCAAGATTGATATGGTTGAGGTGATTCAGGAGTTTTGGGATGCCAATATGGGGTTTGATAAGCTAAATAAAGCCCACCTATTTCTTCTGCCAAAAATTGAGGTTCCCAACATGGTGGAGGACTATAGACCCATAACTCTCTCCAATGACATTCACTTCATCATTGCAAAGATCTTGACCAATCGCCTTCATAATGTGCTGCCATCTATCATCTCTCCAGAGGAGAATACTTTTATCCCTGGGAGATTCATGGCGGATGGGTTGGTGTTAGCATATGAATTGGTGTCAGATTGGAGAAGGAGCAAGATCAAATGATTGTTTTGGAAAGTCGACTTTGCTAAGTCATTTGACTGCGTTAGTTGGCGGTTCTCGTGGACCTCTCTGGAGAAGAGGGGTTTTGTTAAGTTTGGATTGCGTGGATTAAGCGGTGTATCACAACGTCCTCCTACGCGGTGCTCACCTTGGTAAGCCATAGGGAGATTTTTTTCAACCACAAAGGGGGTTTGGCAGAGATGCCCCATTTGCATCTCTGCTATTCACCATTGTGGCTGTTGCGTTGGTAGTTTTGATGCAGCAGATGACGGATGGGGACGGGTGTGGCAGTTATGCTATTGGCGATATCGTTTCCTTTTATCCAGTATGCGAATGACACTATGTTGTTCCTGGGACGGGCTTGGATAAGGTTCGGCGGACAACACATATAGTTGGCATTTTTGGGGACATCTCGGTATTGTGAATCGACATAGAGAAATCAATTGTGGTACCTTTTTGGGTGTCAGAGAAAGAGGCACATGTGGCGACGACCATTTTGGGATGCCCTATTGGTGATTTGCTTATCACATATTTGGGCTCCCGTTGGTGGTGAGGCGGTTGCGTGCCTGTGATCGGAGACTCGTGATTGCAAGACTTTAGGGAAGATTGACGGGATGGAAGGCAACTATGTATCTAAAGGGAGAAAACTGATTCTCTTGAAGCATGTCCTTCGTCTATCCCTATTTTTTCTATTCCACGAGACTTTTACAGATCGGGGTTCTCTCAAAGATGGAGACATTGATGAGGCGTTCTTTTGGTCAGATGGGAAGCATGCATGGTTTCAGATTTCACGAAATTTCGGCGAAATTTCGGTTTCGACAAGGAACTGAAATTGCGGGCAAAACAACGATATGATGGCAGTTTTTTTTGAGGCCCAAAAAAGGGGGAGACACTCAGCGGTGTTCGCCCCAATTAATTAAAGAAACAACAAAGTTAACATGCGGTTTACAACGGTAAACAAAAAGACGCCATACAACAAACTAAACCAACACCCAATCTTCTACCAATCTCGCACAGTGTACAAGGATGTTCTCCTTGTAAAAATGTTGTTCCGAGAATAGGGCTGCGTTTCTGCCCAACCAGATCGCCCATAAACTCGCCACGGGCCACAAGAGCTCCCTCCTCTCTCTATTTCTGTTAGCCACCAACGAATCACAGAATGCCGTCAAGTCTGAAGTGCAAGCCCAACCCACGACCGCTTCTTGCCAAACGCCAATGACCTTCGGACACGCGAAGAAGAGATACGGGCGAAATGGTGGTCGATACGAGGGCAGTTTGTGGTCATTTATTCACAAATGGTGGCTGATACCGGCGAAATGTCATCAAAATTTCGTGAAATTTGGACGAAATATCGTATCGACAGGGTATCGATACGATACGCGAAACTGATATTTAAACCCTTGGATGCAAGCAAGGAAAGGGTTGTACTTGGTGGGTTGATACAGGATCACAACTGCGAATAACAAGAGCGTCTTGGGATTTTGAGATTGGAGGCGATGGACAAAGCACCCGTGGCAAAGTGTGTGGTTTGGTTATGGGGGAGTTAGGAGGATTTAGTATGTCGGCTCATGGGGAGGATTTGCAACATTTCTATGTCCTTGGAGGCCACACGGATGCGTGCTCCCTTAATGATGTGGCAGGCGATCGCTAAGACCCTACCCGAGATGGTGATACACATGCATATTGTCCTGGGAGATGGGGAGGGGTTTAGATTTTGGCATGACGATTGGACGCGAGACGAGCTGTTAAAGGAGAGGTTCCTAAACTCTTTAGCCCGACTTATGGGGGGATATATAAGTGTGCAATATGTGGGAGCATGGTGCGTGTGCCTTTAGGTTCCCCTTTTGGCTCTCTGATGGTAGGTTGGACGGCCTACTCATGATGCAGAGGGAGTTAGCAGAGTTTCAAGGGCATGTGGATGGCAAAGATCATTTCACTTGGGGTGAATGATAAATTCACGGTGAAGAAGGCCTACTGTTACTTGAACGATGATGGTTAGCAGGTGCAGGGGGACGTCATGCTGGATGCGGGGATCATATGGAGGAACAAGGTGCCTAATAGGGTCAAGGTCTTCATGTGGCTGTTCGGTCTTGGCAAGGTTCTTTTTTTTTTTTGAAACTCAAAAGAGGGGGAGACACTCATAGGTGTTCGCCCCATATTATTAAGGAAGAAGATAGAAAATACTTACAGTGGGAAAGAAAACAAAAAGTAAAGGTAGATGATATCAAAAAGGATACCATCCGCCTCCCCAAAGACGCTACACGGATGACCAATCAATACAAAAGCGATTTGCAGCGATACAAATATTTTCCTTATAAAATCTCTGCCCCGCAAAAAGCAATTTGTTTCTTCCCAGCCAAATACTCCAGATACGCGCAATGGGAATAAGTCTTTCCTCCCTCGGGCGATTAGCAGCGGTAGATAAGATCTCCCAGAAATCGTCAATCGCGGAACGATTCACCCATCCCACGTCATCCCAAATGTGCCGCACGAGGTTGCAGTGAAGGAAAAGATGGCTGGGCGTCTCAACATCGGAACCGCATAGACCACACAAGGCCGTGAGATTCGGGAAAATCGAGGCACATCGATCGCGAGTAAGCAATCTTCCACGCCTAAGAATCCACAGAAAAATGCCAATCCTTTCTGGTAGCTTGAGATCCCAAATGAGCTTGCAATGGCTTAGAAAAGCCGCATCCGAAGGCACGACGGTGGGAAGAATAGAGAAATAAGCCTTCCGTGAGCTGAAGGTCCCTTCCTTCCATTCAAAGTGATCACGGCCCCTTGATGGTGTAGGAGCATCCACAAGGAGAGCCATCATAGCGGAGAAGTCAAGCAGCCGCAGACCAATCCACCGACCAGAATCTGAAAGAGTTCCCATCGCCGAGAGCTGGCCTAAACAGGGATCGGTTACAGTTGAAGACAGAGAAGACATCGCGCCAAAAGGAGGGAAAGATTCCATGGGAGTGCCCGCCAAAAACGGAATCAAAGGCATTCCCAGCCGCCACGCGAAGGCATTGCACCAGCAAACTCTCATCCCGACCTAAAAGCCTCATCACCCATTTGAGAAGCAAAGCATCACGCACCACCTCCAACCGCCGAACGCCCAGACCTCCGTCGCGTTTTGGACGCGAAATGTCATCCCACCCCACCAAATGCATCCCTCTTCTATCAATTCCATTCTTACCCCATTGAAAGCCCCTCATACATTTCTCTAAGCGCAGCCGGATCCCCTTCGGCAAGCCGCGAGCCGATAAGAAGTAGATGGGAATAGCCGAGAGGACAGATTTAATAAGAACCAAACGACCACCTTTGAAGAGCAGCGACGCACACCAACCTGCCAACCTGGACTCCACCTTCTCCACCACCCTCTGATAATCACGCAAGCGCGCACGGCCCAACGAGAGCGGTAATCCCAGATACTCCAGCGGCAGATCCCCGAGGGATGCCCCCAAGATAGAGGAGCAATCCCCAGCCTCCAATGGAGACAGAGCAAAAGGCACAAACTTCGATTTGGTTCCATTGATGCGGAGCCCCGACATCTCGCAAAAAAGTTGTATCGTAGTGGCCATCCCCAAGGCCTGAGTCCGGTCCCCCTTAATAAAGCAAAGGGTGTCATCCGCAAATTGAAGTAGGGGAATATGAAAATTACCCATAGAACAACCGCGAGTAAGCCCAGCATTGGCCACACCCTGGATCATACGAGGCATCACGTCGGCCGCCAAAACGAATAGAAGAGGGGCAAGGGGGTAGCCCTGACGAACCCCCCTGCGAGGCTGGAAAAGGCCCCCAACCGGCCGGCCGTTAAGAGATATGGAGAAGGAGACGGTAGTAACACATCGTCTAACCCATGAAATCCACAGCGGGGGGAAGCCCCGTGACTTCAAAACCGACCATAAGAAACGCCAATCCAAGGAATCATAGGCCTTAGCAAAATCAATTTTCCATAGAATCCCCTTCGTACCATTTCTGTGCCATCCATCAATAATCGCGGAGGCAAGCGCGAAGCAATCCGAGATTTGCCTCCCTTGGACAAAAGCGGCCTGGGCGGGAGAAATGAGAGAGCCAAGAAGGGGAGCAAGCCGCCTAGCCAAAGCCTTAACGATGATTAAATAGATGCCATTGGAGATAGCAATTGGGCGGAAGTCCTCAATACGGGTAGCCCCATGGGACTTCGGAATGAGGACCATGTTGGCACGATTAATCCTGTTGAAGCCCCGGTTTCCCTCGCAAAATTCGAGCGCCACATCCAAAACATCCTTGGCGATAATATCCCAGAAGTCCCTATAAAAGGAGATGGGGAAACCATCGGGACCAGGGGAGGCGTCAACGTTAAGGTCCCATACCGTCCCCTTAAGCTCATCAAGCGTGAAAGGCCGAGTTAAAAGAGTCGCATCCGAGCTGGCGAGCGAGGGGACCCCTCTGGCCGTCCAGCGCCAGGAGGAAGAAGGCTGACGATCGAAGAAATTTTTGAAATGGTTAACCAAAGCCGAGCCCAGCTCGCGATCGCCCTGAATAAAAACGCCCCCAATTTCAAGGGAGGAAATACAATTAGCACGCTTACGCGCACTGGCGACCCGATGGAAGAATGAAGTATTAGCGTCCCCATCCTTGATCCAACGAATCCGTGAACGCTGCCTCCACTCAATGGCCTTTTTCCTGTCATCCTCCGAGACAAGATGCATAGCCGAAGAACGTTCAGATAGTTCCCCCGGGGATAGCTCCCTATCGTTCTCAATACGATCCAAGCGAAGAATAACCGCTTCAGCCTCATTGTGAGTAGAGAGTCTTGCCTGACGAGTGTTAATTTTAAAGGAGGCGGGAACGCGACGAAGGGACGAGAGCTTAAGATCAAAGCGGCGAGCCGGATCACCAGGAAATGAAGTCTGGGACCAATGATTCCGCACCATATCATTAAAATCAGGCTTCAGCAACCAACTCCTCTCATATCGAAAAATACCACGCGGGCGGGAGGAATCGCCAGCTTCCCAAATAATGGGAGTACGATCTGAAAAAGACCTCGGTCGAGAGGAAACCGAACACAGGGGGAAAGCATCCATCCAACCAGAGTTTGCAAAAAACCTGTCAAGGCGGGTTCGAGATGAGTTATTACGCCATGTGTAGATAATATCTCTTGCCACCAGATCTTCAAGAGCCAAGTCATGGATGAAGTCCAAAAAATTCGCCTGAGCCGGGATCCCTTCCCCCCCTACCACGAGGGCGGTCACTTGAGAGCAAAGTAACATTAAAATCCCCCCCCAGAATCCAAGGAATTTCCCCCAAAGCCGCAGCATCACCATGTAGATCCTCCCATAAGAAACGACGGGCAAGGTGGCATAAAAGGCGCATAAACGCAAGTGAAAGCCATAGAAACATTAGAGTCCGCATGAACAAGGATGACAGTGATAGAGTGACGACCCAAACGAGAACATGCGAAAGAAAATCTTGAAGATCGCCAAGCAACAATAACACCACCAGAAGCGCCAACCGCGTCCAAGGAGCAAAAAGCGTCGACAGGCCCCGCCCCAAAAGATTTCCACAGGGCGTCATCGACACCAGAGAGTTTTGATTCTTGTAGGAATACGACATCACAGTCCCAATCGTGCAAACGCGAGCCCAAAGCCTGGCGACGAAACGGGTCACCCAGCCCACGAACATTCCAAGAAAGTAACTTCATTAAATAATACAAAAAGGGCCCCAAAAAGTGACCGCAGACCAACGCACAGCTACAATTGAGCACGGCGCTGACCCGCCGGCGAAGCCCTGCCGCCTCCGCCACAGCCTCGCGAACCAGCGAAGAAGAGGGGCCCTCGAAGGACGGCTCCAGGCGTCGAGAATAAACAATTCCATATCTTGCCGGGGAATTTAACATAGCATTCCAAGCACCCCAAGAAGTAGCACAACGGGACGGTGAATCCGCCGGAGCGTTCGACGAAGAAGCCAATGGCTCGCCACCAGACCTAGAAGTCCAATTAGAGAAAGAGGGCTGGCTAATGGGCTGAGAGAACATACCAGCAACGACTGGGGAAACGGCCCCCGAGGGCTCCGAGCCCAGCGAAATCAGAAGAGGCACGGAACTGGATGAAGATGAGGAAAAGTCTTCGGAGGAGAGCGTCTGATACAAGGGGACCGCTGAGACCGGAAGAGGACAAGGATAATCTGAATAGCAAATAAGTGGACCGCTAATAGTAACCGAGTCAGGTGCCGCCCGCGTCAGGCTCCGCGAATGAAGAAGATCCGACCCGGATAAAGGAATAGGAACCGCCACCGCACAACCCGAGACCAGCCCGTTGTCCAGAGGATCGGGAACAGCAGATAAATCTCGCGACAGCGAATCGTTTTCGAAAAGGCCCCCAGGCACGTGAGAAGGCGCCCTTCCAGCTTCCCACACGAAACGAAGCCCAGGCGACGTTTCAGAAAGTTCGCCATGCATGCGCGACGCTTCGATAATATCTCTGCAAAGTGACACGTGTTCCTTGGAAGACGAACTGCCGAAGCCAGCATCGGAGAAGGAGCCGCCGACGGCGATCGTTGAAGGCTGCGCCGGAGCGTCCGGCGACGGGAAGTAGAACTCGAGCTTGAATGACCAACTGCCAATACACATCTTCTCGAAGAGAACCTTGCCAGTCATGGAGTGGCAAAGGGTAGAAGAGCATTCCACCAGAATCCTCGTGCAAGACCAATCGGATCCAGGGGTCAGGTCGTCGTCCAGATAGCCATCACCTGTCCCCAACCACTGATAATCTTAGATAGACAATGAACCGAGCGAGAAAGGAATGGAACGCCGCGAACCTCCACGACGCATAGTTCGGAGCCGAAACTCGCCCCATCCGCAACCCTAGGCCGTCGCCATTTGACGATAGAGGCATCAGCACGACTAAGGAGGGTCTCCCGTTGCTCCGGGGAGAGCCCTCGAACACAGCAGCGAAAGTCATCCAAGAATAAGAAGTCCCCCGAAAAGGCCTCGCCCAGGAGAAGCAAAGTAGCAGAACGTATCACCTCATGGTCCATGCCCGGCTGCTGCACCACGCCAATCGCCACGCCAAATTTGTCACCCAGCGCCTTTGGACCGAACCTCGCCGTAGCCGGCACCTGAGAAGAAACTCCAGCCGCGTTCCCAGCCGCATGATAATCACAAGCGTGCGAGTGGTCGCCTCGCCGAGCCGAGCCAGGCTGCCTCCGCTCCGTTGGTATACCTTGAGAGACATGCATCCCCGAAGCTCGAGGAACCCCAGAACCGCCAGAGCCGAGCGAGGGAGGAGGTCGAATGCTCTTACCCTTGTCGACAGCGCCACCACCGTCCCCGGAAACCTCCTGAGCAAAAGAACGAGAGTCCAGCAAGGCGGAGGAACCACGACCGCGGAAGGGGGCCCCCAACCGAGAGGAGAGCTTCTGATGCCGAAGATCCATGCTCCCCGACCTGCAAGAAATCGAACGATGACCAACCCTTCCGCACCGGAAGCACCGAGGGGGAGCCCAGCATGCAGACGCCAGATGACCACGACCAACGCAGTGGAAGCAGCGTCTTCCGGACTTAGAATGAGACACCTTCACCCACTCTTCCCCGCTATCATCATGCGAGCGAAGGTTCACATGACGAGTGGCACCGAAAGAGGGACCACGATCATCCCGTGGCCGCTGAGAACCGAGCTGCTTCGGAACCCACACCGGCTTATGAAGACGACCCCGCTTACACCCCGCTTCGGAACCCATCTCCTTCTTCATCCACACCTCGCTTAAGAAGAGCTGTCAAGGATAGCTTCTGGGTGTTGAGGACGACAACTGCGATAGATGCAGATATGGGGTAGAAGACTTGGACCATTTGTCCTTCTCTTGTGTGCACTCGACATATGTCTGGAGCAGGGCGGATATTCCATGGCTTTGGGTCCATAGTCTGGCTGATAGTTTATACCCGTTCGTCATTTTGTTGGCAGGGCAGAAATGAGACAATATTTCGTGGGCAATCATGCTAGTGTGAAAAGGTTCTTGAGCATTGTAGGGTGATGCGTGAATTCTTTGAATCATGTAACATAGTGCGAATTTTGTATCTTGCTTGTTGTATCATAGCGTCCTGTAAGTTTGTCTCCATTTCAGTGAAATAAAAGTGTGGTGGATCCCAATCTTGGGATGCCACCTTTTGTCTTTTTAAAAAAATATTGATTGTTTGGTTCCTCTAACAAAACCAACTTACGAGATTCTTAGATTGATGCTTGGTTTCATCTTAACATGGGGCTCCTCTTGCTGATTGCGGTAGTGTGGGCCCTTGGGCTTTACCACAATGGGGTTATTTTTCGCTTCGAGTGTTTTTATGTAGAGAATGCTCATCATATTACTAGGACTCGAGGACTCTCCTCGGTCCCTGGCTTTTGTAAGTCTACCTTTTTTTAATCATTTAGCAATGTAGTAGCTACCATAGCATGTTTCCCAACTTTTTGAATAAAAAATGTTTTTTTATCTTTATTCCCGTCGTTTGTTGATTCTTTCTCTTTCATACTGAGTGAATATCATTGTTTTTAGTAGTGTTCAGGAAGTCGGTCTGAACGGCCACATATGCGACCGCATATGCGGAG
The DNA here is from genome assembly GCA_037367405.1 of Ottelia alismoides. Classification (NCBI taxonomy): domain Eukaryota; kingdom Viridiplantae; phylum Streptophyta; class Magnoliopsida; order Alismatales; family Hydrocharitaceae; genus Ottelia; species Ottelia alismoides. Next base: position 383,215 of record JAZKJV010004984.1, on the reverse strand, counting down.
TCGGAGGGTACATCGCAACGAGTAGTCCATAGTCGCTCCATATACGGTAAAAGCGCATATGCGGTTGAGTAATCGGCATATACGATCGCATGTGCACCCACACAGGTGTTAGAGCTAGATTGTGAACTCAAACATGTATACCCGATCAGATTTGACCCGATTATAGAAAGCATCTCATCGACTTCGAGTATATCCCCACCCCAATCGAGGAACCCTAGCATTCTACTTCAGCTTCTCCAACTCTAGCTGATGCGTCATCGTACTCTCTCTCTCCAGTCCCTAGTGCACTCCAAGCATCTGTGGGCTGTTGTACCTCGGAGCATCGCCTCTCTCTCTCTTTTCAATCGCCGCAATCTCTTTTCATGCAGTTTACATTCCACTTGCATCTCGTTGCTTATGTTCTTAGTGGCATTTTGCGAATTTAAACTTTGCATTCCAGGATCATATTATCTCCGGTTTCATGTAAGATTTTGTTCACCTTTTTCCACAATTTGTATTGAGGACATTATAGAGCCTTACTCGATTCTAACTAATTTCTAGTTCAAAAACTAATGACTTATAATTTTTGTTACATTTTAAATAAATTGTTTGCTTTATCCTTCTTTATGTTGTGGTTTGAACAATAAGGTGAATTTTGTTTGTGGAATAGTGGAGGAAAATAACAAAGGGGGCATACTGGTTGATCATTTGAATCGTATATATTTATTAAAATTAGTGGAATCAAATGCTTAGTCTTTCTGGTTGTGCCAATAATATACAAATTATACATATCAGGTTTTAGTTTGAGATTATTGCCTTGATAATTAACTAAGGGTTTCAGTCTTCCGCCATCCTTTAGATCTCATGCACGATCTGTGTGCCTCTCGAGGCTTCATCTTCACATGTTTCTCGAGGCGGCGCTACCCCGCACTCCTGCCTCTCTGTGCACGAAGGGGGCCTCCTGGCATCTCCCCACGCGAACATCTCTAATCAGTTTTTGAGATTCGTAATTTTATTTCTTTTCAAGATTCATCCTTATTTCCGTCAGTTTTATCAAGATTCTTGAAGTTTGTAATGTTGTAGATTGCTGCAAGTTATGGTACATTGTACCTTATTCTCTGGAGGTTCTTTTTGATTATAGTGGCTGTGTAATGGATTTTTCGTAACCCTAACAACTGTGACACTTAGATGTCTACAACCATAAGTTGTTTTTTTGCCCACAAATAAAGCCACAGAAGTTTTGGATCTCGAAGAATTTTCGATATCCATACGTGGGGTACCTCATTTTTTGCGCCATAGTTTTGGAGATCCTCGAAGATCTGCTGTTGCGCCATGGATACATGATGTTGCAGCTACTGGTTGAGAATCAGAGCTGCATGTTGGGTTTCCCCATAGGAACCTTATCGTTGGAGATGCAATGAACCTAGCGATGACCGGCGAAGAAAATGGGCAACGAGCGGCATGATATCTTATGGGCCACGTTGTAGCAAAGAAGGAAGGGAGATGCCATTGGTGCGAAATTATTCGGTGGCGGCAACTTGTTGTGTAGTTGGGTTCTTCTTCAAACCCAGAGCATCGCTGGTCGTAAAGCTCCAGATCGTCTTCTGCAATGCCATCCCAACAATCGGTTGTGACCTCTGAACACGAAGATCCTCCCCCAAAGCCCCCATGACCCTTGGACTTCGGTGACAGCTGAAAAGTCGGGACGCGTTGATCCGATCCCTCAGGACTTGAGGCGAATCCCAACGAGTCAGAAGAAAATAATGGCACCGTAGATCTCGAGTCCAGCACCCCAATGGCCATCGATGGGAGGTTCAACGCCTTCGACGTCAACAAAGCTCGCAAGCAACCAGATTGAGATGGGCCGTTACCCGAGCCAGATCGTAGCCATGACAGGTAGGGGGATCTTCATGCCTTTCATTAGCACGGTGACCTCGGCTTCCTCCCCCGGACGTAAATCAGAGGAGCGGATATCCAGAACCTCACCCAAATTCTTCGCTGCCTCTCGCAATGTCTCCAGATTTCGTCATCGGATCGGAACCCCTAGGATCTTCATCTCCCACGTCGAGTTTGAGTCGGCTAGGCTCCATTCGTCGACTGCAGACGTCTCTAGCGACACCGGGCCCTTAGGACCTCCGACAAGCACCCATCGAAGGTCCCATGGATGACCTCCCATGCGCCTTTACCGGACAAACCTTTGGTGCACATCATAACATGAACATGCGTAACAAAAATAAGTCTAATCGCTAGTTTTCATTCATCGTTATCAATGTCAACATCTAGATCAAGATTTTCTTCTTCACCATCTTCATCATCATCCTTTTCTTCTTCTATATCTTCAAGTTGTAATTCCTCCTCATTCATCGGTACATAATTTGAGCATGAAGATGAAGCTCTCTTGCCACGTTCACCTCACCGGATTCTTTTCGGTTCCAAGTTCACTTCAGCACTTCTAGCATGTACTACAGTATTCCTCATATTGTGCTTGTACATTGAGATCTTCGGTCCATTCACCCTAGTATGCACGATCATTAGAAGAAAGAGGATCTCTTCCTGCAGGTTAGAATTGAAACATACTTTCATAAGATCATTTAGCCTCTTCGTCTCCAATCCCTTTCTCTTCTTGGTATGGATCTGGAAGGAAGAATACAAGTAAAATTGATTATTTATATCAATCACCAATCCCTTTCTCTTCTTGGTATTGATCTGGAAGGAAGAATACAAGTAAAATTGATTATTTATATCAATCACCAATCTACTGATAGTATTCAATAGGGTGGGACAATATAGTCTTTAGTGAGTCGAACACACTCCAATTACACTCTTATCCATAGGATGGTGACGTCAAGCTTAGATCCTGATGACCATGAATTTAAATGTGGCATTTCATCGCCATGATTATCCCACCAATTGGCTATTAAGTTACGAATTTGGTCAAGTCAATTAAATAGAAAATAATTTGCATGTCATGAATTGAAAATAATGATCGATATACCTAGATCGTAATTCTCATCAATTTTCAATTGTTATCTCACGGATAATAACTTGTTGACCTCTCTGCGATCAAGTTTGACGGCACAAATATTGTAGATATGTTGTTATATATCAGGAGAAATATTAAAAATCATCCGCTTGATTAATACTGATTTTGTTGAACCTACTAAATGACATATTGCTAAACATTTTGCTGGAAGTTGGAGACATCGATGCCCATGGTTGTGAGGGGTACTGTCGAGGTTGGGGGCTTGGGGCTGGGGTTGGCGATGAGATATTTAGAATAATGTTGATCTTTTTCTTTGAAGGGTTTGTATGTGGAGAAGGTAGTGACTCTAAGATTTCTTGTTAGTTTAGCTTATTGATGGTTTGGTTAATGATATTTTGTGTTAAAAACTGGGGTTCCTGCTGTGTACTCCATTTTAACAAAAATGTGTTAGTCAATCGATGAAAACAAATCCTGGAATTTGATAAATATTGAGGTCTTTGGATTGCACTGTCTTGACTGGAATGGGTACATACATTTATCAAGGTTAGTGAGCGATTTATAAATTGTAGATGTTGTTTTTTTTGTAGAATAAAAACTCTAAGGTTTGGTTATTTGTAGGGTGTTTTTTAAAATTAAAATGAATTTGTCTGAAGAACAATAAAATCATGAAAGTTAAATCATGAAAGTTAATGAATCAATAACACACGGTGGATGAAAATAGAACATGGCAAATGAAACATGATCACCGTCACTTCTTGTGACTACTATATATTTCCAATTTGTCAATGTAGGGTGCTCTATTTTTTTGTTTAATGTTTTTTGGAGCACATGGAGTTTCATATGCCCCCTATTTTTTTAAATGGCGAAGAAACCTTATTTTTTGCATGTAATGATGGCATTCTACCACATATTGTTGATAAGTCTTGACTCAAAAAAATATTGTTGACACACCCTTGAATTTTGACATATCATTACCTTGCCATCAACATCTTGGAAGTTTGGTACTCCACCCCATATCAGCAGCTAAAACGCCATCGGCATGACCTGTTATGGCGGCAGTGCCGGTGGTGTGCCTGACGCCTTAATTTATGAGAGGAACAATGGGCCGTGTTTGATGAAAAATACTGGTGACATGCGCAAAATGATGACATGAGAATGAAATGTTATTGACATGGGTAAATTGGGGAAACTACAAAGGACAATCTGGGTTTAGGTAAAATCCGCAGACCACAAATACTGCAGATATGTTGTTATATGTCTGGAGAAATCTTAGAAACCCAAATAGCATGTGCAATATTGACTTTGTTGAACCCACGAAATGAGATATTGCTAAAAAATTTTGCTGGAAAGTTGGAGACATCGATGCCCATGGCTGTGAGGGGTACTGTAGTAGTTTGTTTTTTTTGGGTGGGGGGTTGCGAGGCGATATCCAGAAATATGTTGACCGGGGATCCTGGTTTGGGTTCATCAATAAAATGATTCATGAATTTTGATGAATATTGGGGCCTTCGGATTACGACATGTCCTCTTGACTGAAACGGTTACATAGAGTTAATGAGTGATTTATAGAATGTTGATGCTGTTGTTATTTGTAGAAAAAAACTCTGATTGACATGGTAGTATTATTGAACGTGTTATGTTTTTCTATTGTTTATGTTTTTTTAATCTATTTTCATCTTAAAAATGAATATTTTGTTTCATTTTATAGTTCTATTTCTAAAAAAAATTTATAGTTCTATTTAACCTCCCTAGTTAGTGGCGTTATTTTCGACATTTACACTTGGCTAACTTGGTAGTGCTTTTGCAGTTTTTTGCTCCTTTGTTCTTTTGTTTGAAGTCTAAGTACACTCAGCCATCTCAACATTGTGTAATTGGTTTTGTGTGTATAGGAGGAGTACGATACTCATGATCCTAAAGGGCATCATTTTTTGCAATTGCCATTTCTTCGCAAAAGGTCAAAAATTATTGAAATAGGTTGCTGCCCATGATATTGTTTTCGCTTTAGCACAATCCGGGATCTGTGCTGCTTTTGCAGAGGTTTGTGATGTATATGAGTTAGTCTCATTGTTTATACGATACCATCATTTTGCCCATTTTTCTATTAACATTAACTGTTTTCTCATGTCACCGTTTTCATTTTTTTGCTAATACACAGATACAGACCAGAGGATTTGCTTCTTGAATGTTAGCCCCGATGAGGTTATCCGAAGCCTTTTTTACAATAAGAACAATGACTCTCTCATCACTGTTTCAGTCTATGCTTCTGATAACTTCAGTTCTCTGAAATGTAGAACAACAAGAATAGAGTGCGCACTTAATTTCTCTATTGAATTTTCGTTTTATTTTATTTTTCAAACTTCAAATTAATGTGTTTGAATACATAGGTATATCAAGAGAGGCAAACCTGATGCTGGTTTTGCACTTTTTGAATCCGAGTCATTGAAATGGCCTGGTTTTGTTGAGTTTGATGATGTAAATGGGAAGGTCCTAACTTATTCTGCTATGGATAGGTATGCTGTTGAATTTGTTATTGCGATAAACGACTTTAAATTTTTTCGATATGATCCTGATGCTCATTAATACTTTTTTGTAGCATATACAAGGTGTTTGACCTGAAAAATTACACCCTGTTGTACTCTATATCAGACAAGAATGTGCAAGAAATCAAGATTAGGTATGTAAGCTCGATATTTCTAAATTTCCTCAGTTATTTTCGTAGAGTATAAATCCAGCTTTTATATTCTGGTACATATGTATTGTCTTTCTTCTAGACTGAATAGATGCGTGGGATTGCGGCATATGTCATGCGTTTAACTTTAAGATTGCACCATGTTGCTTTTATAAAATGCCACCTTTTTTCGGGGAGGGCTTTTTGGAATGTCACCTATTTTTGTTTTCAATTTGTCATGTTTAAATTTTAAAGGGTATGCTGTTTTTTCCATATATTATTCATTAAATGTTTTTTTGATATTGTTAAAACATGACTTCTTTTTGATGCTGTCAACTCTATTTTGGCAACTCTACTTAATGGTCATCATTATTACAAATTATTACCGTTCTTGACTTTGTATTACATAATGCATAGCATAAGATTGGCCCATCCAAGTTCGACAATTCTTGAATGAATCTTAAAATTCATTTGCAATTTGATTGAGTTGAACGATATCTCTGAAAACTGAGAGATGTGCGACATTTTCCTGCCATATGATCTATCGCAGATTCTTATTTTACCTTATTGTATTTTGCCAGCAATATGCACTTTTCTGTGCCTTCTCTAGCAGTTCTTTGTGTCTTCTTTGACCACTTTAAGAGGCGTACTTGAACCTTTACTTGGAGGGCAAATCTGGTCATCTCTGTTACATTCCTATCAGTGTCACAAAGTTGTTACCATTTTTGTTATTTTGCTTTATACTGTCTCTTTTTGTGGTTGTCATGATTGCAACTTTTGGTATTTCAATTTTTTTCCCTTGATGATGTCACAATTCTTGCTTGAGATGTCCACTATTTGCCATAGATTGAGCTCCCACTCCGTTGTGGGCTTATGTTGGTCCATTACATTTCTTTAGGTTTCGTCTTTGCTTTGTCACTTTTCTTTGTATTTCAATGGAATCTTGATGTTAGTTAAATTGCTAATGCGTTGTTTGAAGGGCTCTTTTTTACTCATAAGCCCAATTTTGTGTGGCTAAGGTATTTAAAGGACATTTTATTATTTATACTACTAGTGTGCATGCAGTCTAATAGGGTAGTCTGATATTGTGGCTCGTGTTTTGTGGAGTTATTGAGAAGAGACAAGTACTCATCTTATACATTAACCTCATAATGGATTTGTATGATAGGGCTTTGTCTTATGTAAGGCTCCAGTGTGGGAAGACTGATTATTTTGACATAAACATTGATCTGCATCAATGTTCTACTTTGAGTCCATACCTTTTTACTTTGATTATGGACGAGTTGATAAGTCACATACGTTATGAGATACCTTGGTGCATGTTATTCGCTGATGATATTGTGTTGATTGATGAGACTAGAGATGGAGTAAATGAGAAGCTTGATGTCTGGAGACATGCATTGGAGACTGAAGGATTTCCGTATAAGTAAGGCTAAGATCGAATATATGGAGTGTACTTTTTGATGTAAGCAATGGTGAAGGAATCAAGCTGAAGATTGGTGATGATAACATTCGGAAGAGAGATTCTTTTAGATACTTGGGATCTATCTGGCAACATGATGGAGAAATTAATGGAGATGTTACTAATAGAATAAATGCAGGTTGGCTAAAGTGGAGAGGAGCCTCTACTGTTCTCTGTGATAAGAAAATTTGTTTGAAAATCAACGAAAAGTTTCACAAAGCGGCCGTGAGATCTTTTATGCTTTATGAATTTGAATATTGGCATGTGAACCATAGACATGGCAGAGAATGGCAGTAGCAGAATTGAAAATGCTAAGGTGGATGTGTTGACACACACACACACACACGTAAAGATCGGATTCAGAATGAGTGCAATCAGAAGGAAGGTTGGTGTAGCTCCGATCGAGGATAAGATGCGAGAAAATTGCTTAAGGTGGTTTGGCTATATGCAAAGGAGGTCAACTGATGCACCATTTAGGAGACTTGAGTTTTGGGATGTTGAGTCGGCTAAGAGATAGCGATGAAGCCCCAAGAAGTGTTGGAATGGGACTATGACGATGTATTAATAATTTTAATTGTCATTAATAATGCACAGTCGCAAAATAAATTTATGGAAGAATTGTTGAGGGGTGATAACGAGAAAATTGGGGTAAGGGGTTAAGGAGGAGCACATCAAGATGCGTGGGAGGGGAGAAGACGAAGGTATGGGAAGAAAACTGGATTGGAGGATTATTAGAGGAGAAAGAAATTCAAAGGGGAAAGGAGGTAAAGCCAATGGCTAATAAACTATTACTTCATTTCTTGTTCCTATTACAAATGAGTAGGTTGCTTTATATAGGATGAGAACTAGATTGGATGATCGAAGAGGTGAAAGGGATTCAAAATGGAAAAGGAGGATAAAGCCAATGGCCGATCAATGATTACTTAATTTCATGTTCCTATTACAAATGAGTAGGTTGCTTTATATAGGGATTTAACACATTAAAAAGATGCAACCATTTACTTAAAAGACACATCCAAATCCACAATACCAGAAAAGTGAAAAAAAAATATTTAAACTGCATCAATTAATTGCTAATGACCACCTATTAATCTTTTAAAGAGGTGCTAATACTTCGTTGCTAGCACTTCTGGTCGGTTGCTATGAATGAGAATTTGTTGTATACAGGGTGCATTGACATTTGTGCGGACATCTAATCTTTGGACTTGTCTTGAATTTTACGAGATGTAAGTTTCTGTGATGCAGAAGAAAGTTTTGATGGAGAAGAAATTTGGAGGTGTGGGCTGATGCGACAATGATTGAGAATGTGGGGAGATGATAGGGAGAAACTCCAATATAATATCAGGTTCAACTAGTTTCAAACAATGCCTCATAACTCCTTTATAAGAGGGGTTGGATTATTAAAAAAGAAAAAGAAAGTGACCCCTAATTGAACTCTTTAACTGATCAATTGACTAACTAATTAGAGATCGTACTCAATCTCTTTATTTAAATAAAGTCAAAGGTGGAAGGGGCCCAAATTGGGTAGAGTTAACACTAACCCGAGCTCTAATTAATTAGGCACTCTAATTGGATAGAATTAAAATCGTTGACAAACTCTAATCTAACCAAACCCTAAATTTAACCCTAATTTTCAATTCTGTGCTGTATTAACTCTTTGTTGCTTTGAAAATTAGTTTCCTAATGAGTTGCATGATTTTTGTTGCAACATACTTCGAATTAGTCTTGTTTGATCCAATATTTCTTTAAGGGACGTTTAGTTGCAATGTTTGTTCCCCTTCAGTATATTTTTTTCTTTTTTGTGTTTCTCCCAAATAACCTTTAGGTCAAGTCCTTTTAGTGGAGGTACTTCTTTATAATCTCCCATGACATCCATTTTATCGTAAAATTTTGGGGCACGATTCCTATGGTTGGGTGTTTTTTGGTTCCACCCAAATAACCCACCCAAACCTTTGAAAAAATGGTTGAAATGGATTGAGTTATTTGGTTTTTGGGTTGTATTAAAACCCAAACCATAATATTTATTTGCTTTTTGGCTTGAGTGGTTGGTCTAATGTATTCCATCCCACCACCAAAATAACCCAAACTAAAAGTATATGCAACTCATAATTTTATATTAATTCATTATGATATGACCCTACTCAGCACATGTTTAAAAAAGTAGTCCTACAAATTCGGGACTAAGGATTATATTTGTCATGTGACCTCAATTTTATATATGAACACCTACATTTTGATATGTTTCGTTTTTTTCCATCGTAGATGCCATAAGTCTGGTTTTGACCCAAACCGATCGACCCAAACCCACAACCCCAATAGCTTCACATAATTTATTTTGATTGGGTCATGAATGGCCACTTTCTTAACCCAAACTGAATCCAACATGAATTATTTAACCCAAACCCACCCATACCAATAGAACACCCACTTCGAACGATTCCTATCGGGAGCAAGTGATAGGTTTTCTTCTTCCCCAAACTCTTGATGGCAATGATGCCTTGTTGGAACTTCGAGAGTGGCATCTGATGCAACATGAATGATCCAACAATGGTGGTGTGAGTTTGGCGGTTGCGTTTGCGTACTTCAAATCCCTTTGTGATTATGTCATCAATAGAGAGGGCTACGACGGTGGATACATCAAGAAGTTGCGAGACGGGAAGCTGTGAACATGTGTGGTTTTGCCTGCATTAGGTATCTCGTCCAGATGCGGTCATGCAAGGAGTTGTGGCAATGATGCAGATCAAAGGCGGTGATATGGAAAAAAAAGGAGCACATAGGGATGGTTGTGCACCAATAGGGAAGGTGGTGGCAGCCACGGGAAGGTGATGCAAAATGGAATTCGGCGCGGTGCGGGAAATAGATTTGACGGTGGATTTTTCGATGGTAGAAGAAAATAGAGGGGTTGAGAAGAAGAAACTGGAAGGGTTGAGAAGAGAAGACACGCCAGATGCGCGGGGTTAGAGAAGAAGAAACGTGTAGACCGCGAGGGGAAGAGAGAAGAGACTCGTCGGGAATACGAGGGGTTTTGGGAGAAGAAGAACACGTGTAGATCACGCGGGGAGAAGGGAGAGAGAGGGGAGAGGAGAGAGAGAGATAAATCTCTATTTTATCACATCTTGAATTGACTAAAAACACTGGACCCTCATTCCTTTATATAGGAGGGATGACATTACAAGAATAGAAAATAATTTAAATCGACAACCAATTATCCTAAACTGACTCTAACTAATTAACCGGACTAACTAACAAATTTGAAATTCAAATTTAAGACTAATTTAGATCACACACGATCTCTTTATTTAAAATTGCGACAACTTAAAAAACGTAAATAAAATTAACAGCCACAATTTAAATAATTAGACAGCCCTACATGTCGAGTCCACGCTGCATCAAACTCTCCTACGCTTTTAAAAAATTCGTCTCCCGACGAATTGCTTGAACCTTGAGGCTTGACATAAGGCGCTTCATGAACTTGTGTCGACGTGTGCGTGAACGCGAATCATGAGATATGCAACTCAAATCATATTGCATCTTCCAATGCACGACGAGATCGTCGAATCGTAGGGACGATTCGGTTGCCATGCTCTGATACCAATTGATGCAAAATGGAATTCGGCGCGGCGCGGGAAATAGATTTGACGGTGGATTTTTCGATGGTAGAAGAAAATAGAGGGGTTGAGAAGAAGAAACTGGAAGGGTTGAGAAGAGAAGACACGCCAGATGCGCGGGGTTAGAGAAGAAGAAACGTGTAGACCGCGAGGGGAAGAGAGAAGAGACTCGTCGGGAATACGAGGGGTTTGGGAGAAGAAGAACACGTGTAGATCACGCGGGGAGAAGGAGAGAGAGGGGAGAGGAGAGAGAGAGAGATAAATCTCTATTTTATCACATCTTGAACTGACTAAAACATTGGACCCTCATTCCTTTATATAGGAGGGATGACATTACAAGAATAGAAAATAATTTAAACCGACAACCAATTATCCTAAACTGACTCTAACTAATTAACCGACTAACTAACAAATTTGAAATTCAAATTAAGACTAATTTTGATCACACACGATCTCTTTATTTAAAATTGCGACAACTTAAAAAACGTAAATAAAATTAACAACCACAATTTAAATAATTAGACAGCCCTACATGTCGAGTCCACGCTGCATCAGAAGGGATCGTGGAAATTGTGGTGGCACTAATGTTGACGGTGGTGGTGGTTGTTCTGCCATAGTGGCGAGGCATTGCATCAGCAAGGTTGATGGTGGCGGCGGCGTCGGAGGTGTCAACAACATCGATGGAGGTTCTACGTTAGTTTCGATGGAGATTCGCTGGGTTGTGATGTCTCTATTCGTGGAAGATATCAAAATTCTCCTTTCGATTGTATATTTTCAACAAGATGTGGAGTCATAACGATATAAATGTGGTTGTTGTGGATGAGAAATTTAGGCGGTCCTTAGTTAGCAAATAATAGAAAAGATATCAATATCGATCATTTTGTGAACGTTAGCTGACCTTTGAGTTGCAATTTGAGTAGTGATCGATTACAGTCAAAAGTTGGTCGATTATGGGGCATTGGTCAGGATAGGAAATTAACTGATCGGAGGATCAAGATGATCGATCAAGTTTCCAAAAAATGGATTTATGATTTTTATGATTCTGGCTTATTTTTTGCTTTTTATCAAGAATATGGAAAATATATACTATTATTTTTTTAGCATTAAAAAACTGTGTATATCGTCTGACTCGATAAAATATGCAGAAGTGCCCCTATGTCTTTTATTCTTATTGTTGACCTCCAAAGTCTTTAAATCTTCTCTATAACTTCATTGGATTTTTGGATTCGAGTCTAGAGCTTTTTATAGCTAGATGCTTCAAGTTGTGTCTTTCGGAGTCGTGCTTTATGATTTGATTCAAATTCACAGCTTTCTTTAAACTTTTTATTAATTTCCTCCCAAAAAGTCAATGAATTATAAAACAAATATAAAAGAAAGTCATTAGTAGAATCTAAGTTACTAACAATCTTCCCCTTCTTGTCATCGACAAAACTTATATTTGTTTTCTAACTTTCTATTTGATTGAGGTGGATTGGTCTATTTGTTAATTCTTGTTCCCTTTTATGTGGAGATTGTCCTTTAATCAATCTCTTTTTCATTGATGTATCATGAGGATTGATTTTTCTAGAGCCAACTGCAAGTGTGTTTAGGTTTTTGTGTATAATTTTTTAGTAGCCATTTGTGATGTAGAATCGCATATTAAATTTATGGAAGAATTGCTGAGGGGCGATAGGGAGAAAATTGGTGCAATGGATTAAGGAGGAGCACACCAAGCAGTGTGGGAGGGGAGAAGAAGACAAGGGAAGAGATCTGAATTGGGAGGATTATAGACCGGAAAGAAATTCAAAGGGAAAAATGAGGATAAAGCCACTGGCTAATAAACTATTACTTCATTTCATGTTCTTATTACAAATGTGCAGGTTGCTTTTATATAGTGGGAGAACTAGATTGGGTGATTAAAGAGGAGAACAAGATTCAAATAGGAAAAGAGGACAAAGCCAATGGCTGATCAACGATTGCTTAATTTCATGTTCTTATTTCAAATGAGTATGTTGTGTTATATAGCGATTTAATCGATGCAACCTTTCACTGAAAAGACATCCAAATCCAAAAGGCACATTCATCAGTTGTGACCCTTGATTTTTACAAAATTTAAAAAATTACAAGAAAATTGCCACAAAATAAATATTTTAAACTGCATCAATTAACCAATAATGACCATCTTTCAATCTTTTAAAGAGGCATCGATATTTGTTGCTAGCCTTCTGGTAGGTTGCTATAAATGAGATTTGGTTGTATATGGGGTGCATTGACATTTATGCATATATAATCTGTGGACTAGTCTTGAATTTGGGAGATGTAGGATTTTCTGTGACGTAGAAAGTTTTGATGGGAAGAAGAAATTTGGAGGGTGTGGACTGGAGGCGACGCCGATTGAGAATGTGGGAGATGATTGGGAGAAACTCCAATATAATATATGTCGAAATATATTTATGTTACTGTATTCGTTTATCTATTTTTTCTTGTCAAATTATGTAATTTGCCCATAGGTCTCTCCTCTATATAAGAGAGCCCATGACTCAAAGGAATAAACAAGTCTCTTATTTTTCCCAACATGGAATCAGAGCAGGGGGTCCATTTGGTGGGTTGGGAGGATGTTTTGCGTCCCAAGCGCGAGGGGGGCCTGGGTGTCCGGCGGTTGGAGGTGGTGCACGAAGCTATGCTTCTCAAGTGGGCGGCCAAGCTGTTGGGGCGGGATGATGATTTCTTGCTGCGGTGTCTTCGCGTGGCGGCGGGGAGTGCTTTTGCTTGCGCCTTTGGCGGGCGTGCCGAGGGGCATGCTCCCTCCTTTTGGCGCAACATCATGTCCGCTTGTTGCCGGAACCGATCGTTATTCAAGCCTTCTCTTGGTGATGGCACTTCTTTCCGCTTCTGGTCGGAGGATTGGTCCGGGAGGGCATCTTCCAGACTTTGTTCCTAGATTATATGCGTTGGCGGGTGACAAATTCGCCTCTGTGGCTGCATGCTGGGCTGATGGTTGCTGGTGCCCTTTGTTGGTGGATAATCTTTCTGAACAACGGTTGATCGACTTCTCTGCCTTGATGGCTCTCCTTTCTGATGCTCCCACGCCCTCCGGGGGCCGTGATCATTTCGCTTGGAAGGAGGGGCCCTTCAATACGCGAAAGGCGTACTTCTCTATTCTCCCCAGCACCGCAGGGATGGATGCATCCTGCACAATCACTGCAAGCTCATTTGGCGTCTCAAGCTTCCGGAACGGGTGGGTATTTTCCTTTGGACTCTTCGGCGTGGAAGGCTACTGACTCGTGACCGTTGTGCTTTGATGTTCCCTAATGTTTCGCGTTTGTGCGACTTTGTGGTTCGGAGGAGGAAACCGCCGATCATCTTTTCCTTCAGTGCGACCGTGTGCGGGCCATTTGGGACGACGTGGGATGGCTGAATCTAGCCAGTATTGCTGATTTCTGTGAGAGCTTGTCTATCGCCGGGAGTCGGTCGAGGGTGGACAGGGTGGTTCCCATTGCGCGCCTTTGGAGTATATGGCTGGGAAGAAACGAGAACATTATTTGCTCGGCAGAGGTTCTATAAGGAAAATATTTGTATCGCAGCGTCTCATTTTTGTCTTGATTGTCTGCCATGTAACGTTTTCCGGGTGCGGGGATGATATCTCTATTGATATCATCCTCCAATCTGTTTTTGTTTTCCTTTTCCGCATTGTACTATTCCGCATTTTAAGTCCTCATCTCTTTACTCTTTAATATATTGGGGCGAACACCGTTGAGTGTTTCCCCTTTTTTGAGCGTCAAAAAAACATGGAATCAAAGCGGCGATCCTTGATTGAAGCTCTCGTACTCGAAACACTAATCCTAGCCCCATCTCCTGCCCTCTCGTGCGTGAACCCCCGCCACACTTCCTCTCGCAGCCGAAGCCACACCTCCTCTCGCGGTTGAAGCCACACTTCTTCCGCGGCTGGAACCGCACTCCAGAGCCGTATATTCGGAGCCGTACTTGCGCCTGCAACATCCTGGCAGCAACTTGCGGCAGTGCCTGCGTCTTCCCCTGCGATAGCCCCTTACGCGACAGTCCATGCAGGCTACACCTCTCCCGTGGCATGCAGGTGGAGCATCCGATGCCGCATCGTCCCTCTCTCTTTGCGCTTTCGCTAGGGTCCTCTTATTCAAGGGAATGGTTGCAGTTTGAGTCTACATATGCAACCAAATCCCCTCATGTTAGTGTAGATAACACATTCTCTAGTCTACTAACCTAGTCTTCCTCGTCAGGCAACGTGTCCGAAAGAAAGGTATATATCCCCACCACATGTGCCTTTGGAGGTCCCACGCCTATAGTTAAGATAGATGGGTTGAATTATGAGTTGGTGGACCATTCAGTTAATGAGCCTAATGAAGTCGATGGATAAGAAGCATATTCTTACCGAGGAAGAGCCGATGGAGAAGAATGGTTGTATGCCTCATGGGAGGCTGATGAGTGATGATGCATATGGAGAAGTCTGGTTGTTTGGTGCCTTGGTACTAGTGATTGCGAACGATGTCATGCACCGACCCACTGCCAAAGGCAGTGGGATATACTTGCTGCCACATATTCACATGCGAAGAATGAAAGAAAATTATGCAGCTTCAGTATGCATTTATACTATAAATCGGAATGAACGACCTCTACATGCTCACTATACTGCCCCGCGCATGATGTTTGAGAAGCTTCATAGCTTCATGCCTCTCACGGCTACTCCAGAGCAGTTGAATGCATATCAGAATGCCATGATGGTTGGTGTCTATTTGGCCTCCCTTGACTCATAGTACGATGCCGCTTCCTCTCAGGTACTGGCGGATGCTACTATTCCTCATATGGAGGTCTTAGAAAATAAGAAGCGGAATGATAAATAGAGCATAAAAATAAACAAGAAGCACAAGGATTTAACGTGGAACCCTACCCCCTAAGGAACGAGATGAAATAATGGGAGAAGGCTCAAATGGCCATGTTATGCATTGCATTTTCTCATCTTGATACAATGGGTGTGGGGTTCTATATAGCCCCCACTGAGTCTCCACATCTCCAAACTGGTAGATGTGGGACTAAAATGGGATGGGTACCCACCCCCTCATATATGACGCATACAACAAATATTCCAACACTCCCTCTCAAGCTGGAGCATGCAATGCTCAACCTGGACAAACAGAAAGAAACTGAACGCGCACAACCGTCGGCTGCTGTCGAAGACGTTGCTTCTCATGCCGTGTAAATGAGGAAGACGAACGGGCTGGAGTGTGAGTCTGCTGAATCTCCTCGTCGGAGAGCATGTGCTCTGAACAGCGCCTGTCAGAGTCACTGCAATTGGAAATGAGTCTCCTTGTCGGAGTACTCTGACCCGCCACAACAATGTGGACAACTGCTCCATCTCTGAAAAGGGCCAACTGAAAAGATCGTGGAAGTGCAATCCTCGTTGGAGTCCATGGTCGTTGGGGAATGGAATCTGAAAGAAGTCTCCCCGTTGGAGAACTTGGTCTCTCCCATCTGGCACAAAGAATGATACTCTACTCTGGAGAACCTATGATATCACATGAAAACCCTTGCCAACATGACATAGTGAATGATCCTTTACTCCGGAGTCCTATTGTTCACATGAAAACTTTGACCGACAAAATAAGAATAATGATGGGGATCACGATAAAAGATGACAAACGTGTGCACATATGAAAAGATGACCGCATACTCGTGTGCGTCAGAAACTGGATACTCGGAAACATCTGACGTCGAGTCTGAACAACTGTAAAGTCTGAATCTGAATGACCTGCAATATGGAGTCTGGAGAATCTGGAAAATCTGACAAACTGACATGTGACTATACACAATACTCCCCCTTTCTCCCATACTTGTCGGAAAATCAACATCGACAAAGTTGGGAGAAGACGAGATATTGGGGAAAACATGAACATTCTCAAAAATTTCTTGCGGCTTTTCTTCAATTTTTTTATAAGCCGTCACTCTCTTTTTTCAAACATTTTTTTCTTTTTTTAAAACCGCTTCAACATTTTAACGGCTTTTCGTCTTCTCCTTTTTTTACGTACGATTTTTTTCAATTTGCGTACGGCTCTTTCGTGTACGCGCCTTTTTCCAATCTTTTTTTTGAAAACTTTGCATACTCCCCCTCTTCTTTTTTCTTCTCTCCCTCTTTTTTTTTTAAAACAACTCAAGGCCCAATTGGATCCTAAAAGAACTCATCCCCCCCCTCTCTCTGTTTTTTAACATTCTTCAGCCTACGTGGACTTTCAAGCAAACAATATTTTTTTTTAAAACAAGGCCGCATGCCCTTGGACCAAGATGAAAAACACCTTTAGGGTTTTCCCATCGTTTTCCGTGCTGCCCCCGATGGGGGGTCCTGCACATGCGCGGTCGGGCTCGGCTGGAGGGCCAGACTGGGGGAGATGCGGCCTGGCACGGTGATCCATTGCCGCCAACGGAGCCGCACAACTTGGAGCTAAGGGGGGAGGAGGGAGCGTCGCCTCTGCAGTCGGGCGATCGCCTGGAGAGGAACAGGCTCTGCCTGGTGTTGATGGTGTTCCTGCCCACCGCGTGGGGGGGGGAGTGCACGCTGCTGCGATGGCGCGTGCGGGTTCCGCCTGGAAGGACGGTTTCACTGCCTGGATGGCGGAGGGCTTCTCCGCAGCCCAGAACTGCATGGGTCGTTGGAAGATGGAGGGGACGGTTGGGCTCCGCTGCCTGGGGTACGGATGCGCCGATTGGAGAGGAGCAAGCCACTGGGAGGGTTGGGGCGCGGGGGGCTGCGCTGCTTGCTGCTGGAGATCACCTGGGCTTGTGCCTGCCTGTGCGAGATGGAGGGTGATGGGCTGTCGGGTGCAGCGCGCGACGCCGCCGCCAAGGGGTCTGGGGTGGCGACGTACAGGAACACAAGCGAGGTTGTGTTCTGGAGAGGGCCTCGGCCTCCTGGAGACAAGGGGAGCGTCGCCTGTGGGTTGGACAGATCGCCAGGCACGTCGGTATGCTTCGGCGTTGCTGCCTTGATCTGGACTTGTGCTGCCATCGCACAGAGTAGGGGGGCTACGGATCACTGCAAGATGTATGGTTGCATGGAGAAGATGTCGGCGACGATCTTCAAAGTTGCACACGTTAGGGTTCTAGAAAAACCCTAACTCTCAGCGTCAAAAAAAAACCCTAACTCTCTTCTTGAACTTGAATAACTACTAAAATAATAATCTTCAAATAATGAATCTCCATAATCAACTTCAACAAAACTCGAACTCGAATCTAAATGAAGAGTAGAAAATCTTCGAGAATCGAACCCGCTCTGTTACCATGTTAGAAAATAGGAAGCGGAAGCAGAATGATAAACGGAGCATAAGAACATAAAAATAAACAAGAAGCATAAAGATTTAACGTGGAACCGTACTCTCTAAGGAGCAGTATGAAACCACGGGAGAAGGCTTCAAAGGACCATGTTATGCATTGCATTTTCTCATCTTGATACAATGGGTGTGGGGGTTTATATATAGCCACCACTGAGTCTCCAAATCTCCAAACTGGTAGATGTGGGACAAAATGTGGATGGGGTAAATGGTTCTTGGAGGGATCCATTTACCCATCTCCCTCATATATGACACATACAACAAATACTCCAGCAGGAGGCATTCCCCAGGCTGAACCAGATCAACATTTCATCTCTTGTTCTAGCGTCGAATTCCTCTACCATGTCGGCCTCTCATGGAAGAGGTTGTCAATCTCAGTTCCGTGGACGTGGACTACGTGGTAGAGGTGGATATGGTCGTGGACCACCTTGCATCTATTATCACCGATCTGGTCATACAGAAGATACATGCTACTTCGAGCATGGTTTTCCACCGTCCGCCTGTGTAGCGGAGCATGTTCAGTCCTATACTGCTTCATCCACATCAGATCGGAGAAATGTTGAGCTTGTGTCTCAACTGGGAGACATCATGCCTCCTGCTAGCACCCTTACATGGTTCAAGGAACAACTCTGGCTTTGTTGCTACCGCAGGAGGTTAGTACCTCAGGTTCTATTCATGCCTCTACTTCTTACCATGGTTCAGATATCTCGTAATGGATCATAAATTCTGTTGCAAAACATCATTTGCGTGGAGATATAGATCAACTCATTGCCTACAGGCATGTTTCTCCAGAAATGACTTTGGTAATAGCTGATGGGACTCATTCCCCTATTACAGGACATGGGGAAATCACCTTGACGCCTTCTATGCAGTTGCAAAATGTGCTACATGCCCCTGATTTATCTATGAACTTACTGTCTATTAGCCAGATTACTAAGGATTTACATTGTCGAGCGATATTTGACCCATCATCTCTTGTGTTCAGGATATCTTTATGGGCAAGGTGATTGGCTGTGATCGTGATCAAGGCGACCTCTATCGACTAGTCTAAACCCCATATGCTGGATTGTCCTCCCATTTTACTGGTCGATCCCTTGCTTTAGCATCTGTGCTTCGATCATCTTTCGATTCAGAAACCACGTCAAGTTCTTCCTCATATTTCACCCTTTCAATTGTGAGGCATGTCAATCAAGGGTTTAAATATCGATTTCGGATATCGCATCGATACACTGTCGATACAATATTTCATCAAAATTTCGATGAAATTTCGACGATATTTCGCCCATATCGACCACTATTTGTGAAGAAATGACCGAAAACTGCCCTCATATCGCCATTTTGCTTGAGATTTTATTTCCTTATCGAAGCTGAAATTTCATCGAAATTTCATGAAATCTGAAACCATGTCAGTTAGGGACAAGCATCATCGGTCTGCCTTCCTTAGTCGTCAGAGTTAGGGCAATAACACTCCTTTTGAGTATTTCCATGTTGGTATTTGGGGTCCAAGTCGTGTTCCCGATCATCAGGGACACAACTTTTATTTAGTTCCTGTAGATGAATTTAGCCGTATGTCTTGGGTCTTCTTGTTGAAAAATTAATTGGAAGCTGGAAGTACAATTATAAATTTCATTAAAGAAGTGCAGAATGTTTTTTCCACCTCTGTAAAAATTGTGAAGATCGATAATCTGTTGGAATTCTGTACTCGTATGCTCTCTTAATTCTTTTCATCTTATGGTATTATTCATCAAACATCATGCACATATACGTCTCAACAAAATGGTGTTGCCGAAAGAAAACACCGTCACCTACTTGATGTCACTCATACCCTCCTTATTCAGAGCTGCGCTCCACATTCATTCTAGGGTGATGCCGTTCTCACGGCATGTTATCTTGCGAATCGTATGCCCTCGTCGGTGTAGGGTTGAAGATACAATGTTCCCTTTTTTTCTTTTCTTGAGAAGGAGTTGTTTTCTCTTTCCCCCTGTATTTTTGGGTCCGTTGCATTCATCCATCAATGGTCTCCAAGGATTGACAAGCTCTCACCTAGGCTGTCAAATGTGCATTAATGGTCTCCGAGGATTGACAAGCTCTCACCTAGGGCTGTCAAATGTGTCTTTGTCGGGAACTCTAGAACTCAGAAGGGCTACCGTTGTTATGATCCGAACACAAGAGATACTATGTTAGTGCAAGTGCCTCATTTTTTGAGTCAGTCATGTACTTTTCTCCAACATGTGCCAAGTTGACACCTTCAGACTCGGATAATGAGGTCTATATTCAACCTTCACCCGTGAGTTCACCACCGCCATCACCACCTCCAACACTACCTCCATCACCTCGATCCGCCCCACCGCCTCCCATTGTTTTGGTTCCACCACTACTACATCATTACAACCGTCGGTCTACTCCTGCTCATGTTCATGGTACGCCATCCAACACGTCTCGGGTTTGTTCTGAAAACATTATTTCTAATGATGGGACTGACGATGTTTCTCAGCAGGGGCCATCTCATGAGGTTGATGATCCGACTACTGGCAGGGATGACGATGACCTTGATGTGCCTATTGCTATTAGGAAGCAGAAGCGTTCCCGTGCTTTATATCCAATTACTTCTCATGTCTCCTTCGATCGTCTGACGGGTGACTTCAAGAGGTTTGCTGGTGCGTTGTCTGCCATGGTCATACCACAGACTTACCAGGAGACATTGATGGATAGTAGGTGGTGTCTAGCCATGGTGGAGGAGATGTCGTCTCTACAGTTGAGAGGTACCTGCAGTCTGGTCCCCCCCACTAGGGCATCTGTAGTGACTTGCAGATGGGTTTTTTTACAGTGAAACATAATGCAAATGGAAACGTTGATCGGTACAAATCTCGACTAGTTGTATGAGGTTTTACTCAGACATATGGGGTGGATTATCTTGACACTTTTTCTCCAGGTGCTCGTCCTTCTACGCTTCAGTTGCACGAGATTGGCCTTTGTTTCATCTTGATGTCAAGAATGCCTTTTTGTATGGTATCCTTCAGGAGGAAGTCTACATGTAGTAGCCGCCATGTTTTGCTGCTGAGGGGGAGTGTCCACAGGTGTGTAGACTTCATAAGACAATATATGTCCTTAAGCAGAGCCCGAGAGCTTGGTTCCAGAATTTCTCAGATTTGTTTGAAAAGCAAGGGTTCAAACGGTAGATCATTCTCTCTTTATACAGAGAACCTCCAGAGGTACGCTTGCTATTATGGTGTATGTTTATGACAGTGTTCATGAAATCGACTGCACGGGCCACATATGCGGCCGCATATGCCCGTGCGACATGCAGAACGCACCGATTACATGAATCAGTGCATTATGCGTCCTTCCCGCATATGCGGCCCGCATATGCCCCGCATATCTCGCATATGCCCCACATACTGCTTTAACAGCTCCAACTTTTCAATCTTCTCATTCAGGTCCTTAATTCCGTAACTCTGGCTCTTCCTTCATTCTATTGTAAGAATATGACATGCATTTTGTATACAATTGCAATGCATTATACCATTATGTATATGCAATGTTTTATGTTTTCCTCATGTATTGTTTTCACAAGTATATGTAATATTTCGTCGAATATTTTTATAAATGCGGATTGAGGTTTTACTCATGTAGTGCATGTATGTGTATTGAAGTTTTGTTACCACGAATCATCTAATATGTGAAGTTTTTATGGTAAATTTTTTTTTTGTGATTAAATATGAGGCAATTAAAAGCATATAAACACCCATCTAACATAAATCGTTTTTCTTAATTCTTCTTTAACTCCACTTAGATACATAAATTCAGTGGAATGTTATTCATAGATATTTATTTATTTTTAAATTAAAATTTAGAAAACCGCGTAGAACCACATATACCCCGCATATGCCCCCTGCATACCGCTTATTCAGTATTCGATGACCTGTCCGAACACATACGCATACTGCTTTCCTGAACCTTGGTTGATGATATACTTATTACATGAGATGACACACAAGGAATAAAGATGGCGAAGAATTTCTAGGTCGTGAATTTGTTACCAAGGATATTGGAATCACCAGGTACATTTTGGGACATGAGTTTGCCAGAAATCAACAAGTGCTAGTGATGACTCAGAGGAAATGTCACTGATATGCTAAGTGACACGGACATGCTTGGATGTCGACTCGCTACCACACCCATTGATCCAAGCATGAAGTTGTATGATGATGATACTGTTGAGGTAGACAGGAGAAGATATAGAGAACTGGTGGGAAAACTTCTTTATGTTACTGTTATCAGACCCTATCTTTCATTTGCTGTCAGTCGAGTTAGCCAATTCATGGAACAACCTCGTCAGGTACATATGGATGCCATACAGATGATACTAGGGTACCTTAAATCATCTCTAGGTGCAGTGCTACTATTTAGAAGAGGTGGCACCATCACTATCTCAGCATGTGCAGACACATATTATGCAGGGTGCCCCAAGGACAGGAAGTCCACACCAGGATTTGCTATATTTGTTCGAGATTTACTTTCTCGTGGGAAAGCAAGAAGCAAACTATGGTTGCTAGGTCTAGTGCTGAATATGAGTATAGAGCTATGGCACAAGCAAGCACAGAAATGATATGGGTTCAAGCAGTCCTTACAGAACTACACATAGATATCCCTCTTCTCATGTCGCTGAAATGCGACAATCAGGCGGCTCTATCCATTGCCAACAATCCCGCATTTCATGAAAGGACAAAGCATATTGAGGTCGATTGCCAGTATATACATGACATGATTCAGAAGGGTTTCATTTCTACATGTCATGTCCGCTCAGGGGACCAGACATCAGACATTTTCACCAAGACCTTACTTAGAGGATCATTTCAGAAGTGTTCGTCCAAGCTGAGCATGATAGATATCTATGCTCCATCTTGATGAGGAGTGTAGATATATATGTATATGATGCTGTACTTGTTTTTCTATTTCTTCTCCTTTTGTCAGCATTATGTAATTTGCCAATAGGTCTCTCCTCTATATAAGAGAGCCCATGACTCAAAGGAATAAATCTCTTATTTTTCCCAACAATATCAGGTTCAACTGTCTTCAAACAATGACCCGTAACTCTACAAAAGGGCTGGATTACTAAAAAAGGAAAAGAAAGTAATACTTAATTGACTACTTAATAGAATAATCAAATTACTATTAGAGATTGTACTCATTCTCTTTATCTAAATAAAGTCAAAGGTGGAATGGACCCAAATATGGCAGAGTTAAAAGTAACCGGAGCTTTAATTAATTAGGGACATTAGTTGGTTGGAATTAAAATTGTTGACAAACTCTAATTTAACCAAACCTGAAATTTAGCCCTAATTTTCAATTCTGTGCTGTATCAACTCTTTGTTGCTTTGAAAAATTTGTCTCCTGGTGAGTTGCATGGTCATCGAATTTTTCTTGATTTGATCAAATATTTCTTTGAGTGGGGTTTTGTTGCAATGTTTATACTCCTTCAGTGTAAATTATTTCTTTTTTACGTTTCCCCCAAATATACTTTAGGTCAAGTCCTTTTAGTGGAGGGAGTTTTCTATAATTCTCCCATGACATCCATTCTATCGTAGAATTTTGGGGCACGATTCCTATGGCTGGGCGTTTTTTAGTTCTACCTAAATACCCACCCAGATCTTTGAAAAATGGTTGAAATGGATTGAGTTATTTGGGTTTTGGGTTGGATTAGACCCAAACCATAATATTTATTTGGTTTTTGGGTTGGGTGGTTGGTCTAATGTATTCCATCCAACCCATCAAAATAACCAAAACTAAAAGTCTATGCAACTCATAATTTTGTATTAACTTATAATGATATGACCCTACTTAGACCATATGTTTGAAAAATTAGTCCTACAAACTCGATATCTCGTCCACTTGCAGTCATGCGGCAACGGTGCAGATTGGAGGCAGTGATATGGAAAGAAGGGAGCACATAGGTATGGTTGTGCACCAACTGGGAAGGTGGTGGTGGCCATGGCAGGGATCGTGGCAGCAGTGGTGGTACTGGTGTTGACGGTGGTGGTGGTGATGGTGGTTGTTCTGCCATAGTGGTGAGGGGTTGCATCAGTGAGGGCGACGGTGGCGGTGGTGCCGGAGGTGGCAACGGCATCGATGGAGGTTCAATTACAGTTTCGATGGAAGATTCGCCGGGCTGTGATGTCTCTCAACTTCCGATTTTGGTGTCACGTTTTCTTGTTTCGTGGATTATAATACCCTTGGATCCCGCAATAGCTTCACCGTTTCTCGAAGATCTCAACAAATCTGGAGCAACCTAGAAAGTGCTTCTTTAACCTCTATGCATATTTGATACCTTTTTGAACAAAACACTTTTGTTTGATACTTCCTCTAATGCCTTATAGGATCGTCGGATCATAGGGACGAGTTATAGGCCATGCTCTGATACTACTGGATGATGTAAAAAATTTTGGGCGTAAAAAAGGAAATTTGGAGTAGAAGAGTAGAAAATACATGTTGCACGTGATTTGTGAAAAAGAAACGCGAAGATGCATGGAAGGAGAAAGAGAAAGGGAGAGATAATAGGAGAAAACTCCCATTTTTGCTTTAAGTTCGACTTTCTCTAAACAATGGTTAATCCTTTATATTATAAGAGAAACAAAATGAAAATGATTCTCAACTTTTCTCCCTAAATTACCCTAATAACTTATTAGAGATCTCGTGCTATCTTTTTACTAAAAAATAAAAATTGCGGACACAAATTAGGGAAACAATTAACTCCAATTAGTGACTCTAATTGACTGGAATTTAAAGTGATAACAAACCTTAATTTAGCCAAATCCTAGATTTAGTCCTGATTCTCAGTTTTGTGCTGCATCATTTCTACCTACATTTACGATACCGTATGTGGGTAACAATTATCTATAATTTGGGTGCGGACTGAATGCCTCTTTATGATGGATATGGGTATGTAGCCATGAGAACATGTAACAGGTATACTACAGATCTGACAAATCATAGATTGAACGACTTTTCTGTGCACTGTTGGGTTTTTTTGAGAGTTAATTTCCATGAGCCTTCTCCCACTATAAGTAGAGTCGTCTACATGGATTCTTGCTCAAATCCATGTTGATTGATTTGACTATTTTTTACACTGGCTGGCGACTACCTAACGCAACCCCCACAATGGGGATTTGAACCCTGGTCTTTTGGGTGGCAGGTGCACTACCACCAGGCCATTTGAGAGTTAATTTCCATATGCACACATATTTTTGGGCATGATTGCTTATTAAAATCACATTTTTATATGAAACTATGATGTGTATATGTGCATGTTGAGTCACGTCACGAGGTTCAGCAGTACCTTCTATACTTTCATGGACATTAATGTTCATACTCAGAAATTTGAGTGTATACCATGGTTACAAAATGTGTATCTCGAGGTGAGGTGTAGTTTTGGGATCTCTTGGCTCCAGCGTCAGAGGTGCACATTGAAGCACATAGCTCGTGTAGGTGAATTAGATGGTGCTGGTGTGCTGAGGCAGCCTGCCATCTTGAGTTACTTCTGTGAGCCGCATAGTGATATGATTTTTTTTTATTTTCTGTTGTACGTAATTGCTTCTTTTGATTATTGCACACCCTTTTCAAGAATATTCATCGTCCTCTACATTTCTTTTGATAACAGCCCAGGTATAATGTTGTTAATTTTTACGAGAGCTAGCAGTCATGTCCCTCTCAAAATATTGTCCATAGAAGATGGCACTGTTCTCAAATCCTTCAATCATCTTCTACATCGAAATAAGAAGGTTGATTTTATTGAACAGTTCAATGAGAAGCTTCTTGTTAAACAGGAGAATGAAAACCTCCAGATTCTTGATGTAAGATCTCTGTCTACTATTGTATTATGGACACACTTTCGTGAATTTACGATCTGTTTTGTGCTTTCTTGCTTAAGATATGCCGTTATGTTACAGGTTCGGAACTCTGAACTGACGGAAGTTAGCAGAACAGAGTTCATGACTCCTTCAGCGTTCATCTTCTTATACGAGAATCAGTTATTTTTGACCTTCCGAAATCGAACTGTCGCGGTTTGGAACTTCAAAGGTGAACTTGTCACCTCCTTTGAAGATCACCTTTTATGGCATCCTGACTGCAATACAAACAATATATACATTACTAGCGATCAAGATCTCATCATATCTTTATTGTAAAGCTGATTCCGAGGATTCAGCTGATGGAAATGGTATGTTTTTTCTTTCTGTGTAATCTTTGTTATGGGTCATTCTTCTTCTATCGTCATTTAACTAAGTCGCGTCTTTCATTTTCTTAGCTGGATCCATCAATATCAGTAACATCTTGAGTGGGAAATGCCTAGCCAAGATTAGGGCAAGCAGCCTGAAGAAACGGAGCCATCATGCTTGTAGATTTAGGAACACCGTTGCCGAAGCTCTGGAGGACATCACCGCCCTTTATTACGACGAGGAGCGGAATGAGATATATACGGGAAACAGGCAAGGTCTGGTCCATGTGTGGTCCAACTGATTTTGGTTGTGGTCTTGTAGCTTCTAGGGGCAGGAAAAAAAAATCAAATCTCCCCTTCATTCCACATCCATTGTACTGATTATCTGCACCAGTGAGGGTGTAAAGTCTGTCTGGTGCTGTCGACTGCGAGCCGACCGCTCCATCCATGTATCTCACGCTTCTTCCCTTTCTCTGATTGGATTATATTTTTTCTTCCTTAAATTATTCTTCTTAGCAGCAAAGTATGTTCTCGTGTTTGGGAGTTGGAACTCCGAATTTCTGTAGCTCATCCTATATTTTGATTAACCTTGCACATGATAGGAAGGGTGGAACAAACGATGAATATAAAAAGGTGCCGGCTTTCAATGATATGCTCGCGTCCAGAACTCTCGTCTCTGTAACGAGCGAAGCTATGCATTGTACACTAGCAGTCTACTGACATCATATGAACTG
This sequence comes from Ottelia alismoides, assembly GCA_037367405.1. Classification (NCBI taxonomy): domain Eukaryota; kingdom Viridiplantae; phylum Streptophyta; class Magnoliopsida; order Alismatales; family Hydrocharitaceae; genus Ottelia; species Ottelia alismoides. Next base: position 356,235 of record JAZKJV010004984.1, on the reverse strand, counting down.
TTCGCAATTTATGGAAAATTCTCTGACCATCCTTTGGGTCGTTCTAATTCTAATCATATAAACAGCAGTAGTCCAGATTTTAAAGGGGGGGGGGGGTTGCTATCTATGGCTTATGATCTCTGACCATCCTATGCATTTTTAATCGCAACAGTTCTTTTTAAACATGACAGTGCTGTCACCGCTAACTTTTCTTGTTGATGTCTGTGAAGTTTGCTGTAAGACACCTAAACTGATCTTGCTTCGTATCGGCATATGGTCACTTTTCGGTCAGCCTGCACCTATTGAGGCATACAGTATTGAAATTTGGTGCAGTGAGGGATGCAGGATTGTGATGGGAACAAGGGATCGAAACTGGGTTAAGCAAACCAAGGATTGTCGTGGTCCCCATGCCAACAATGATAATTTGGAGGATGGTTCAAAAAGGTTGAATCAGGTTGGATCATGGAATCAAAGCGGTTCAATTGGATGATGATGATGATGTCATTATTTTATAAAAACGGTTTAAATCGAACTAGTAAGGAAAAAATGGTTGAATCGTGTATATAAACTGGAATGAATTGAAATATATGCAAAATACGTACTCAAACATTCTTAAATTAAATATAAAGTAAACAAATAATGTAAAATATCTTACTTTATACTTAAACTATTTTCTTAATTATGTACCGTTATATGTTATTCATATAAATATAAATAATGGCGAAGTTTTCACCCACTATAAGTAGAGTCAACCATCTGGATTTTTGTTCAAATCTGTATAAATATAAATAAAATTTGAACTAAATGCTCTAAAATAATAACAGGTTAATTATATGTATCTTACAACCCTTTTGAAAAGTCCCTTTTGAAAAGTTGATGAGGAGTAGTTGACTAGTTGGTTAACAGATCATGTTACCAGCAATAATTCAATATTCTAAAAATATTCATAAACTATGAAATATTTTGCCTCTCTCTCTCTATATAGAATATTTTTATTGAATAGTTTTGTAGATGTTGGAAATAATGAAGGACATATTTTTGTTGGCAGTGGAAGAGGAAAAACTATAGCATGGCATGCTCTTTCCCATTTTTACTTTTTTTTTGCAAAATCATTGTGAAAAATCCATTTGTATGCATTTAATGTATGCATATTGTTCTACATACCTATCAAATTTCTTGTTGATTGGATGTTCTTAGCTATTTTATCTTAAAGATCAAAGAAAAAGTTAACATGGATGGGATTCAGAAACCATTTCAAAATTGACTTTTCTTTTGACCTTTAATATGAAAATAGCTAGGAACATTCGATGGGTGCAGTTGCAAATTTTTATAATAGTAAGTTGAAGGAGATAGAAGGGAGGAAGGTCATAGCATTACTGTTGGTTTAGTATGATTCATGGAGATTCTAAGGAGCCTTTAGGTAGCGGGATACGAGATATGGGATAAGGAGCGATTGAGCTGCTGTATTCCTTATGTCTGTTCGTTTGCAGGGATATGATTTTGTGTGATAAGGAGTGATAAGTGGTAATTATTTACTATTCTTTGTTCGTCTGAATAAGAAGAGATAATTGATAGAAGATAATTATGTCAGATAAAGTTGTTAGATAAGTGATAAATGCTCGTAATTTTATGGCGGGAGAGGTTGATGATTGAGGGATAGGAGACCAAACCCTATCCCTCATCTTGACCTGAGAGCCCAAACATTGATCATCTTCAGAAGGATATCAAATTTGAGGGATAGGAAAGGATGACGACCTCTATCCCTCAAACAAACAGGGCGCCTAAGCGATTGTCTCGTTTTCTCACTTGCTCTTCCACATGTTGCATATACTTCGGCCGCCTCTCACACGGACTCATGAAGAAGATATGCAACATGAAGAACATGTGATGAAAAAGGGACAACCTCTTCAACTTCCCAATGCTATGACTTTGCTTAACCACTACACTCCTTCCTCCATCCTCTTTCATCTCAATGGTTAAAATCTTCGACTACCACTTATACACGAGATAAAAATAATAACTTATCATGACATACAACATTATTTATTTATTTATAATTATATTAAGGAGATGCTCTTATACACATGTTTAATAACTTCAGATGTAGCATATTAGTTGTGAGTCTCGGTGATATCTCTACCAATAAAGGTAAGGAAGATACACAAACTAATGAAGTCCTTTTTAGGTAGATTTTTTTTGGATTTTAATACTTGCAACTTTGTCCACAAAACTCCTCCATTAATAGGAAATTTCATGTACAAATAGACTTTGTTCTATTTGATTTAACCGTATGTGCACGCAATCACTTGTGTTACCGTTGAATCGAATGAACATTTCACCATGGGAGATTCATTGCATTTCTTAAGTATTTCCTCCAATATATGGAACAATACAAGTTTTTGGATGGATCCCACACTAAAAGGAATTTCAATGTTTGTGGAGAAGATATAACACTTCAACATATATGACCAACTTCAGTGCATCTCGTACTGAACGGAATTCAATGACTCAGTGGGCCCCACAAGAGAGATAATAAAATATGATCGTGGGACCCATCAACGTGTAAATAAGGGGTTTGGCCCTAAACCCATTGCTGTTCCTAATATTTCGTGGGCCCTAGGCAAGCGAAAAATGGATCCTTATAAAAAATTTCGATAAGCAATGCGCCTTTATATAATTCCATTAAATTTTAGACTTTAGCATTGAGTTAGTTGTTCACTAAAAATTAGATTCTATAAGGGTTCATTTTTTGATGAGTCTTTTCATCGAAAAATTGATTCCATATGGGCTCATTTTTCAACGAATTATTTCATTTAAAAATTCAATTCCACGAGGAATCATTTTTCGGTGAGTTGTTTTACTAAAATTTGATTTTACAAGGCCTCATTAGAGCATATACTATTTTTCTAAACTAAAGGCTGAATACATGTAAAAATGTGCTCCTAAAGTTGATGAGTCCTGGTCCATTACACTCAGAAACTACCCTCAGGGACGGCCCTGCCCAAACCCGAGGGTTTTAGGGAGAAAACCTGAAAATCCAGGGGGTTCCCCTAAACGAATGCACCCAAAGGCAATGAAAGCTCTATTATGCCTTGTTCAAAGAAAGATACGATCATGTCTCACTAGGATATACAAGATTTGGAAGTGACTATAGACAACTCATGAATGCAAATCAAATGTTAACTAATCATGCTTTGAGATGCATACACATGAACATGAAATGTCCAAGATGAATAAAGGAGAAAGCATTTAAGAGATGAGTCCTTGACTGACTACCATTGTGAACAATTTTCACCCCCGGGAATAATATTTTGACCTATCAAAATATGATAGAGAATTTTGGCATTATTTTAACTCGAGTTGGAGCATATAGCCATGGCAGTAGAAGAATCAAGAATCATGTGATTTGAGCAAGTCTTTATTCGATAATCTCATAGAGAACCTCTTAACTTCCCTCTTAACCTATGAAACTCAATTATTGAAGATGAAGAAAGCCGATAAATCAAAGAAGAAGACTTTAGCATTTAAAGTAAAATCAAAAGATTTTGGTCAAGATTGAGGATGCCATAACACATCAATTGAAAGTTCGAAGTAATCTCGAGATCCAAAGATGAAAAAAGGTCATTAGTGAAGAAAAAGAAGAAGAAGAAGAAACAGAGTAAATACGAATAGCCCAACCATGTAAATGGGAAAATTTCCTCTCTTAAAAATGGAGAAGCAAAAAGTAACGGCAGAAGAAAGCTTTTCAAGCAACATGGGATGCCAGTAGCGATAAAAAGGAGGAAAGCATCTGTCGAGGTCTCATGGGCATCATCACTCAAATGATAATGATGATGTAGGCAATTCTTCATATGACTATCTTTTAAATGCTTTACAAGACTTTATTGAATGTTTTAGGTGCTTTAACGGATGAAAACAAATTATTTAATAACTTTAGAGATACCTAAGTCTAGAGGAGATGCTCCAAAGAGATTGCTCATATATGCATTTGAGATGGATCTCACGGAATACAAGATCTAGCACGGATGTTGGTATGGAACTTTTGGAGTTTTGCCCTTAAGAATCTTAGGTAACAACTTATCATTTTTTGTTTAGTAAGTCAAGCATTCCATACATGATTATTATCGTTCCGCTATAGTCTTCTACAGAGGAGACTTAAAGTAAAAAATGAGAGGGAGCTCTTTGTCAGAGAGATCTCTAAGTTAAAATGAGTAGTTTTTTTCAACTTTTGATATTAAATTGAATTTTTAGGGGTACCTTTCAAAAGGTTAGAATTAACTTTATAATTTGGCTTCTAAACCTTTTTGACATTTTTTTCAAATGTATTTTTGAAAAAAAAAATCAAAAGTTTTATCTACGTCATGACACTCTTTTGCAGACGCACTTGAAATTTTTTTGTCATCTGACAAATACGAAATATTGTTGGTTCATGCATATCACGCGTGTTTTATTGACGATGAAAAGTTATCTTCATGAGCTTGTACTTAGGTGTCAGTATCGGAGTATGTTAAAACACACTTAAAAGAACAAAAGCTTAAGATCAAGATGATGATCAAATATAAAAGCCAAGAAGGAGAAAATGAAAGAAGGATTTCAGGATCGAAGGATTGCTCAAGATGACGATCACGTAGAAACCTTATTTTGTGTTATCTATTTTATTTTTATTATAGAAGTCATCTTATTTCATTGTTATTCATGCAATATCACATTTATACTTATTTGACTAAATCCAAAACTCATGCACTAATTATCTTTTAGACAAGTAAGTCCTTTAGTCAATCACATATCATTTCCACTTAATGTGGTCACCAACAATGGTATTTGACCTTTGAGAGTATTACTTAAACCATTCAACTATCTTGCTTCCCTATTGACTAGCTCCTTGATCGATCGACAAACATTAGAAATGATCGTTAAAATTTGATGGTCTTCTTATATGATTACTGATTAGAATATTTCACCCACTTAACTTCTAATTAGTCAACTACTTTCTCCTTGAGTTGACTAATTCTTTCCACCAGTAAACAACATGAATTTTTCAATGTTTATCGTGTAATTGAATGCCCAACTTTACTATCAACCGATTTTAATTGTCGAGGAAAGGGAGCTTACTTCATGAAGTAGGTAACCTTACCTACTTTATATCTATTTTTTGTCAAATTTTTTATTTTTAGAAAATATCATCTTGGATTTTCATAACTATATCTCTCTAATATGTCAGTCTAAATTTGTCAGAAACATAGACTCCCAGGCCCTCCATCCAGAACATGTCGATTACAACAATTCTAAGACCGTTAACATTACTTATTCTAGATGGAGGATATAGGAGTCTCTGTTTTTGACAGAATTAGCATGAGATATTTGGGGATATAGTGATGAAAATTTATAGTGGTATTTTGTAAAAAAAATTGGCCAAAATGGGCATGAAGTACGTAAGTTTACCTACTTCATGAAATAGGCTCCCTTTCCTCTTAGTTGTCTATGATTGATCGAATATTGGATAACATCTTTTTTTTTGAGATTATTGCGTGTTGTAGATTTCCAAGTTTCCACAGTACTCAATCGAATGGCACATTCTTTGGAGTTTTGCTAAGATAACTCAACAGCATTTATTTTCATTTGATATACTTGTGAATTATATATATTGCATATAACCAACTATTCATATTACATTTCCTCCAAAATTGTAATATATTCCCTATATATATTATATATATATGTATATGTACATAGATCAGCTATATGCTTTTGTATATTGTTCATTTATATATGCGTTTTGCCATACCTTATAGAGGAAGACTTACATCACTAGTTTCATATTTAGTCTGATTGTTTAATCCACATAGAATAATCTGATGTACTTTTTGATTAGAAATTTGTGAAAATGGGAGTGTTATATTTTATTAGACATTTTGTGTGTGCAGTAGTTCTGTTCTAAAAAGGTCAAACATGTGACAAGGTGATGCCTCTTGAATCGGGATGTAAATTGACGGATACAGATACATATGTAGGTATTATCGTGTCCACCTATTCTTTTTAAAATATGGATACAGATACAGATATCTTGTCGATATTGAAAATTGCAAATCATATACAGATCTGAAAATGAATAATCATAATTTGGATACCAATATTTTACAAAACAGATAGATTATCCTACGGATAATAAAATTTTCAAAGACTTAAATTCAGTGTCAAGATTACACAAACTACAAATACAATAAAATAAAAAGAGTATTGTGTTAAGCTAAACTTTTAAAATAAATAGTTAAAACGCTGTAAGATATATACTTTTTTAGTAAGATATATACTTAGTAAATTACCAAAAAAATGACCCAAACTACGCCTCAATTCCTGATTAAAGACATTATTTTTAAATAATATAAAGAGGGTACTAAAATTTCAACTTTATACTTTAACATCGATGTAAAAGAGTTATCGTACGGAAGCATGCATTTTAGATAAAAAAGATAGAATCCTTTATTGTTACGTTCTTCAAGATAAGTCCTTACTTGTGAATTGATTTATTGTTGAGGACTTTTTGGTAATTTATTCTGTTCATTTTTCTTCCTACATCAAATAACTCTAAAAGGCATTATATTGTGCAACGTTATAATAAATTAAGATATTTGTTTATACACACATTGATAAATATGTCTATAATACACATACATACATACAACTATTTAATAATACAGGTACCCATATCCATAACTATCAGAAAAATTTGTAATCATCCGTATACAGATCCTCAAAAAAATTGAAAATCGTATCGGCATCCATATCCGTATCCGCAAAAAAATAGAATAAAATTCCGTATCTATATCTGTATCCGTCAAAATAAAAAGTGCATATCTATAACCTCTTAAAAATGGATATGATGGCGGTCAAATACAAATATATCCGTATCTAGCTACATCCCATACTCCGTAAAGCATGACCAAAAGAAGGATGTTCTTGCCTATTACTTGAAACATGATATTCGTATTCTCCAACAAGGGAGAGGTAATTTCTTCCTACTTTAGCGCCCTTAACATCGTCGCATCACGAACACCAAGAAATATAACGAAACCCGATCGAGCGATCAAACCTCATCGGTAACCTAAATTAATCAATATAATGATCAATTGCTTCAAAAATAACAAATACAGTTTAAAAAGCTGATCAATAAACCTATAAACATTACAAGAGGAAAACATAATTGATTAGCGATCAATCCATTGATAAGGCAGACTTTCCAGGAAGAGAATGTAATCAACAACTGGGATGACCGATCAACCACATGACCCTACAACATGGTTCCTCAAATGCGATTGATCAATCATTACAAACCGATCAATCACACCAACAACAAAATCAACAAATTCTTCGCAAGCAATACGGACGATCGATTATTCAATATTGACTGGTTGCTAAGGGAACAACGATGCAAATGATCAATCACACCAGTTTTTCAGAGTTCCAAACTTCTTATCCGCAGCTATAACACATCTGATTCATGCGGCAAAATTACATATGTTGCTCGAAGAGATGATTTACAATATACAATCTGTACAATTACTGAATCACTTTTGCCAAGTGTTATCTCTGGGAGATCTATAATAAGCCTATCAGTTTTGCCCTGGGGGCTAAACAATGGGGCATGGTGGTGTATGCTCACCTCGTAAGATGTCATGATGCTATCGGCCTCGGCTGGAAAGTGACGAGCATAGCCAATGAAGTGATCGACTTTTGAATTATCGACGTTGGAAGACTCCCCAATGTAAAGTGAACAGATGAGGGACATGCTCCAGCATCGATGATTTCTGATCCTTCGGCTGTGCACTCATCTGCTTCTGTGTCAGGTTGAAACTGGCAATATGCTGATAGAAGCTGCGCGTGGATTTCTTCCATTCGACCACTTTGTTCATCCTCTCGATCCATCTCTATAATATCCTATAACAGAATGAGTAGAAGAAACATTGTTCAGCCATTTTCTTAAAATTTGATTCTACAGGTTAAAGTTTTACTTGAATAAAAAAGGAGTAAAAAAACTGCCACTCTTTAAGTACAGATCACATGCACAATATTTACAAGAGATGAGGAACCAATCAGTAATTTACCCATTAGTTTGCCAAATTATTGTTAAGAGTAGTAGCTATCTGCCCCACCATGTAAGAAAGAATCGGGAAAAAAATCAAACCTGAGCAGACATATTTCTGAATACTGGATAGAAACGTTTCCGGCAGAACTCATTGAAAAGAAGCGTCAAGATTATTAAGGGGATGGTGAACCCTGATGCAACAGGTGATTCCTTTATACTGAAAACTCCAAGAGCTATTATTTGTGCAAGAACCAATGAGAAGATCGTTGTGTTGTGCACAATAGGCCACATCTCCCCTCCTGTTTCATATTTTGTACAATAAACATTAAGAATCTGCAAAAGGAAAAGTTGATGAGAAGAATAATCACACACAATATAAAAATGAGTATATTTCCCCAAAATGAACATCCAAAAGCAATAATAATTACATAAACTAAAGGAATGGGCATAAAACCAATATATATGTATTGAGATATTTTTATCTTTCCATATATGTTTGTGTTTTCTCTTATTTCAGTCTCTAGTAAGTTGCCCAAATAAGTTTCCCCTCTTATATAAGAGAACCATAGGGCCTCATGAATAATCAATTTATTCGACTCTTTCCAGGTGGTATCGGAGCGATGGTCCTAAACGTACGTTCTCATACCCCATGCCCTAACCCACCTGCCACTCCTTTCATCTCCGCACGCCGTTCGGAGTGCCAAGAAGGCCCCCCGGTGACACCACTGGCCTCCCTATGGCTGGCTGCAGCACCGCCCGAGCCTCCTACGGCCAGCATCGCCGATGCCTAGCCCCCCTAGGCCCTCCCGACCGCTCCTCTAACCCCCGAGGGGCTGCTGCTGCTGCATTGCAGCACCCTCGCATGAACCTTCTTGGCCCCCACCAGGGACTCCGTCGCCTCTCCTCTAGTCCCTGAAGGACTGCTGCAGCATCGCAGCACCTTCATGGGTGCTGCCAAGTCACCTTGGTTGCTGCTGCTGTACTGCGAAGGCCACCCACAGCCTTCCTGAGCGCTTAGCAAGGCCCACTAGGGCCCTCCTGCACCACCCAACATCACCACTGAAGCCCCCCAAGGAACAATGTGATCTTGTTTAGCAATGTTTCTTTGTTCTAAGGTCTATTTTCGATCTGATTTTGACCATAAAAGGGTGATTTCAGACCTCTAGAACACATCTCAGGCCCTCATGCAGATCCAAGGTTGAAGGAGATGGTTGTATGAGTCTACACATACAACCAATCCTCTCTATAATCATGTAGATCTGTCTACTACCCCAGTCGAGTTCCGTTTCGGCCATCTTCTTCATCAATGTCAGAGAGCAAGGGTGATGTCTTCTTTTCGTTCAGTGCCTTCAAGGGACATACTCTCATCGTCAAGATAGATGTGACCAACTGTGAGTTATGGTCCATGCAATTCCTGGCCCTATGCAATGCAATAACATGGAGCACATTCTGTTACAGCTAGAACCGACATATAAGACTAGGGAGAAGGCTTCGTGGAAGCAAGATGACACATACACACGTATTTGGCTACCTGAGACTCTCGTCACGGAGATTGCCAATGATATCATGAACCACCCCACCGTCAAGTCAATATGGGATATCTTGGCAACTACATATGGTCAAGCGAAGAATGCGTCCGAGATTCTTCAGTTGCACTTTAACATCTTCACAACCAAGCAGAATGGTCGTCCTCTGCACAGTTTCTACTCTTCGCTTTGTGGCATGTTCAAGAAGCTTCACAGCTTCATGCCAGTAACAAGATCTACGGAGCAACAGATGACATATAGGAACACCCTGATGGTTGCAGTTTTCCTATCTGCTATACATCCTGAGTACGAGGGAACACACACCTAATTTCTTATCGGTGCGACCATCCCTCCCATGGAGGTGTACAATCGTCTCAGTAGGATCATTGTCCCACCCCTACCACCACACAGACCTCCTCAACGATGATCGCATCTTGCAACAGAGGTACTATTCAATTCAGAGGTGTGGTCCTTGGGAGAGAGGAGGCAAACATCAACATGTTGCATGCACCTATTGTCGTTGTCCTGATTATTCAGAGGAGACATGCTATCTGAAGCATGAATATCTCGCTTCTGCTTGTGCAACCCGAAGGAAACAGAGCCTCATGAAAGTTCGACCCCTTATACAAATTCGCGATTAGATGACATTGTTTCCCGTTTAAGGAAGATAATAACTCATGCTGCTGGAGCTACTATAAGTCTTTTAAATGTTGCAGCCTATGCGAGAGCATATTCGAGCTTCTCAGGTATAGCCTATACTTATACCAGTTGTACCGGGGTAAATATGACAGAGTGGATATGGGCTCTGGTGCTTCCCACACATCTATGCGGAGACAGAGCGCAATTTAGTTCATACAGATATGTACCCTTGGCATATCAGTTGTCATTACGAACAAAGATCATTTACCTCTTCCAGGATAGGGGGATGTTCATTTGATACCATCAATGAGCTTGCAGAATGTGCTACATGCACTGGATTTTGAGATGAATTTACTTTCTATTAGTCAAATCACTAAGCACTTGCATTGTCGTGCCATTTTTTAACCCTTCTTCTCTTATATTTTAGGTCAAAGTCATGGGCAGAGTGATAGCATGCGGGCGTAGGCAAAGTAGGTTCTACAGACTGGTCCAGTCTCCATATGCTGACGGTGCCTCTTCCGTTCCTATTGCATCAGTCTCACATACATGTGGCATCTTTGATTTGTGTAACATCCAGTTTCCAATCAAACTCGAACCCGACCCGATTAGGGTCCGATTAACCCAATAAAGTTGTTGGTTAATGCGAAACAACCTAAAATGATCAATTGATCATGGATCAAAAATCGTCCGGGCGAAATTGACCAAAAAATCGATCGCATCGTAATGCGTGGTCGAAGAAACTGGGACACAAATTCGGAAACCACGAAACAAACAGAGACCGTCATAAAATCCGATCGACAAAACAAGACCAACAGAATCGACCGTTCATCAATCGGAGGTTGTTTGGTATTTTTAAATCGTAAAATTTAACCCCAAACTAAAACCGTATCTCGAAAATCTCGGACATCTAACCCGACTAAAAGTATATCAATATTATACTCATATTGATCGTAGTTCTGAGACGGTCAAACAAGCCTTTATTCATAAAAATCGGAGAATCGAGGCACGAGTACGGAAGACTTTGGTTTCCAAATAGAAAGAGTTTGGTTTAAAAATGATAATAAAAAAATAAAATGAAATTTCCACTGAATTTTTTTGGAAATGAATAGAAAATGTTATATCCAAAACCGGTCATTCTCACAAGCAAATGGCTAACAAAGAAAGAGTCATTTTGTCGCAAAGATTATAGAATTTGCATCTCAAAATACCTCTAAATCCCATCTAACATGGCTTGGCACATTAAAAAAAATCTTTAACTCTACATCTCTTTGCATTCTCTTAAAAATCCTGAGTACCTTGAAAATGTCCATCTATTCTAGATATATTTCCAACCATTACTCAAGGATATCAAGAATTTAATATAACCAGGAAGCTCGTATCACCAATAAAATAGATGCAAATCAAGTTTCCCTACGTATGTAGACTACCCAAAATGCTAAGAAAATAATGTAGTTTATCAAGATCCTTTAACTTCGGGACTTTGCTTTAGCCATCATCTTGTCTTGTAAGTCAACACAACATATGGAAACTTCCCCTCAGATACACAACAAGGTGGTTAATCTACACACATCACCTCGGGAAGGCCTCCGAAATGATTGAAACAGTTTATTATAGTTTGTAATCATTTTGACTTACAATTATCTTCTCAATATAATCTTCTGAGTATAGGACTACAATGATAAGTTGTGACAAATACCTAGATTTGTGAAAGATAGCCACTCAAGATATTGAGAAAGGAATAAATAAGTCAAACAAGAGGAAATGATGGTGAGTCACTGATATTAATGAATAGTGCCAGTCATGGCGACCCTTACACCTGACTGTGCGAGGATGCAGTGACCTTCAACTAGACGGGAGATAGGAAGCCCAGTTAGGGCAGCGGCCGCCAAGTGCGTGGGTCTAGGATCTCAGTCCTTTCACGGTTTTTATATGAGCTCGCAATGTTTTTACGCCTCGTTGGGATCCCGACTTTTGACCTGTTCCGCTGACCCGTTGTTTTAGGATACCCATACGGGGGATCCTTGATTTTAATTTTTCGTACGAGCTTGTTTGCCCGTTACCGGTCGGGCCAGTTTCTAGAGTGACTTCTCCGGAGAGTCTCTCTCACCTATCTCTGGGGCGGAGTTTTGGAGTAGACCTTTCCCTGTATTGGACCACACTTCCAATTAGAGGGCGAGACAGAAGAGCCCTTATGACATACTTCACCGCTTGAGTTTTTGGTTACTTTTCGCCAACAGACTTGGCGATGCTACATCCAAATCATCCATGTCTACATCTAGGTCACCTAAGGTTACACCTGAGACAGTTGCAGTTGAGGTTTGGAGGAGTTACAATCAAAGTTGAGTTGGTTGGAAGTGACTATAATAAAATTTGATTCGAAATACCTATAAATTAGTGGACGTGTTGGGAACTTAGTTAGGATGCATTATACAACACCGCCCTACGAAGGTACCCCAACCCTAAGGCACTTCCCACGTCTTAGAGTCATAGTGTGAGGTCTCACACTGACCAAGACCACAGACTATCCACTAGACTTGAGAATTAAATAAATCAATACACCTTTCCAATCTCACCTTTCCCATCGTCAAAATCCACAAACATGATATCTGAATAATATGAGAATACACACACACACACTTTTATGAGTAATCAATTACAATATAAAAATATTTTATATGGAAAATGTTGGAATAAAGGGGGATCAGGGGGTGGTACATACAAGCCACTTGAAAACCTTTTTACATTGCAAGTAGAAATAAATTTTAGATGTTTCTTCCTTTCTACTTGTTTCTTTTGTATCCATATTAAATGCATGTTTTCTTTTTTATATAATATAACATAGGTGTACCAACGCTCGCTGACGTCCTTTCTTCCCTACATGTTTTGGCAGGTAAGGACCTGCAACACTGTAGTAGCTGTTGATGACTTCTGGTAACAGTGTTTATACCAGACGGTACGGTTTCTTTTGTCACTTTAGTCTCAGCTTTTGTTCAGATATAATGTAAAATGTCTTTTCTTTCTCTTCTGAATATGTTGGGATATATGAATGTACTATCAGCTCTCATGTACATGTTGTATATATTATGAAAGACAATGAAATGAAATTTGTGGTGGTATTCATTGATGATGTGCTCATATATTCTCGGAATGAATGGGATCATGAGAATGATCTAAGGATTGTTTTGGACACATTGCGAGAGCACAAGTTATATGCCAAGTTAAGCAAGTGTGAGTTCTGGTTATCCCAGGTCTCATTTCTCGGGCATGTCATTTCTGGAGCAGGCATCGCAGTTGATCCTGTGAAGATTGAGGCAGTCATGTATTGGGAGCAGCCCAAGACAGTTACTCAGATTCAGAGCTTCCTTGGACTAGCAGGTTATTACAGACACTTCGTCAGCGAGTTTTCACTCATTGTTCGTCCTTTGACACGACTGACGCAGAAGAGAGTTCCATTCATTTGGGACGATTCATGTGAGCAGGCCTTTAGGACACTGAAGGAGAGATTGACTACAACACCCATTCTTGCTCTTCCTTCAAGCACCCAAGACTATGCAGTCTACACAGATGCATCTGGAGAAGGTATAGGAGCAATATTGATGCAGAGAGGTCACGTGATTGCTTACGCATCACGATAGTTGAGACCGCATGAGAGGAACTACCCCACGCATGACTTGGAGTTGGCAGCAGTTGTCTTCGCCCTGAAGATCTGGTGCCATTATCTATATGAGGAGAATTTTGAGATCTTCACAGACCACAAGAGCCTGAAGTATATCTTTGATCAGAAGGAGCTGAACATGAGACAACGCAGATGGCTCGAGTTACTGAAGGATTATGATTGCAGGATCTCTTACCACCCATGTAAGGGAAACGTGGTGGCAGACGCGCTTAGCAGGAGAGTCGATGCTGAGGGTACAACAAACTGGCTATACACGTGGGATATGCTCGCAACTTTGACTGATTGACATCCTCAGGAGAGTGCATCCATTTCTATCACCGTGCCTCCACGATTTAGCAGTTTGTGGGATCAATTTTTGGTGAATTTCTCCTGGACGATTTTTGATTCATGATCAATTGATCATTTTAGGTTGTTTCGCATTAATCGGCAACTTTATTGGGTTAAACAGACCCTAATCGGGTTGGGTTCGACTTTGATTGGAAACCGAATGTTACCAATATAACCACGATATGTTGATCATTCGAGATCCTAACTAGGATGGGGAAGGAGGCCTGCCGAGTAGCCATTCCTCCACATCTATCAGCTATTCACGACGTCTTTCATGTATCCAACTTAAGGAAGTATGTGCACGACCCTCATCACGTCATCAGTTACGAGAATATTGACGTGGAGCCAAACTTGACATACGAGGAGAGGCCGGTACATATACTTGACAATGTTGCGAAGAAGCTTCACAACAAGGAGATTCCTTAGGTCAAAGTGTTGTGGCATCGACATGGCGTCGAAGAGGCGACGTGGGAGACTGAAGCCGACAAGCGGACACGATACCCGCAGCTTTTCTGAGGTAATCATCAAAACAAGCATTTGTAATTTGATACATACCAAAAATATGGCTTGTTGTTCCTTTGAGTTTTTTATGGCTTCAAAGCCCTTTGAAGTTTTTATGGCCATATGAAATCCAAACAAGACTACCACCCAAATGACCAGGGTTCAAATCCCACCCTTGTGTGGGTTGCGTTAGGTAGTCGACAACCAGAAAAAAAATAGTCGAATCTTTCAACATGGATTTGAGCAAGAATCCGTGTAGCCGACCCTACTTATAGTGGGAGAAGGCTTCGCCATTTTTATGAAATCCAAACAAGACACCTAATAACCTTAACTCGAGCCTCGAGGATGAGACTCCCTTTGAGGTTTTTATATTTGTAATATCCGATTTCCAATCAAACTCGAATCCGACTCGATTAGGGTCCGATTAACCCGATAAAGTTGTTGGTTAATGCAAAACAACCTAAAATGATCAATTGATCATGAATCAAAAATAGTCCGGACGAAATTGACCAAAAATCGATCACATCGTAATGCATGCCCGAAAAAAGCCGCGACACAAATTCGGAAACCGCGAAACAAACGGAGACTGTAGTAAAATCCGATTCGAGGAACAAGACCAACGGAATCGACCGTTCGTCAATCAGAGGTTGTTTGGTATTTTTAAATCGTAAAATTTAACTCCAAACCAAAACTGTTTCTCGAAAATTTCGGACATCCAAATCCGATTAAAACTATATCAATATTATACTCATATTGATCGTAGTTTTGAGATGGTCAAAACAAGCCCTTATTCATAAAAATCGAAGAATCGAGGCGCGAGTACGGAGGACTTTGGTTTCCAAATAGAAAGGGTTTGGTGTTAAAAAATGATAATAAAAAAACTAAAATAAAATTTCCACTGAATAATACAACCGAGTTATACTACTCAGTCCAAGTTTTCTTCCAACGTGGAGCTCCTTTTTGCCTCCAAATGGCAACAAAAATTTTCTCCGTGTCATCTTTTTATCCCTACTTCTCTCATATATATAGAGCCAAGAAGATCTTTTTCCCCATTCCCCTTCTATTTTCTTTCAAATTCTATCGAAGGAGCTCTCCCTTCTTTAATTCTGGTCGAGAGAAGGAATAAATCCCCTACCTTTTCCTTCCAAAGTCCCAATTCTTCTTCAAGAATCAAGAGTCTCAGCTGGAGCTGCTCTTTTGTTTTGGGAACAACAAAGTTGCTGCCCTTTTCGACCAATCCCTGCCATTAGATCCAAGGAGTTTCCAATCTCAGCAGCTAGAAGATCTTCTCCTGTTGAGCTGCTGCAAGATATTGGAGTGCTGGAGCTTCAATTCAGATTCTGCTACAGCGCCCTTCATCTTACCAATGCATGCATTTTGATTTCTAGTCTAGAGATCAAGAGGTACAATTCCCTCCCTTTCTCTTTACTGCCATGCATGCATATTATGCTTAATCTTTTGTACAATTTCCCCCTTTTTGTTGACAAGCATGTGCAGTATACCCATTTTGATTCCTAAGTTGATAAATCTTGAAGATATCAAATAGCTTAAGAATAAGGGATTCTGAAATTTGGAGGCCTAATGAGTAGCTTAAACCTAGAAAGGATAAAGTTACTTAGAATAAATAGCAAAGGAAATTAATCCATGTTAGTCATTATTATTATCTTCTAAGTCAATTACAGTAGATTGGTTGAGAACTGTTCTGTCTCCTTAATTTATATATAGGTTAAATTGTTATTGGGTTAAATTATAAGATTACGTATGCGATAATCACATGAAATAATGCTTAGAACAATGAACAAGTTAAACGTAATTAGCATGTCATCTCCTTTAATAAAATATTATAACTCCTATTTTTAAATGATTCAAAGAATGTGAAAATTTTGAATTTTAAATGTTATGATTCCTGTTCTGAAATAATATCGAGAATCGTGAAATTTCTGGATTTTAATTATCATGGCCCACATATTAAATCAGATTGGACTCTGAGATATCATATGGCAAACAAATAGTTCAGGCCAATTCCTAACAATACTTTTCCCTGTTACATAATAGGTAAAATTTACAGTAGCAAATATAATGATGTACATATTTGTTATCTAAAGCACATTAACTTAAATAACGTTATAGGGGTTGTAGTTGTAGATGTAGAGAGAAGATCCTGCTTTGGGAAGTTCTGGTATTTTGAGGATATCCGATGGTGTCACAGTTTGGTATCAGAGCTGTGGTACCCTGATACGCACATTCGTAGTATTATAATTCCGATTGCATTAAGTTTCCGGATAACGACAGTCTTCCGATTTGTCGTGAATCCGAGAAGAGAAAAATGACATTCGAATTCAATCACCACAGATGTCATTAATTTCATTAATTTACATATTATATCCCAAGAAGAGAAAAAGCATATATGATAAGTGTCTGCAAATGGTACTTTTATAACTAAAAATAGTTTTCATGCAGAGCCATGGCATCCCGACTAGGCCAGGAGACGACTGACCGGCTAGCACGCATACTGACCGCTCTCACCGATCTTCAGCAGCAGCAGACTGCTATGCGATATCAGCATGATCAGATTTTGGCTCAGCAAACGGAGATTGCTGACAGACAGACGGACATGGAGCTCAGGTTTGAGGAGCTGTCAGATTCCACCTACCGTCCATCTCACGACGACACACGCCAGGACTAGCGACAATCGGCTGAGGTACAACAACCTCATTTCGATGATCCACTTGAGGAGATACCCGAGCATGGAGCTGAGGAGGATGGAGACTTTGACAGGGAGCAGGACCCTGTTGACTTTGCATATGAGGATGCACATGAGTACTCCGCCATCCACAGACATCACTCAGTGTTCACTTCCTACCAGGGGGCCAATGTGCCCATGTTCGAGGGCACCTGTACATCAGATGTTGTTGAGCAGTGGCTCAAGAGGGTGATGAAGGTGCTGAGGATGATACGCGCGCCACGAGACAACCAATGGGCCGGGGGCTGGCCCGCCCGTCCAGCCTGTTCATGGACCAGGCTTGGGCAAGAGATTTCGGGAATGGGCCGACCCGGCCCGGCCCGCTCTTTGTCCCGCTCGTCAATTGGGCGGGCCGTGGGCATGTGCCATAAAACGCGGCCCAGCCGACCCGCACATATAAAAATATATGTTTAAAAACTATATTTTAGATACATTTAAGTAATATACTTCAAGTTTTTATTTTACATTATCAATATTACATCTTATTTTATAGCTTACATGCAGAGTAACACATATTATGGCTACTTGGATCTAGAAAGATTAGATGTTGCCAAAAAAACTTAATTATCTCCATAAATTTGATTAAAGATTAATAAAAAAGTACTTCACATTCGGCCCATGGGCCGACCTGACCCAGTCCTGGGCTGGGTTTGGGCCTTGAAGTATAGCCCGTGGACTGGGCCAGGCCGGGCCTTAGACAAGAGATTTTAAAACCTCGGCCCGGCCCGGCTGGACTTTGGCCAGGTCTACACGTGACTATCTTTCATGGAGTACTCACTGACAGACTTTGCTGAGAGATGGTGGGATGCTGTAGTTTCTGAGTTGGGCCGTGAGCCCACATGGGATAATTTTAGACGAGGTTCGGGTCCCACTTCTTTTCTGCGAAGTACAAGGAGTCCTAACGCCGACTTTTTGCAGAGCTTCGTCAGGGACAGATGACAGCTAGAGACTACTTCGTCAGATACACCGAGCTGTTGCGACATACACTAGCAACAGCTGCATTTCCAGAGGAGAATCTGGAAAAGTTCATTAAAGGCATGCGAGAGGAGGTGCAGGAGAAATTAGCTGGATTGCACATTACTTGCATCTCCGAGGCTAATGATGCAGTGGAGAAGTTCGAGGACATCAGAGAGAGACATTTCGGGAGCTCGTCTGGAGCAGCGCCTAAACCACAATGATCTTTTGGGCCGATTCATCGACCATTTCAGAAGCAGAGGTCAGCTACGCATTTCCGACCTACAGGTTCGACATTCTCAGGCAGTGCTCGCTCATCTCCATCGACTACTTTAGGAGGAACACTAGCTGGACGTGGCACAGATTCCGCTCGATCATCTGGGTCGCAACGAGCAGACAGACCCCCAGCAGGACCAGCTCGGAGCACAGACACAACCACTCCATCTACCCGACTAGTCCGATGTTACTTATGCCATGAGTGGGGACATTACCGATATCAGTGTCCCCAGAGATCTGGTGAGCCTCAGCAACAACCTTCACAGTCACAGCTATAGGCACAACATTCAGGGAGTTTCCGTGGCAGGAACTCCAACTTCAGGAGGCAGCAACAAAGACAAACACAGAGTGTGGCATGTTCCAGTACTGCACCAGCCAGACAGGGTCAGCTACATGCAGTGACCAAGGAACAGGCACGTTCAACAACTACTGTGGTAAAAGGTATGGTCTTAGTCTTGGGCCGACCTTTCCATGTTTTATTTGGTTCTGGAGCGACACATTCTTTCCTTGCTTCGAGATTGCTAGCTTCATTAGGAAGAGTCGCATGGACTATCTTCTCCATATCACATCCGAGGGCCAGGTGACCAGTTGTTTATCATTTCCCTGATAGTCAGGCATTTGCCAGTACTGATTGGCGGTCACGAGATGATCGCGGATTGTCTACTTCTACAGCTTGATGAGTTTGACTTGATTTTAGGCATGGATTGGTTATCAGCTCATCATGCTCTTGTTGATTGTTTTAGGAAGACAACTGTCTTCAAGATTCCAGATTTACCCGAGTTCACTTTTGAGGGTACTTTACATGACTCCAAAATGGAGTACATTTCAGTGTTGAAAGCTCAACGACTTGTTGATCAGGGTTGTGATTCTTATCTAGCATTTGTTCGAGAGGTATCTGATCATGAGCTGATGACATAGAACATCAGAGTAGTATCTGAATATCCAGATGTTTTTCCTGAGGAGTTATCAGGATTACCTCCTAAGAGAGAGATCGAGTTCGAGATCACATTGCTACCTGACACACAACCGATCTCGATGGCACCATATCGCATGGCACCAGCTGAGTTGAGAGAGTTGAAGATGCAGTTGCAGGAGTTACTTGACTTGGGATTCATGAGGCCGAGCACTTCACCTTGGGGTGCTCCGGTTCTATTTGTCAGGAAGAAGGATGGATCCATGAGGTTATGCATTGATTACCGGCAACTAAACAAGAGAACGGTGAAGAACCGCTATCCATTGCCACGCATTGATGATTTGTTTGATCAGCTCCAGGGATCTTCGGTGTTCTCGAAGATCGACCTTCGTTCGGGCTATCATCAGCCGAGGATTCGTGAGTCCGATATTCTGAAGACAACCTTCAGGACTCGCTATAGACTACGAGTTTGTGGTGATGTCGTTTGGGCTCACCAACACACCTGCAGCATTCACGGATATGATGAACCGGATTTTTCGTCCATTTTTGGGAACCAAATTCCTAAGTAGTACCTTGGATTTACTTAAATCCCTAGGTACTAAAAAAAATTTTATACGAGAGCTACAGTGGTACACCCGTAATGTTTTTTTAACCTGGGAACCACAACCATAACGCATCTTCGATATGCGCTATATATAGCGCATGTCGAATATGCGATTTTCGACTGCGATAAACCACGCGTTTTCGAAAACCCTCCCCACGCCTCGTTCATTTTGTCCGCCGCCCGACTCCACCTGTGTGACCTCGTGACTGCGGCCTCCTCCTCTCCGCCAAACCTTCATTTTGAGCACCCCAAGCCCCGCCAAGAGGTCCTTTTCCGTACCTTCCTTCTACATTGTCGCCCTAGCCGCCGCCTCTCACTAGGGCGCACCCTTAGTTGCATCCATTGAGATTTGGTAAAATTTTTTTTGGAGATTAGATACGAGTTATATAGCCGACCCTACTTAATTGTGGGAAAAGGCTTTGTTGTTGTTGTTGTGATTAGATACGAGTTATATAATATGCATATTTATTTTTATTTCATGATTGTATAGTTTTGACTTGTACGTTGCGTCACGTATTAGGTCGTAGTCGGTATATTGTATGTTTCATTTGAAGGGTACGCTTACTGGCTCTATGATGACCAATGTACGTGAGTTTGGATTAATGCCTAATATGACATTCAATGAGATGTTGAACTTAGTTTACCGTAAGTTCAACCTGGATGTCAATAATCAAAAAATCCAATTACTACATCGCATCCCTCGGGGTCTAGGAGAAGAGCCATCGTTTTCGTCTATAGTCGATGATGATGATGTGCAAGGAGTTTTCTTGTATGCTCGGACCATTGGAAAATCGATGTCTACTGACAATACTGTTGAAACTGTATCGGTGAGCGAAGTCCCCAATGTTGTCACTAACACGGGACCCTCCGTTGTCCCTAGCACACAACCCTTCGTTGTCCCTAGCACACAACCCTCCTTTGACATTAGCACCGATGTGCCTATAATGCAGCCATGTACAGATCAGGAATGGCGCATGAGTGACGCTTTGCTGAGAGAGGTTAATCATGCTTTGGGTGATTTCATCCCTAAGAGAACCGATGATGATATGGAAGAAGATAATGATGAAGATGTTGAAGATAATGTGGTAAACGAGGAAATCCGAGTCGATGAACAAAGCACGCAACAGATTGTACCCTGTTTACCTTTTTTTGGGGTGAGAGGATCTAATACTCGTTCAACCTATGAGGATAACATTCGAAAGAAGTCTGGACTTGATGGCGTCGTTGATGAAATATGCAAGGGCAAAACCTTCAAATGCAGATAAGATTTGATTTATGCTATAAAGAAGTATCGCATCCTGGCACACTACGACTTCATTGTCAAAAAATCTACCAGCTTGATCTGGTCGGTTTTTTGCACACACAGATCGAATGGATGTGTTTGGTATTTACGAGGTCATTTTAGGAAATTTGATGGTCTGTGGGTAATCTCTAAGATTGTTGGGCCGTACACTTGAATAAACCCTAACGTTAATCAGGATCATCCTCAATTAGACTACAAATTCATGTCTAGATCACTGCTATCTCTGGTGAGGGATGACCTAAATGTTCGGGTATCGAGTTGTAGAGCTCACATCCACGAGATGTACAACTACTAGTTACCAAGAAAAGGGCATTGGATGCTCAGAGGAAAGCAATCGGAATAAAATTTGGTGATTGGAAGAAGTCTTACGCTGAAATGCCTTATCTATTGCATGCAATGAAAGCTGCCATATCGGGAACTGAAATTGATATCGAATACAACGAACATCCAGATCCTTGAAAACCTCATTGCTGTAGATTTCAACGATGTTTTTGGGCATTTGTCCCTTCCATTGAGGCATTCAAATATTACCGGCCTTTGATTAGTATTGATGGGACCCATTTGTATGGCAAGTACAAACATAAATTGCTCATTGCATGCGAGATTGATGGGGATAAACAAATCATTCCCCTTGCTTTTGGAATTGTTGACGAGGAATCCGGTCTTTCATGGAAGTGGTTTCTATCCTTGGTACGTATCAGGGTAATTGGCATGCCTGCAGGATCAATATGTACCATTTCTGACCGTAATTCTGGAATAAAATCCGCAATGAAAGATGTTAACGTGGACTTACTAGAATCTTTTGCATACTGGCGTTTCTGTTCAAGGCATGTCGCAAGCAACTTCAATAGCGTTTTCAAGAATGGCTCTATGAAAGCTTTGGTACAATAAACAACACTACAAACGACAAGTAGAAAGTTTGCTTATTTCATGAGGTAATTGCAGGAGTAGAACACAGAAGCAGGTAGATGATTTTCAACTCACGATTGTCGCCGAGAGCAATGGACTTTGGCTTATGATGGTGGTTATAGGTTTGGTCAGATGACTACAAATCTCAGTGAAAGCTACAATGCAGTTCTTAAAGATGCCCGTTGTTTGCCAATTTCTGCAATGATCGAGAAGACATTTTATAAACGTGTCTTATACTTTAACCAGCGTGCAGAAGAGGCAAGCGCGGCCATTGTCGCAGGACGTAAATTCACGCATTATGCAACAACAGAGCTGAACAGTTGGAGTGCAGGCACACGGTAACGTAAATACAAAGGCATCCGGACATATTATTTGAGGTGTTTAGTGGTGTTCAACGTACGCAGTATGGTATTCGGGGTCACAAATAGTACACAGTGAATTTGGTCCAACGTAAATGTACATGTAATAAGTGGCAAATTTTCCGTATCCCATGTTCCCACGCTATTGCGGTCATTTCTAACCGTCGAGCAGAAGTAGATTCTTATGTTGGAGAGTGGTACACGTGGCAACATCAATTGAAGGTTTATGGAGGAAGATTTTTTCCCATCGGTGATCGGGAAACGTGGGCCCCGTTGGACTATCCAGAATTACGCCCTGACCTAAAGAGTAGGCGGCAAAGATCGCCCACGCTCAACAAGGATTCATAATGAAATGGATGTTAGAGATGTGATTCGACAGAATACTTGTTTGTTTTGCGGTATACTGGGTCACACAAACAATGGTTGTCCAAATAAAAGCACAAGGGATTCTTAAGTATCCACATCTAATTCACAGCCAGCAGGAAGGAATAAAAATAAATGTGGTAATTATGGAGGCGAAGGTCACAACAAACGTAAATGTCCTGATTTGAGTAAGTTTGCTTCTTCTTTTCTCTTAAATTGACAACATACTTATTCTTTTTGTATATTCTTTTTGTTGCTTGATAACAATATATATTCTAACATTCAAATTTTAAATTGCAGATGGACCCCGACCCACTTGACCCATCTGTTTTGACTCAACAGGAGCGTCATCGTTCTCGTCGTGTCTGGGCAGGCGATGTAAGACATTTAAAAACATTATTCTTTCCTTATTTTGATTATAACAATTAACTTGTAGGCATCTTCGTGGTTGCGTTGTCGACGTCGGGAGACCAATGTACATCTTACAGTTACTTGGTGTATTATTCACGGACAAGTCAGGATCATTGGTTTCCCTTATTGCGCTACTACATCTGCATGAACTAGAATACTCTAGGATGTTGAGTTGGGGATCTGCCGTTCTTGCATATCTATATAGGGATCTCTATTTAGCGGCGGATATGACGACCGAGGAGATTGGAGGCTCGGTCATATTGCTTCAACTCTGGGCATGGGAACATTTCCACCACATCGCTCCTGTAATTAGGGAAACAAGATAGTGGCACGGGCGCCCGCTAGGAGTTTGTTGGGCAACAACGTTCGCGCATCGTCGACAGCTAACACACGTCGTGAGACCATACCACAATACTTTCGGCATGCAATCACCGAAGCAGGTAAATATGCATCTACACATTAAATCAATTTCTGAAAAAAAACTACTAAAGTAATATAAATTTTTCGTGCAGGTGTTGTGGATGCCGTGTAATGATGACATCTTTGCAAATCCACCTGCCAACTGTCTTGAAGGCGAAAACATTTGGAGGGGGAGTGTACCATTGATATACTTCCACATTGTGGAGTATTAATTCCCGGATCGATTTCTGAGACAATTTGGCGGCAACCAAGACATTCCACGGCCTTGGTTTACCTTCCAGGACTTCCACGCCATCGACTTGAGGGGAAAGGTGCATGTTGATTGGAGGTCGAAATATTGAGTGCATATAAGTGAGTGGGATGATCGGGAAAATAGAGTCGTTGCTCTCGACCAATTCAATGGGATCTTCGCGACTCCAACCTACGTAGATTGGCATATGATGATTACGAGAAGATTTGTTGGTCGGTTAGGAGCAACTTTGGCAAAAAACGTAAGTACACTTATCAACTTTGTTGTAATTTGCTTCAAGAAGTATCCGTAAATATAACCGATATCTATGTTTTTGGATGCAGCTAGCCAGGTGGGGATGCATATACGATACTGGACATGAAGAATGCCAGGAGATTGCGGTACAAGCAAAAGCAGAAATGGAGCAATGATTGGCATTTCAATTTGCAGATGCAGTTACGATACACGAGAACCGTGCTGATGTGGCTCAGGCAGAGGCTAGACGAGGAAGGGCTAGAGGAAGAAGAAGAGGTCGGGGAAGAGCACATGAACCATCAGCGGTACATGTGGACGATGAGGAAGCCATGGAGGCAGATGAAGATCTTGCATCCACGGAATTGGAGAGCGAGTTCGTCACACCGACTGTCGAGCGACCATGTGACGACATGCCAACACCGCGAGTATCGATGAGGCAAGGCATGGACGCTAGAGAAACACAACCCATTTACTGCACGCTGACACCACCACCAATGCCAACCTTTGACGAAGACGGTGCATGACCTTTGCAAATAAGTATGATAGATGAGACAAGTCATTTGTTACCCTTTGATCTGCGTGATACAACGAGGACATATCAACGAAGAAGAAGGCGTTGAGCTGTAAACTTCTAGGTTGTACTAAATGTATAGTTGTTTATGTGAGACAATTATGATAATGTATATCATTGTGGACAATTTAGTTTATGTAATTTGTGTGACTATGTTTGTGCATCAATATATAATCTATGTGAATGTGAATGTCTGTGAATAAGTCTGTCAATTATGTGAATGTGGAGATCAGAATTCCATAGGAATATTGTGTATGCAGGTTAAAATGCAAGTTGGGTAAAACTTCCAGGAAATGTTGGATAACCAGGGTTAACCTTAAATAACGCATGTTAAATATGCGTTATAAGTGAAAATTCCTGGAATGTCACTGGAGAATGCTCATATAGCGCATGTTTAACATGCGTTATACTTGAAACTTTCTGAAATTGTTCCGGGAATATTACAGCAAGATCCTCATATAGCGCATGTCTAACATGCGTTATACGTGAAACTTCTTGGAATTGTTCCGGGAATGTTACATGAAGATCCTTATATGGCGCATTTCCAACATGCGTTATATGTGAAACTACCTGGAAATCTTCTTGGAATATTACAGGAAGATCCTCATATAGCGCATGTTCGACATGCATTATACGTGAGACTTACTGGAAATTGGGCGTTCCACATATAGGCAAGGTTCTTATAAAAAAATGCATGCCCAAGATGCGTTACTCTTGTAGTTCCCAGGTAAAAAAACATTACGGGTGTCACATGTTTAACATGCGACACCACTGTAGCTCCCGCATAAAAAAACTTTTCGTAGTATCTGGAGATTTAAGTAAATCCAAGGTACTACTTAGGAATTTAACTCCATTTTTGGACAAATCTGTGGTGATGAATGTTGATTGAATGTTTTATGCAAAATCAAAGCAGCGCGAAAATTTTTCCCTGATTTTCAATACTTTGTGCGATCACATGCGAATGTAATAATGCGAATGTTTCGTAAACGGGTACCCGGATCCTAAGTAATGCAAATGAGATTTTTGCGTGACGAAAAAAATAATTTTTTTGATGGTGGATTTTCGATGGTAGAAGAAATAGAGGGGTTGAGATGAGAAACTCGTCGGGAACACGAGGGATTAGGGGAGGAAGAACGTGAATACCACGGGGAGGGAGAAGGGAGACTAGAGGGAGGATAAGAGAAATAATCTCAATTTTATAAATCACTGACTGACTAAAACAATGGACCATCATCCCTTTATATAGGAGGGATGAGATTACAAAAATAGAAATTTAACTAATTATCCTAAATTGACTCTAACTAATTAACCGACTAATTTCGAAATTCAAATCATTAACTAATTAATCGAGATCACAGGCGATCTCGTTTATTTAATTAAAATTATGACAACTCAAATAAACGTAAATAAAATTAACGGATAAAATTAAATAAATATGCGGCCCTATATTTTGACTCCACGCTGCATCAACTCTCCTCCGCTTTTAAAAATTCGTCTCCGGACGAATTGTGGATCTGCAGGCTTGGAGGTTGATATTTTCAACTCCGCGGTCTTGGTCAGTCCATGGAAGAATTGGTGTGGAGCGAATGACGGAATCCATACTTGCGCGGCGCGGGCGTTGGCGTCGTGGGCTTCGTCGTGGAAGAGCAGGTGCGACGCATAGGGCGTCGTCTTCATGAACTTTGTCTCCTCATTGGGGTGATTGAAAAATTGATGAGGCATGAACAACATGGTCTTTGGAGACCCATAACAAAGCAATAACACAATGAGAGTAGAGGAGGAGATGTGTCCAATGAATGAAGCCATGGGACCTTTAAATAGGTGAAACCCATGATCCTAATCCTAATAGGATAAGGAGGCTTTCCAAATTTCTCTTTTTCAATCCTTCTTTTAAAATATTTCTGCAGCAGGGGGTATGGGCGTAATTTTCGTACCCCTTCAATTAAAAGAAATCCATAGCATGTTTTATCCTTCCAATGACCTTGTTGATATAAGCTTTTGGAAAGGGGGTCTTTATGCAATTGTGCCAGATTAGTTTCTCATCCCCGGTCTCACGGGACTCGAAACCGAAGCCTTAGATTTCGGATTTCTCGTTAGGGCCCGGCCTCTTTTCCTCTGACTGTGGCGGCGGCATCGCCGATTCCAGGGGCGGCGCTGAGCGTTGGCGGCGGTGGCGGGGTGGCCGCGGCTGCTGGTGTTTGCAAGGGAGGTGAGAAAGGGGTCGGGAAAGAGGTAGGAGTGCGGCGGCGAGGCGGGGGGTGTATGCGGGAGAGCGGTGTTTGGGGGGAGGCGGAGGTGCTGGGATTCACGCGCGAGGAGGGTGCGGACCTGTGATGGTCGAAGGCAAGGCGAAGTAGAGGGGATGGGGAGGCGGGGGCGCGTGGGTTGGCGCGCGGGAGGGGTGCGATCTGCGCAGGGAGAGACGGTGAGGGAGGGAGGCGGAGGAGGGGATGATGGTGGCGACGGTTTGGGGTTGGGTGGTGGTGCGCGAGGCGCGAGGGGAAGGTTGGGAGGGGGATCTGGGTTCACGGAAGGGGACACGGGGGCTGGGGATAATGTCGCGGGTGGGGGGGGGGGTCCTGGGCTGGTTGGCGAGATAGTCGGGGCGGGGGCTGGGGGCATTGGCGAGGGCGTATGGGGTGGCGGTAACGGGGCTGGTGCCAAAGGTGCAAGGGCGGTGGAGGGGGTCTGCGAAAGGGCCGCGGATGGGCCGAAGATCGATTCCGGAGGGTGGTGCAGGTCTGAAAATACCTGGACAACAAGCGTTTCGGCTTTTTTTCTTCTTCCGAAATGGGCTGGACAACGAATAACTCCTTGGCAACGGAGTCTTTTCCCTCTGAGATGGGCTGGACAACGATTAAATCTTCCTCGGTTTGCGCGTCTAACCATGCTTGCACCTTGACGCATGATATAAGTCGTTGTTGGAACTTCTGCGATCCATGAGATAGGTGGCTGAGATCAAATTCAAACGCCAATATGTAACAGGATCAGCGAATCGTAGGAACGATTCAGTTTCCATGCTATGATACCAAATGATGCAAATGAGATTTTTGCGTGACGAAAAAAATAATTTTTTTGATGGTGGATTTTCGGTGGTAGAAGAAATAGAGGGGTTGAGATGAGAAACTCGTCGGGAACACGAGGGATTAGGGGAGGAAGAACGTGAAGACCACGGGGAGGGAGAAGGGAGACTAGAGGGAGGATAAGAGAAATAATCTCAATTTTATAAATCATTGACTGACTAAAACAATGGACCATCATCCCTTTATATAGGAGGGATGAGATTACAAAAATAGAAATTTAACTAATTATCCTAAATTGACTCTAACTAATTAACCGACTAATTTTGAAATTCAAATCATTAACTAATTAATCGAGATCACAGGCGATTTCGTTTATTTATTAAAATTACGACAACTCAAATAAACGTAAATAAAATTAACGGATAAAATTAAATAAATATGCGGCCCTATATTTTGATTCCACGCCGCATCACTAAGGGAGTCACAATTTGGTCACATGTCTCTGTAGAAGTTGTGTCATGTCCTTCCACAAATATCCATGCGTTCTACCTTCCAATGCGAAGCTTGCTAGCTTAGGAAGCATCACCGTTCTTTTTTGGTTATTAGAATCGCGGTAGCAATAATTTATTTGAGCTTGTCCATTTTAACATTTAGGGTCCCAGTCATGTTCCTGATCACCAGGGACAGAAGTTTTATCTTGTAGCTATGGATGACTTTTCTAGGCTATCCCAGGTTTTTCTTTTAAAAAACAAGTTCGAAGCTAAGGCTATCATTAAATATTTCATTACTGAAATAAAGAATATTTTCTCTGTTACTGTTAGGTTTGTTCGCTCCGACAATACCTTAGAGTTATGTACATTACAACTTTTGGGTTCTTCAGGTCTCTTGGCATCATACACCAGACCTAGTGTGCTTATACTTCTCAATAGGAACACAAACACTATCACTTACTTGATGTGACCGGGACACTTTTGATTCAAAGTCGTGCTCCACAATCTTTCCAGGGTAATATGGTTCTCACTGCATGTTACTTGGTGAACCACATGCCGTCCTCTGTTTTAGGAGAGGTCTCTTTCTCGATTGCGTTTAATGAGAATGGCCCATTCTCCCTTACACCATGTGTGTTTAGCTCTATGGTATTTCTACAACACTGGATTCATGATCGTGACAAGCCCTCTCCTAGAGTTGTCAATTGTGTCTTTGTAGGCTACTAGACGGAAGTACTATGTTAGTGCTGATGTCATCTTTTTTGAGTCTATCATGTATTTCTCTCCTACAGGTGATTGGTTGACTCCGTCTGACTCTATAGAGGAGATATACGTGCCTCTTCCTTGCACCGCCATCTCCAATCCCACTAGTACATCCACCACCACTACCTACTCCTATGGTTCCTCCACCACTGTCACCAAGTAACCTAGTTCACTTGTTGCTATGTTTCTACATTCATAGGCCTCCCACTATTCCCCCGACTCATGGGCCCTTCCCCATCTTCCAGCACGCTCCGGGTATGTTCTGAACACATTGTTTCTACTGATGGCACTAGTGATTTGTCCATACAGAAGGCTACTTACTTTACAGGATGAGTAAGTACAATCTCAGGAGGCAAGTCTACATGTTGAGGAGGAGATAGGTGATCTTGATGTGTTTATTGCTCTGCGGAAGTAGGGACGTATGAGTGCTACTTATCCTCTTGTAGCCCATACCTCTTTGGGGCATCTCGAAGGATTTCAGGAGATTTGTCGTAGGATTGTCGGCTGTGGAGATACCACGAACATTACCCAAAGGCGATACACAACAATCAGCGGCATCTTGCCATGGAGGAGGAGATGGCTGCGTTACAATCACTATGCATCTGCTTCATCCACTCAGGATATCTACTATGCATCTGTATTCTGGAAGGCCATAAAAGCGATCCTAACTCATTTTAAGGAGCTTTTCCGCCCAGTGCTTTGGGATGGTGACTCATTTAGGTTCCAGAGTAATAATTGGATGGGAAGCGGTTCCTTGTCCACCAGATTTGCACGCCTATTTGCTTTATCTACGAATCAAAAGGCGTGAATTTCAGAGTGCTGGGTTAATGACAATTGGATGCCCTCTTTCCTGGCAGACTTTTCAGACCAACGACTGGAGGAATTTCTCAGCTCGTTTGTCGCTTTACGAGATGTGGAGAGATAGATAGAGGGTCGGGATCAATGGGTGTGGAAGGAGAATCCATTTTCAGTAAAGCAGGCCTACAAAGCCCTCTCTAGACCTTTACAACCCTTGTCTGATATGTTGGTTCGTGACTACAACTTCATCTGGGAACTAAAGTCTCCAAGCAAATCAATGTTATCTTCTGGCTACTAAGAAGGAAGAGAATTATTACATGGATCGATGTGCTAGAATATTCACAGAGATTTCTGACTTGTGCCCACTCTGTGACATGCAAACAAAGAAGGTGGAACATCTCTTTTTCCACTGTGAAAAAACCTCTCAGATCTGGGAAGAGCTCGGAGTGTTGTGGCCGAATAGACAAAACTTAGATCTGTTATGGGAGTCCTTACTTCAGGCGAAACATGGCCAAAAAGAAATACTCCTTCTACCAATTACTACAATATGGGCGATCCAGCTAGCTAGAAATGCCGCTCTTTTTCAATCTCGATGCTTTTATTACGAGAATGTAAGCTTTTCATGCCCGATCTCTTGTGGACTCTTGGCTTTTGTAAGTTTTTATGTAACTCCTTCCTTTTTCTAATAATATAATGGGCGGACACCTTAATGTGTTTCCCCTTTTTCGAATAAAAAAATAGAAATTTCCACGTAGCGGCTAGTGGGAGATAATGGAAAAAAATTCATCCACTCTCTCTTAATTGGGGAGGAGCTAACACAAGGTGATATATAGGTTGGGGTTGCGATGGTCGACTATTATTACACCTTTAGTCGACGAGCTCGTGCAAATAGTAGCCATTGGCTTGGAAGAGAAGTGGCAAAATTTCCGTACGAGCATGCATATGGTTTGGTTTGTGATTTTGAAGCGCATGAGGTATGTGTCAATGTATTTATCTAAATGCATGTTAATACACTAGTTCAAACGATTTTCTGATCTTTTTCATGGACTTTTGGGATAGTGGAGACCAAAGTCATGGCTATGCTAAGGAGTCTAGGAGTAGAAACGGGGATTTAAGCGGATAAACATGTCTATTATTTTTTTATTTTCAAAGAAGGATGCATCACAGAGGGTGGAGTACTTTAAGCCGATCAAGTTGTCAAGCACAATCTATCTTATCGCGGCCACGATTTTATCCAATCACCTTATTGAGTTCTATTTATATCAAAAAAGAAATATCTTTATTCGTGGACGATAAGTGCTTGACAATGCCATTATAGCAACTGAGATTGACATACATCTAAGGCATATGACAAAGGGGATGATCTAGAAGGTAGCCTTCTCCAAGGCATATAGCTATGTCAACTACAGATTCATTTGGGTTTCTTTTTATAAGAGGAGTTTTCTGAATGCTTGGAATCACTTGGATGAAGATATGTATTACAGTGGCTTCCTGCTCAGTTTTGGTGAATGGTAATTTCCAACCATTGAGTGGGTTAGACAAGGTTGCCCACTAGCACTCCTATTGTTTGTTCTAGTGGATAATGCTCTAAATGATGGTGAACTATGTTGTGCGTGATGAGTTCTACAGGATACAGTCGTGAAGACCTCTCGTTCCCTCTCTAGTATGCATACGATACCTTTTCTTGTGGAAGGGGACATCTTAGAATGCGAAGGGATACATATGGTTTTCGACATTTTAGATGCCATTTCCAAACTCTGTGTGAATGGGGCTAAATCCAAATTTGCTCCTTTTAGTAATGCCATTTGAGGATGTGGCTGCATGTGAAGTTCTTGGGACCCAAGAACAAACTTACCTGTCATGTACTTGGGATTACCGCAGGTGTGGCAGACTTCGGCATGCTGACTGTTTGCCTTTGGTGGAGAAGTTTTATAAGAAGTTTATAGGTTTGAAATCATCACGATTTTCCAAGGTCGGATGATAGGTGTTTATGAAGGCCAATCTGTTAGCAATTCATATGTTCTTCCTCTCATCTCAACAACTATCCATAGAGTTCTAACCAACCTGAATCTTTGATATGACACTTATTTTGGTCTTCTTCGAGGGAGGTGTCGGATATTCCCTTGGTGGAATGGAAGACGATGACGCAACCCATTAGGGATGGTCGCTTGGGGGTACTCAACCTAAACTAAATGAAGAAGCTCTTGATTTCTTGCTTGCGAAATGGGTTCTACAGAACTCAGGGGATGAATCAAATCTACTATGTAGATTAGTTCTGATACCAGAGGGGGCTTCTTGACCAATATGGAAGGGCACTCGTAAGACGTGATTCATAACATGGTAGGATGGGAGATTCGCTTTTGAAAAAGCTAGTAAGGTCCTTGTGATTCAAAAATGTTAGTTTTAGTACAATTGCTTTGGATTGCAAGAGAATATGGAGTTGGAAATTGCCTGGGCATAAAGAAATATTTCTACGGCTTCTTAGACAGGGCAAATCCTGGCAGGTGCCAAGAAGGCTAGGATTTTTCAGGGAGTCTATAGAGTTTGTCCACAATGCACGACTGGGTAGGAGGATGTGAATTACCTATTCTTTACTTGTACCACCTCTAGAATCGAATGGAGACTGCTCATATCATGGATGTGAGATTTGATAAAAAAAATGGCAAAGTCTTCTCCCACTATAAGTAGGGTCGGCTACATGGATTCTTGCTCAAATCCATGTTGGAAAATTCAATATTTTTTACACCGTCTGCGGACTACCTAACACAACCCCCACAAGGGGGGATTTGAAGCCTATTCTTTTGGGTGGTAGGCACACTGCACTACCGCCAGACCATTTAAGTTGGTACATCTATTGGATAACGAAATAAAAATGTGCAAATCTATTGGTGCCAGAGTGAGTTAGAGGCTAACAGAACACAGACTATAGCTGCAATCTTGGCTATTTGACTGGCAAGGAACACGATGATTTTTTTAGACAAGAGAGGTTTTAAGTGGATAATGTAATGCGATATGCAAAAACGCTTTTTGAATTATTCTTGGTGCACCATTATTATATGAATATATGAGTTAGGTATGAACCTATTTCAATGGCCATTTATTTTCTCAAAAAAACATCCTCACTATATACCATGAGCATGATATTTCAATACAGAAAACCATTCACATGCATTTGATGATATTGAGATGTTGAGAGAGTTTGTGTAATGAGTTATCTGAGTGGAAGTTGCTTAGTCACACATCGTGGAATGGTGGGACTTGGTCATAATAAAGGGGTTATATAGAAAGTCTCACACCCCATATACTCGTTGAAAAACATAATAGAAACTCAGCCCTTAGTGGCCTTTTCCCATGTTTTATCCTGCTCCTTAGGGAGTAGGGTTCACCATAAATCAAAGTTTCTCCTTGTTCTTGATTACGATTTTATTTACATATTTTCACATGGTATTAGAGAAAACCGATTCGGGGTTGTCTCCGAGTTCCAAATTTATTTTTGATTTTACGTGCTCTTGAAGGTTGTTGCTGAATTTTCTTCCCCAAAAATGGCGTGTCAGTCGTCCAATGGTGATGGAAGCATCTTCCCCAAAGATGGTGCGTGTCAGTTTTCCAATGGTGATGGATGCGATAACATTGGATCAAGAACCCTAGCTATCCAAGGACACCCATTCAGATCTGGTTATTGACTAGGATGCAAGACCAGTAGTGTGCCACCGGAGACATAAGTGGCGGACAAGGCCCGCCATGATCCTGGATGAAAGCTTGGATAAATCATTAAGGCTTTGTTGCGTAGAGAAAAAAACAAGAGAAGATGTGATAGGATCTGTGTCGGTCGGTGGCGGTCGACGAGCATGGATCCAGGCAGCCACGCAAGGCGGCAACCTTGATGAAAGCCGAAGCAAGCGGCGACGTCATTTGGCACTGCACAATATCGGCACCTAGCATGAGGCGTGCAAAGAAGGCTTCAGATCTGTGATGCAATTAGCGACGAAGTAGCGACGGTGCATAGAAGCCCATGAAGCTCTTCAGCTTGATGGTTCTTCTAAACCCCAGACATCGAATAATGTAGGAGGGGTCCCCTCCGTGCATGGCTCTCTCCATTGGTGGGCTTTCAAAGCTTTATTTCTTCATGTAATTTTGTTAAGGTCCAAAAGTGAGGCACATACTTCAACTATGTTTTGTTGCCCACTTTTGAAGTCCCAGTGTGCCACATTTGTTATAAAAAATGGATAGCCGAAGGAAAAGAAAAAAGGGGAGAGAACAACAAAGAAAAGGGTGAATGGCTGCGAAGAAAGAGACATAATAATTCAACGTGTATGTGGGCATACATATTACTAGCTATTGACATGTGACCATACATGTGTATTATTTACTATATATTGAATATATTTTAATAAAAAACTGGTGGTGGATCAACAGAAGCTCTTAGTGGTGCACTATGAAGAGAGCATGGCCAACAATAGGACAATATTGCACTTCCGCTAGCTTCTACTTGGGTGGCCAGGAACCAGGAATGTATAAAAGCCAAAAGAGTATATCAAGAAAAATGCAAGAATTATCCACAAAAAGAAGAGGGTTTCAAAAATGACAGAAAAGAACAAACTATATAATTATCACGTATTAAGTTTCCAACAGAAAGGACGCAATATTTTACCTGGTTTCTGTACACAATGTAACCAAGAAAAAAGTATGCAAGTAGAAAGGGCAATATTAGAGGAGCCAGTACGGAGCAGGTGAAACCGAGCAATCCGAAAAGTAGAACTCTTGGAATTTCAGTGTGATATGGAAATGACATGACGTATGTTGAATCGATCTTACTTCGGAACACATTTTTCTTAACAAAGATATATATTAGTTGGAAAAGTTGCACTACTTCTGATGACAAGCTTGTCCACCCAGATGTCAGAATGTAAGTGATGAAAAAAGTTGCCTGCAATTGACAAAAGATCGGTATAAATAAGTAAAGCATGGATTATAAACATTTCCAAGATATATATGATACACTAACGACTGCAGTGCAATTAAAGCTTGTGAGAAGCTAGATAAACAATCTCCAGACAAGATATGTCAATTGTGTTTAGAAGTGGCAAGGCAGTGTGATAAATACCCAAAATTGTGGAAGAAAAGGAGCAGTATGCTTCCTAACCTGTAAAATGTTAAACAAGAAATTAATCCTAAGATCTCTGGAGGAAACTTATAATCCAACCTGCAAACCAAGCCCTGGAGGTGATATCTACTTGAGTAGAATTATGACCACTTGGCAATCTTGTGTCCTCCTATGCCTATTTGTACTAGGAACAATGCATGTTTAACACACCCCTGTTTCTCCCAATTTTTTTCTCACAAAGTATAGTTATATGAACATGTAAAAAAAAGCTCGAAGAGAGCAAGGGTTTGCAAGACTGCAACAAAAACATGTACATCAAAGTAAGGAGGAACTAGTCAGTGAAAAATACGCTGGCCAAGCTGAATTTAGTGCACATGGAACCAAAATATGTACTTAATGAACTTGCACTGAGCTTGATTATTTCAGAAGGTACAGGAGTTACGCAGGGAAGCTCTTAAATTTGATTGATGTTGAAAAAACACAAAAAACGCAGAAAACATGAAGGATTTTACACCACAAACCCTGAAACTTTGCCAATTATCCACTCACCCATGTATTCTTCATATTTATCCTAAGAACCCCGCAAACTCACCAACTCTTACCAAATGGTTAACTCCCATCCATTCGACGATTAAAGTTAAACCCATGCTATTCTTCTTCCTCCTCCCCTTTCTCTCCGCTGCTGCATCCCCCGAGCCATACATCCCCTCACTGCTCCGTCCTGCTCCCTTCCTCCTCCTCTCCCCCCTTGCACCCACGTCACCCTCCCATGGCCCCGAGCCACATCTCTAAGAATCAACGGTGGTCCTTGCATCTTTCTGCCGTGACTCCTAGGTTGCAGTAGCCTCTTCATGCAAGCTCCAACCTCATGCATCTCCCCTGCTATACCACTGGTGTCTGTGAAACCTCCACCGTTGTGGTTGCAGTGACAGCTAGCACCCCCCTAAGAAGATCGACATATATCTCCATCTACATCTAAAGAATGAATACAACCTCCATCTCTCCCTCTGCTATTTAAGAGCATGCCCGTCAGAGAAGGGGAATCATGATTTCATTGAACAGGAAGGAGGGAAACAACACCTCCACAATAAGAGTTCTAGTCACCTCTGGTCCTTACATAGCCCTCATACAAGGTAAGTCATTGCACACCACCATCACCATAAATAGCAGCACCTCCAGTCCTTACACTTCCCTCATGTCCACTGACCTCGAGGAAAAACACCCCTGGTTGAATGCTCTCACTGTCACCCAATAGCACGATCCATCCCTCTGCCCTCTTGGATGAGCACTGCCTCCCACACTTGTCATCCACATTCAACATCGGTGGAATCCTCATCCTCGAAAAGTCGGCAAACTGTGGACTCTCCGGAGGGATGCTAAAGAATAAGAATTTGATACCTACGATGACTGAGGACACAAGTGAGAGAGAGGCTTACGAAAGGGTCCGATAACATGGGCAACTGTTCTTGTGTTACGCTGAGCTAGTTTATAGGGGTTTGAGATAAATATGAAGAATACAAGGACGAACAATTAATTCGCAACATTTATCGGGTTCCTGGTGTAAAAATCCCTAACATGAAAAATTTAAGTGGATACCAGGAAAAAAACCAAAGAAGCTTTGACCTAGAAACCTCTCTTAGACAACTAGGTTTCTCTTGTTTTCTCATTCAAACCAAAAAAGGTGGTATTTGTACTATTAATATGGTGAAGGTAAATGGACCTACATTGAAGATCCACTTACATCATATATAACCGTCGATACTCCTCCTCAAGTTGGGTATATATACTGTAGAGATAGTTATTATTATTATGTTATGCACCTGTTTGTTATTTATTTGTTTTCTCTGGACTACTTTGTACTTTACCCTTAAGGTCTCTCCCTATATAAGAGAGCTTAGGGTTTCTCTGAATAATTATCTTCGTTTTTCTCCCAACATGGTATCAGAGCCAAAGCCCTAGGGCTCTCTCCCTCTCCCCACCCGCCGCCCTCTTTCCTCTCTCTCTCAACCCGCCGCCGCCGCCCTCTCTCCTCTCTCTCAACCCGCCACCGCCGCCCAGCCCGGTGGTTCCCAGCCCTCCGGCGGCCCCCTAGGCCCGCCGCCAACCACCCAATGGTCCTCTAGTGCCGCCCCCAGTCCTCCAGCGGCCCCCTAGGCCTGCCACCAGCCCTCCGGCGGCCCCCTAAGCCTACCGCCAGCCCTCCGACGGCCCTTTAGTCTCGCCGCTATCACCTCCCGGCGGTCCTAGCCGATTTTTCGGCGTGCCCTAGCCGATCCTCGGCGATCCGCGGCGTGCCCGTACTCGTCTCTTCCTTCGGATAGATGGATTTGAGTGCGTAACGTCTACATACGCACTCGAATCCTATGCAGTTTGTGTAGACATCTATCACTTTGTCTACAAACCCTAGTTCTCCAGCGGCAATATGTCAGAATCGAAGGTCGATATGCCCTCCATAGGCGCATTCAAAAGTCCTGCGCCAATAGTCAAGATGGACGAGTCAAATTATGAGCTCTGGGCGATGCAGTTCATGAGCCTCATGAAGTCGAATGGTAAGAAGCACATTCTTACCGAGGATGAGCCCACAGAGAAGACAGGGATATATGCCTCGTGGGAGGCTGATGATTCCTATGCAAAGGTCTGGTTGTCAGGTACTTTGACGATGGAGATTGCCAATGATGTTCTCCATCAACCCACTGCCAAGGCGATGTGGGATATCCTAGCTGCTACATATTCGCAGGTGCGAAATGAGACCAAGATGTTACAGCTTCAACATGACATATTCACGATGAAGCAGAGCGGCAAACCTCTTCACTCCTTATACACATCTCTCAGGGGGATGTTTGAGAAGTTATACAGTACTATCCCACTCACAGCGACTCCTGAACAGCAGAAGACATTTCGGAATGCCACCATGGTGGGTGTCCTACTTGCGGCTCTTGACCCTGAATATGACGGCGCCCGTTCTCAGATCTTAGCCGGTGCAGTGATTCCTCCAGTGGAGGATGTTTACAAGAGACTCAGTCGCATTACAGTTCCTTCCAGATCTTCTATTCCACCCCCATCGGCGATGGCAGTTTCGCGTGGGAGAGGTGACCCGTCTTCTGGTCATGGATGTGGACGTGGACCCCAGGGAAGGGGTGGTCGCTTTATTCAGCCATGTTCCTATTGTCACCGCACAGGACACTCGGAGGAGACATGCTATTCTAAGCATGGGTTCCCAGCATCGGCACGAGTTGCAGAGCACTCTCAGTCCCAGTTGGCATCTGCTGCAGACAACCATTTTGAGGAACTTGTGGCACGCCTTCGCGATATTATGCCACAATCATCTGGTGATTCTTCTGGTGGACCTTCAGATGTTGTTGCTACAGCCTCCGCCAGTTCATCTGCTGCTGCTAGTACTTCAGGTAGATCTACTGCATTTACACCGTCTCATGATATCTCCGATTGGATTATAGATTCGGGTGCCACACGTCATCTTTGCCGAGATCGAGATAGACTTGCGTCCTACAGGGACATTCCTCATGGCTGCTCAATGCAGATCGCAGATGGTACTCATTCCCCCCTTGTTGGACAGGGGGAGGTCTACCTATCCTCTACTATGCATCTACAAAATGTCCTACATGCTCCTGAGTTCTCGATGAATCTGTTATCTATTAGTCATATTACGAAGGATTTGCATTGTCGTGCTATATTTGACCCGTCTTCTCTTATTTTTCAGGACATACTCACGGGCAGGGTGATTGGTTGTGGCTCTGAGCAGAATGGTCTATATCGGCTGGTTCGGAATTCTTATGCTGGCGTCTCCTCTCATTCGGCCGGACCAGTTTCTCCGTACATCTGGCATCTACGTTTTGGTCACCTCCCGCTCCAGAAAATGCGCCATCTTCTACCTCAGATCTCTCCCAGTTCATCCTTTCGTTGTGAAGCATGTCAGTTGGGAAAGCATCATCGGTCGAGCTTTCCTAGTCGTCAGAGTCGGAGCAGTAGCTCCCCATTCGAGTTGTTTCATATAGATATATGGGGTCCAAGTCGTGTACCCGATCATCAGGGGCACAGATTTTATCTAGTGGTAGTGGATGATTTCTTTCGTGTATCTTGGGTTTTTCTTTTAAAGAATAAATCTGAAGCAGGAGATGTGATCAAGAATTTGATTAATGAAGTGTAAAATGTGTTTTCGTCTACTGTCAAATATGTTCGTACAGATAATGCCCTTGAATTTTGCACAAGGTCCCTCTCTCATTTCCTTTCATCAAAGGGCATTATTCACCAAACCACTTGTGCGTACACATCTTAGCAGAATGGTGTGGCAGAAAGAAAGCATCGCCACCTCCTTGACATTACCCGAACACTACTGATTCAGAGTTGTGCCCCTATTTCTTTCTGGGGGGATGTTGTTCTTACTGCGTGCTATCTGGTCAATCATATGCCATCCTCTGTTCTTGGTGAGAAAATACCTCTCTCTGTCATTTTTCCTGACAAGGAATTATTCTCACTTACTCCACGTGTCCTTAGTACTGTGGCATTTGTTCATCTTCTGTCTCATGGACTTGACAAACTCTCTCATAGAGCTGTCAAGTGTGTCTTTGTTGGTT
Organism: Ottelia alismoides; assembly: GCA_037367405.1. Taxonomy (NCBI): domain Eukaryota; kingdom Viridiplantae; phylum Streptophyta; class Magnoliopsida; order Alismatales; family Hydrocharitaceae; genus Ottelia; species Ottelia alismoides. Next base: position 316,427 of record JAZKJV010004984.1, on the reverse strand, counting down.
ATTCTCGGACTCAGAAAGGCTATCGGTGTTATGATCCCATAAACAAGAAATACTTCATTAGTGCTGATGTCACATTCTTTGAGTCCGTTATGTATTTTTCTCCTGCAGGTGACAGATCGGTACCATCCACTACCAATGATGATGTTTATGTCCCTCCTCCTCCTACTTGGAGTTCGCATGAGTCTCCTCCTGCTCCTGCCCCTACATCAACCTCACCACCACCACCTCCACCTCCACCTCTTCCACGACCTCCCATTCCACCCCTGCCAAAATTCTATACGCGTCGGTCAGGTCCTGCTCAGGCTATACGTCAGCCACCCATCACGCCTCAGGTATGTTCAGATGGCATTACCACTGACGGGTCAGATATGGTACATGTGCAGGATTCTTCATTGCAGGAGGAAACTACATCATCCCGTACAACAGAAGATGATCTTGATATTCCTATTGCTATCCGGAAGCAGAAGCGGACATGTGCCTCTTATCCCTTTGCTTCACAAGTGTCGTTTCACCGTCTCACTGGAGACTTTCAAAGATTTGCTGCAGCGCTGTCTTCCGTGGATATACCACGGACTTACCAGGAAGCTATGAAGATTGATTGCTGGAGATTGGCTATGGAAGATGAGATGTGTGCATTGCAATCTCGTGGCACATGGTCTTTGGTTAATGCTCCTCCTGATGCAGCTATTGTAAGCTGCAAGTGGGTCTTCACAGTTAAATATCATGCAGATGGCAGTCTAGATCGCTATAAAGCACGCTTGGTCGTGCATGGTTTTACACAAACATATGGAGTGGACTATATGGACACTTTCTCTCCAGTGGCTCGACATTCTACCCTTCGCATTCTCTTATCCGTGGCCGTGGTCCGTGACTGGAGTATATCTCAACTGGATGTCAAGAATGCCTTCTTGTATGGTGATCTACAGGAGGAAGTCTTGCAGCAGCCACCAGGGTTCACTGCTGAGGGGGAGAAACATATGGTGTGTAGACTTCACAAGGCAATTTATGGCCTCAAACAGAGTCCAAGAGCGTGGTTCCAGAAGCTTTCCAATCTTATTGAACAACAGGGATTCAAGAGGTCAAATGCAGACCATTCATTGTTTGTTCAGAAGTCATCGGCAGGCACGATTGTTATCATGGTCTATGTTGATGATATTCTAGTTACAGGAGATGATATTCAGGGCATAGAAAAGGCGAAGGCGTTCCTAGGCCGTCAGTTCGTTACGAAGGATCTTGGAACCCTAAGATATTTTCTAGGGTTGGAATTTGCCAGGAATGCACAGGGTTTGGTAATGACCCAACGGAAGTACATTACAGACTTCTTGATTGAGACAGGCATGGATGGATGCAAACTATTGGAGTACTTGGTTGTATGCGTCATGTGTTGTAGCAGGGTAAATGGATCTTGGAGAAGATCCATTTACCCCATCCAATGTTTAGTCCCACATCGTCCAATGGTGGGACTTGGAGGCTCTGGAGAAGCTATATAAAGAGCCCCAGACCTCCTGTATCTCTTGAGAAAAAGGAATGAAGTATCCGCCCCTTTGAGGGCTTCTCCCGTGGTTTCATCCCGCTCCTCACGGAGTAGGGTTCCACGTAAAAATCCCGCGTTCTTATTCTTGTTTATCTTTTTCCATGTTACACTTCCGCTTCCGATTTTCTAACATGGTATCAGAGCGGGTCGATTCTCGAGGAATTTTTTGTATTCTCTATTTTTGTTCGAGATTCGAGTTTTAGATTTATGTTCTTGAAGATCTTCGGCAATTTTTTTGGGAGTTCTATTCAGAGTTCCAACCCTAATTTCTGCTTGACGCTCTGGCGATGCCCACCGATCTACCTCCAGGCGATGGGGGATCTCCCCATCTGCGGCCCTAGCCGTATCTCCAAAGCCCCACGTGATTCGAGGTTAGGGCTTTTGAGCCCTTGTTTTTTTTTCGCTGCAATCAGTCCGGTGCCACAAGGTGGCTCAATGGAATCCTCTAGGGTTCCGCGGTGGCGCAAATCCTGCCGCAGCAAACCCCAGGCGGCGCGGCGACCCCCCCACTCTCCTGCAACCTCTCAGGCAGAGGTGGCGAATGCAATACAGAGACCTCCATCGCCCCCCACCAGTCGAAGCCATCCTTCCATCAAGTCCAGGCGCAACCCATCGCGATTCTGGCAGCTCCCAGGCGGTGATCCCCACCGCGCGGCTTCCTCCTCCGAGCGCCCAGCTCCGATCCCTGTTGGCAGCGCAGAAGCCCTCGCGCGCAGTCCCATCATGCTCCAGGCGGCTGGGCGGCACCATGCATCTCTCTTCAGGCCGAAGATCCTCATGCGTGAGCCACTCCATCCTCCTCATTGAGCGGCCCCTTCCGCCTCCCTTGCTCCCTCCAATCGAGCCCCCTGGTGACATGCACACTTGCGGCGGCGGCGACATTCAGAGTCTGGACGTATGTGTGATATGAGAAGGGTTCCAATTGAACCCTAAATAAGAGTGTTATTTAAGCCCACGTGGGTTGTGTGTTGTTTGACCAATAAAAAAAAGGTAAGAAAGGGGGAGCTTTGTGGAGGCCCCAAAAAAAATGAGAGAGGGTCTACTATTACAACAAAAAAAGGCGCGTACATGAGAAAAGCCGTACGCAATTTGTTAAAAAAAAGAGAGGAGGTTTTTCTTTTCGAGAAAAAAAGAAAAAAAAGGGCCGCGTACAATGAAAAAGTCGTACGCAATTAAAAAAAAAAGAAAAAGAAAAAAAAGGCCGCGTACAAAGAAAAAGTCGTATGCAATTTAAAAAAAAAGAGAAAAGAAAAAAAAAGCCGCGTACAAAGAAAAAGTCGTACGCAATTAAAAAAAAGGAATATGCAAAAGCCGGAAAAAAATGTCAACAGCTTAAAAATAATGGACGGCTGAAGAAAAAAAATGAAAAGCCGCAAGTATGTTTGTTTTCCCCTTCTATCTTGTCTTCTCCCAACTTTGTCGATGTTCATTTTCCGACAAGTATGGGAGAAAGGGGGAGTATATATGTAGAGTCACAGGTCTTGTATTCCAGATCCAGATTCAGATACCAGTTTCCAGACCAGCCAGTTGATCAGACTCTACAGTTCGGTTTCAGACTCGACGATCATTGTTTCCGAGTCTCCAGTTTCAGACACGCACGAGTTTGCGGTCATTTTTCAGATGAGCATAAGTTGCCATCATTGTCAGAGGTCCCCATCATTCTTCTAGTTGTCAGGCCAGAGTTTTCATGTGAGCCATAGGGACTCCAGAGCAGAGGACCATTCCCTTGAGGGCAAGGGTTTTCATGTGGTATCATAGGTACACCAGAGCAGTGCACCATTCTCTGAGCCAGATGGGAGAGACCCAACTCTCCGACGAGGAGACTATTTTCAGATTCCATTCTCCAGCGACCGTGGACTCCGACGAGGATTGCACAGCCACGACCCTTTTTCAGTTCGGCCCTTTTCAGAGATGGAGCAGTTGTCCACATTATTGTGGCGGGCCAGAGTACTCCGACGAGGAGACTCATTCCAGTTGCAGTGACTCTGACAGACGTAGTTCAGAGCACATGCTCTCCGACGAGGAGATTCAGAAGACTCACACTCCAGCCCGTTCGTCCTCCTCACCTGCACGGCATGAGAAGCAACGTCCTCGACTGCAGCAATGTGCGCATTGGGTTGATATTGTCCGTAGTGTCCTGTAGTGTTGAGTTGAGTATCTTTCTGTTTGTCCAAGCTGAGCATTGCATGCTCCAGCTTGAGGGGGAGTATTGGAGTACTTGGTTGTATGCGTCATGTGTTGTAGCAGGGTAAATGGATCCCGGAGAAGATCCATTTACCCCATCCAGTGTTTAGTCCCACATCCTCCAATGGTGGGACTTGGAGGCTCTGAAGAGGCTATATAAAGAGCCCCAGACCTCCTGTATCTCTTGATAAAAAGGAATGAAGTATCCGCCCCTTTGAGGGCTTCTCCCGTGGTTTCATCCGCTCCTCACGGAGTAGGGTTCCACGTCAAAATCCCGCGTTCTTATTCTTGTTTACCTTTTTCCATGTTACACTTCCGCTTCCGATTTTCTAACATGGTATCAGAGCGGGTCGATTCTCGAGGAATTTTTTGTATTCTCTATTTTTGTTCGAGATTCGAGTTTTAGATTTATGTTCTTGAAGATCTTCGGCAATTTTTTTGGGAGTTCTATTCAGAGTTCCAACCCTAATTTCTGCTTAACGCTCTGGCGATGCCCACCGATCTTCCTCCAGGCGATGGGGGATCTCCCCATCTGCGGCCCTAGCCGTATCTCCAAAGCCCCACGTGATTCGAGGTTAGGGCTTTTGAGCCCCTGTTTTTTTTCACTGCAATCAGTCCGGTGCCACAAGGTGGCTCAATGGAATCCTCTAGGGTTCCGCGGTGGCGCAAATCCTGCCGCAGCAAACCCCAGGCGGCGCGGCAACCCCCCCACTCTCCTGCAACCTCTCAGGCAGAGGTGGCGAATGCAATACAGAGACCTCCATCGCCCCCCACCAGTCGAAGCCATCCTTCCATCAAGTCCAGGCGCAACCCATCGCGATTCCGGCAGCTCCCAGGCGGTGATCCCCACCGCGCGGCTTCCTCCTCCGAGCGCCCAGCTCCGATCCCTGTTGGCGGCGCAGAAGCCCTCGCGCGCAGTCCCATCATGCTCCAGGCGGCTGGGCGGCACCATGCATCTCTCTTCAGGCCGAAGATCCTCATGCGCGAGCCACTCCATCCTCCTCCTTGAGCGGCCCCTTCCGCCTCCCTTGCTCCCTCCAATCGAGCCCCTTGGTGACATGCACACTTGCGGCGGCGGCGACATTCAGAGTCTGGACGTATGTGTGATATGAGAAGGGTTCCAATTGAACCCTAAATAAGAGTGTTATTTAAGCCCACGTGGGTTGTGTGTTGTTTGACCAATAAAAAAAAGGTAAGAAAGGGGGAGCTTTGTGGAGGCCCCAAAAAAAAATGAGAGAGGGTCTAATATTACAACAAAAAAAGGCGCGTACATGAGAAAAGCCGTACGCAATTTGTTAAAAGAAAGAGAGGAGGTTTTTCTTTTCAAAAAAAAAGAAAAAAAGGGCCGCGTACAATGAAAAAGTCGTACGCAATTTAAAAAAAAAAAGAAAAAGAAAAAACAGGCCGCGTACAAAGAAAAAGTCGTACGCAATTTAAAAAAAAAGAGAAAAGAAAAAAAGCCGCGTACAAAGAAAAAGTCGTACACAATTAAAAAAAAGGAATATGCAAAGGCCGGAAAAAAATGTCAACAGCTTAAAAATAATGGACGGCTGAAGAAAAAAAATGAAAAGCCGCAAGTATGTTTGTTTTCCCCTTCTATCTTGTCTTCTCCCAACTTTGTCGATGTTCATTTTCCGACAAGTATGGGAGAAAGGGGGAGTATATATGTAGAGTCACAGGTCTTGTATTCCAGATCCAGATTCAGATACCAGTTTCCAGACCAGCCAGTTGATCAGACTCTACAGTTCGGTTTCAGACTCGACGATCATTGTTTCCGAGTCTCCAGTTTCAGACACGCACGAGTTTGCGGTCATTTTTTAGATGAGCATAAGTTGCCATCATTGTCAGAGGTCCCCATCATTCTTCTAGTTGTCAGGCCAGAGTTTTCATGTGAGCCATAGGGACTCCAGAGCAGAGGACCATTCCCTTGAGGGCAAGGGTTTTCATGTGGTATCATAGGTACACCAGAGCAGTGCACCATTCTCTGAGCCAGATGGGAGAGACCCAACTCTCCGACGAGGAGACTATTTTCAGACTCCATTCTCCAGCGACCGTGGACTCCAACGAGGATTGCACAGCCACGGCCCTTTTTCAGTTCGGCCCTTTTCAGAGATGGAGCAGTTGTCCACATTATTGTGGCGGGCCAGAGTACTCCGACGAGGAGACTCATTCCAGTTGCAGTGACTCTGACAGATGTAGTTCAGAGCACATGCTCTCCGACGAGGAGATTCAGAAGACTCACACTCCAGCCCGTTCGTCCTCCTCACCTGCACGGCATGAGAAGCAACGTCCTCGACTGCAGCAATGTGCGCATTGGGTTGATATTGTCCGTAGTGTCCTGTAGTGTTGAGTTGAGTATCTTTCTGTTTGTCCAAGCTGAGCATTGCATGCTCCAGCTTAAGGGGGAGTATTGGAGTACTTGGTTGTATGCGTCATGTGTTGTAGCAGGGTAAATGGATCCTGGAGAAGATCCATTTACCCCATCCAGTGTTTAGTCCCACATCCTCCAATGGTGGGACTTGGAGGCTCTGGAGAGGCTATATAAAGAGCCCCAGACCTCCTGTATCTCTTGATAAAAAGGAATGAAGTATCCTCCCCTTTGAAGGCTTCTCCCATGGTTTCATCCCGCTCCTCACGGAGTAGGGTTCCACGTAAAAATCCCGCGTTCTTATTCTTGTTTACCTTTTTCCATGTTACGCTTCCGCTTCCGATTTTCTAACACAAACCATCAAGTATTCCCATGGATCCAAGCATGAAGTTGTATGATGGTGATACTGCTGAAGTGGATAAAATGAGATATAGAGAAATGGTGGGTAAGCTCCTTTATATTACCATAACTCGACCTGATATTGCATTTGCAGTGAGCAGGGTGAGTCAATTTATGGAGCAGCCAAGACAAGTTCATATGGATGCTACACACATGATACTGAGGTATCTGAAGTCTTCTCCAGGTTCAGGGTTGATGTTTAGGAAGGGCACAGATTTGTCTATCTCAGCATGTGCAGACGCCGATTATGCAAGATGCCCTAAGGATCGAAAATCAACCTCAAGATTCGCAGTTTTTGTTAGAAGCTCTTTGGTTTCTTGGAAAAGCAAGAAACAAACGGTTGTGGCAAGATCCAGTGTTGAATCCGAATATAGGGCCATGGTGCAAGCCAGCACTGAGATGATGTGGGTTCGATCTAACCTAGAAGATCTACATGTAGCCGTGCCTCTACCCATGCAGCTTCAGTGTGACAATCAGGCAGCCTTGTTCATTGCCAACAATCCAGCTTTTCATGAAAGAACCAAGCATATTGAAGTTGAGTGCCATTACACTAGAGACTTGATCCAGAGAGGATTGATATCTACAACTCATGTAAGCTCATGGGATCAGACTGCGGATGTATTTACCAAGCCGTTGCTCAGAGGACCTTTTCAGAGATGTTCATCCAAGCTGAGCATGATAGACATCTATGCTCCACCTTGAGGGGGAGTGTAGAGATAGTTATTATTATTATGTTATGTACCTGTTTGTTATTTATTTTTTTTCTCTGGACTACTTTGTACTTTACCCTTAAGGTCTCTCCCTATATAAGAGAGCCTAGGGTTTCTCTGAATAATTATCTTCGTTTTTCTCCCAACATATACTAATTATGCCCAACTTGAGGAGGAGTATCGACAGTTACATATGATGTAAGTGGATCTTAATAGGAAGGGCTTTAATATTATATGTTATTTGTTCTTCAAAATTGATCATCGGGGAGACACAATGGCCAATACTTAATTCTCTCATGGAATCTCCATGTTCTTAGTTTGATCATATTGCATAGAATTGTTGGAAAGGTTAACAATAGCTTCGTAATCACACTAAAACTTCAGGAAGGTAAACATGAATCACTATATTTTGAAGAATAAATTCCACCTAAAACATCTCTACCTAGTGAAAATACGTCTATCATCAAACTGTGGAGGTGTCAACCCTCACATCCTTTCTGATAGGAAAGATGAATCCTCTACCTACATCCTTCTTAAAGTAGCACAACATCTTGTAAACACCATTTAGTAGGGAAATGCATGAACCGACTCACAGAAATTCACGTCATGGTAATATACGCCCTAGTGAGAGTAAGATACACAAGTTTCCTCACAAGCAACTAATATTACCCTTTTTGCAACTTATTAAAAAATGTCTTTAAGATTCAACTTGTGATTTTCCTCAATAAGAGTTTTTGTTGAACATCTGTTTTTTTTACATGTCCTTGAAGTTGAAGGAACATATGTCTTCTAAGAAAAGCCGTGCCTTCTTTGGATCTAGCGATATCATTCTTAAAGAAGTATCCGAGCTTCCCTAGGCCCTTAATCTCAAATTCATTGGAATCTTGGCCTTGAGCCCATCGGTCCCATCTACTCCATCCTTTGAGATGACCATATCATCAACATAGATAATCTTCAGTACTGTTGCCCCTAATTTCGCCCAATCAAAAGGATATAATCTCTATTTTTAGTCTATCCCTTGAGATATTTTGGGAACTTTTTAGTCTAGTTCTCAATCGTAACAAATCTATTGTTATTCCTTTTAGTCTATCAGAATCGGAGGTACAAGCCTGTAGTGAGGAGTTGGGCATGAAGTGCGGGTCTCTGAAGATCTATTACCTAATAGTTGATTGGCTGCCTATCATTGAAAAGATGAAAAGAAAGTTGTTAGGTTTGAGGGCGATCATCTTATCACGTGGAAGATGTCTGGTGCTTGTAAAGGTCATACTCTTGACAATTCCTGTATTCATGTCAGCCTTCTCCCTTCTGGTATTCTTGTCAACTAGTGATGATCATGCAGAGATTTTCCTTGGGCAAGTTGGGCAATGATGGTTCGGGAATTCATTTACCAGATTGGGAAATTGTTACGCTCCCAAAAACAGCATGTTGTTTTGTGATTTCCCATCTAGAGATCATGAATGAGGTACTTTTTCTTAAGTGGGCTAGTAGGATTTGGGGTAGAAGTGAGGACTTATGCTGCAGAATCATTCGTCGTATCTATGACATCTGGGTTCAAGATAGTTTACCCCATCACTCAACCTTCTTTTCCTTGGCCTTTGGAAAGGAATCCGATAGATGATGTCACGATTTCCAGATCTTTTTCGTCCAGTTTGCGTTCTGGACAAACTGAACGGGTAATGGACCCTTTTCAACCCGTTTCCAATGCCTCTTTGTTTTGGTTGCGGACCGAGAGGCATGGGTAGTGGATTGCTAGATCTATGGGAGTTCGATGCCTTCACTTTTGGTAGATTTCTCGGACCAACACTTAGAGGATTTCCTTCATCTTTTGGATTCCCCGAGTCAAGTAGATGGCCCGTCTGAAGGTAGGGACCATTGAGGGTGGAAAAATAACATGTTCTTAGTGAAGCGTGCGTAAAACGATGGGCAGATCTCCAGCTACGGTTGCCGACACTTTGATCAGTGAATGCAACCTTATATGGGGGTTCAAGCTTCCAAACATAATTAGCATTTTATGTGGCTATTGAGATGAAACTGAATCTTGACAAGGGACCACTATGCAAGGCTCTTTACAGGTGTCTCCAGTTCGTGACCCCTATATGACTTGCACACAAAGATCGAGGAGCATATTTTCTTTCGCTATGGGAAGTCTTCCCCTATTTGGTTGGAGCTTAGCTTAGACGTTGAATCTTCACAATTCAGATTATGTTCTAGAAATCTTTACATGCAACGAAGCATCCCAGAGATGAGGTTCTTCTGTCGGTAGCAATTATTTGGGCATTGTGACTAGCTAGAAATGATGCACTCTTTGGCTCTCAACGTTTTTATCTTGATAATGTAATTTCTCACGTTAAAACTCTCCTTGAGTCGTGGCTCTGCTACTTTTTTTTAATATATTTGGGGCAGACACCATAGTGTATTTACCCCTTTTCGACTCAAAAAAACTCCTCATAACTGCAAGAAGACGATTCAACCACATTAGTAAGAATCATGGATTTAAAAAACATGCCTCCAAGCGTCGAGACATATACCTTGATGGATTTTTACAAGAAAAGGCTATAGCCTCAAGCTACCCAACCGACGTACACACTTAAATCAACCAAGGCATATTCAAGGCAATGAGGCACTAAAGAGGCAATGCCTAAGTATTGTCTTAAATGATAAGGAAAAACTATTTTGTACTTCCTCATCATCTTTATGCCATTCCAGTCCAAACAACTACAGAAAGGTTTAAGGTCTAAGAGTTGATGCTTCGTCGGGAGTTGTTGAACATAAAGTTGTGCATATTTTGTATTTTGTTGCAGGCTGCAGGAATGTAGCTTAAAAAGTCAAAGCCCTAAATCTTCTAACTCAAATCCTTAAGGTAAGCTAGGTTTGTTTACTTTATTGCATTGATATATTAAAATAGATAGCATATGAATATGTATTAAGTATTAACAATCATGACTTGAATATATATATGCACGCATATATGTATGTTACAATCATAACATATATATCTATATGTTATATAGAATATACTATACAATTTTATTATGCATTAGTATATGTGTTCATATAACATTGAATATATTTTACATACTTATATATATTGGACATATAACATTGACTTTATTTAATATTAACATCAATATATTGTACATTGATATTAACAATCATTTAACATATAAAAAAACACATATGACAGACATATAAGATATACATAAGAAAAGTATTTCTTGCCTCCTCGGTCATCCGCATAAGTTTTGGTGGAAAAAGGGGGAAACACCTAATGGTTCCACAAGTCATCGTATACTTATTAGCGCAAGAAGCAAGACGATCAGTCAAACTTGTTTCTTGATTTGGATCTAAGGAAGAAGAAGAGCTTGGATTTGTTGCAAGTCTGGGTGGCGCCGCCTGCGCCTAGGGCTCCGGGAAAGGAAGCGGCGGACATGTCTGATGTGGATGGATCTTGTTGCGCGGCTAGGGGCCGCATGATGCGCGGCGAGGAGCTATCTCCCGCCAGGAGACATGCCGCAGGAACTGTTGCGGCTGGAGAATCACCAGTTGCGCACATCACCGCACAGACTAGGGACTAGATGCCGCCATACGCAGCTAGGTTTTGAAAGAAAAACCTAGACCATATTCTCCGAGAATCAAACAGATTAGGGTTTCATGAAACCCAAAGAAAAAACTCTGAACAGATCTTTAATAGTTTACATAAAATCGAATCTCGAAAAAAAAATCTTCAAGAACAACTCCTCGAGAATCGACCCGCTCTGATACAATGTTATAAAATATGAAGAATGCGGAAGCGATAGATAAACATAGCATAAACAAGAAAGATGGAATATGGAAACATCATGATTTTACGTGGAACCCTACTCCGTGATGAGCGGGATGAAACCACGGGAGAAGCCCTCAAAGGGGCATGCTATGCATTACTTTTTCTCATCTGTTACAGGAGGCCTGCGGCTCCTTATATAGCCTCCACATGGCCTCCAAGTCCCACCACTGGACGATGTGGGACTAAACCACTGGATGGGGTAAATGGATCCTGGAGGTATCCATTTACCCATCTACAACTCAATAGGCGCACTACTAAATACTCAATATGCTTTGTTTCTATATATATGTAGAGTCACAGGTCTTCTTCTAGCCATATTCAGATGTTCATAGGCAGATTTCCAGACCATTCAGATTCCAGACTCTACAGTTCGGGACGATTGTTTCCGAGTCTCAGTTTCAGACACGCACGAGTGTGCGGTCATTTTCAGATGAGCATATGGTGTCATCATTGTCAGAGGTCCCCATCAATCTTCTTGTTGTCAGGCCAGAACTCTCATTTGAGCCATAGGGACTCCAGAGCAGAGGACCATTCCATATGCCATATGTTGGCAAGGGTTTTCATGTGGTATCATAGGTACAACAGAGCAGTGCACCATTCTCTGAGCCAGATGGGAGAGACCCAGTTCTCCGACGAGGAGACTTCAGGCGCAAGTTCAGACTCGATGGTCAGATTTCGAGTCTTCAGTTGACTCACACTCTAGCCCGCTCGTCCTCCTCACCTGCACGGCATGAGAAGCAACGTCCTCGACTGCAGCATGTGCGCGTTGGGTTGATATTGTCCGTAGTGTCCTGTAGCGTTGAGTTGAGTTTTTTTCTGTTTGTTTGTCCAAGCTGAGCATTGCATGCTCCAGCTTGAGGGGGAGTGTCGGAGTATTTAGTAGTGCGCCTATTGAGTTGTAGATGGGTAAATGGATACCTCCAGGATCCATTTACCCCATCCAATGGTTTAGTCCCACATCGTCCAGTGGTGGGACTTGGAGGCCCTGTGGAGGCTATATAAGGAGCCCCAGGCCTCCTGTAACAGATGAGAAAAAGTAATGCATAGCATGCCCCTTTGAGGGCTTCTCCCGTGGTTTCATCCCGCTCCTCACGGAGTAGGGTTCCACGTAAAATCATGGTGTTTCCATATTCCATCTTTCTTGTTTATGCTCTGTTTATCTATCGCTTCCGCATTCTTCATATTTTATAACATGGTATCAGAGCGGGTCGATTCTCGAAGATTTTTATATTCATTATTTTTTTCCGAGATTCGAGAGTTTTTTTTTTGGGTTTTCTGTAACCCTAGATTGTTCGAGAATTTTATTCAGTGAAGATCTATACAGAGCAAGTTTCTTTGATTCGTGCAACTGACTCAGATCACGGAGGCGCGAGTCCAGATCAGCCCATCTCTTCCAGGCCTTCGCAACACAGCAACCAGCCCTCCTTCACGCATGCGGCAATCTCGTGCTGCCCTGGCGAACAACTAAAGGAGGAGACCCCCCCATCCGCTCCAGCAGGCGCGCGGGCGCAATCTTCCAGGCGCGCAAGTCTCCCCCGCGCAGGCGCGCGGGCGCAATCCTCCAGAAGGAGACATCTTCTTCGACGAGGCGCATCCTTCTCCCCTGCGTAGACATCAGGTTCCAAATGGGAAACCCCTCCTGGCGGAGCCCCTTTCTCTTCCGCATCTCGTTGGTCTTCAGCCGTAAGGCGGCATCTCCGCCAGGCCATCTCCGCCACAGCACGCGTGCAAGCCCCATCGTGCTCCTCTCCAGATCGGTGCTGGTGGCGCGCCTCCTCCAAACATCCCTTGCGATTCCTCCATCGAGCGGCGGCGCACAGTTGTGCCACCCCTCGCGCACTCCTCGCGTGGCAAAGGCGCACGGCAGGCGCAACCCCTCCCCAGCCTGGCGGTGAGCCCCTGGTAGCCCCCCTCTTCGTGTTTCTCCTGCGCAGGCGTGGCGGTGCTCATAATCCCCATCGGGGGGAGGAGGGTTTACGAAGGGTTTCCCAACTGGGAACCCTATTTGAGCGGCACCGGTTAAAAAAAATTGTTAGGAAGGGCCCAAGTGGGCCGTGGCCTATCTTAAAAAAAAAAGAAGGGGGGGGGCAATGTTAGATTGTGTATTAAAAAAAAGGAGTTGGTAGAAAAAAAGGAGACTTTGTTATTGGAGGTCCAACGAAAAAAAAGAGAGGGTTTGTTAGTTACAAAAAAAGAAAAAAAAAGAGAGAAAAGAGGCGCGTACAAGAAAAAGCCGTACGCATATGCTAACAATAAAAAAAAAGTCGCGTACAAGAAAAAAGTCATACGCATAAAAAATGTGATTCATGTTTGCTTCTCCCAACTTGTCTATTATTTTCATTATTCTCACAAGTTTGGGAGAAAGGGAGAGTAAAAGCCATATGCATCCTACATCGTTGATTGACAGAACAAACACTCCGGATTTCACAGAATATCAAGCCATCTTCACTGTGCATCGATCTTCGTCGTGGTGTCTCTATCCTCGACATCGATTCCGCACTGGAGGATTTGTTTTCTTCAAGGCACGACGGAGACAAAGTCCGGTGACCCGCATGCACGACTGAGACAGAGATCCAGTGACCATGCAGGCACGACAGAGACAGTCCGGTGACCTTCCAGGCATGACAGAGATACGTTCCGGTGACCTGATATACCCGTCAGCAAGCGGGTTTGTCTACCAGTTGCGGATACATACGTTTATTGTGGTGATTTCAAGTGAAGATGTATATTTTTTCTTTATTATTGCAAGTTGCAGCTGTCTCAGCTACCAACTTGAGGGGGAGTGTTGGAAAAGAAAAGAGCCCACCCATGTGTTTAGTACCACATGGGGGAGCGGTCACTATTGGGTCTGTCCGTGGGGCTATATAAGGAGCCCCACACCCCCTTTACTCATTGAGAAAGTGAATAGAAAAATACGCCCATTTGGGGGCTTCTCCCGTGGTTTCATCCCGCTCCTCACGGAGTAGGGTTCCACGTAAAATCATGGTGTTTCCATATTCCATCTTTCTTGTTTATGCTCTGTTTATCTATCGCTTCCGCATTCTTCATATTTTATAAAAGGATTGGTATGGTTTTGTGCCAAGGTTGTGTGCGAAATAGGTACACCCAAATACTATTGGAAATTGGAATCAAACTAAATGAAACCCTCGAGGGATAACTAATCGAGTATGGTATTTGTCCATGGCGAACACATTATAGCATATAATTCATGAGACATGCACTTGTAAATACGGTATTGGACCAACATCATCTTAAAACATTGGCTTGATATAATAACGCTTTGCAATTTCAAACACGTAGTAGTTCTTTCATTCGACCGCTCCATTTTCTTGTGGACTATAAAGGTATCATTTTAGAGTATTTGATATATGTGTCACATGTATGGGAGATGGGTAAATGGATCTCTCCAGGATCCATTTACCCCATCCAAGAGTTTAGTCCCACATCTACCAGTGGTGGGACTTGGAGGCTCTGTGTAGGCTATATAAGGAGCCTCAGACCTCCTGTATCAGATGAGAAAGTCAATCGACAAACACGACCCTTTGAGGCCTTCTCCCGTGGTTTCATCCCACTCCTCACGGAGTAGGATTCCACGTAAAATCCCGCGTTCTTATTGTTCTTTATTTTTATCCATGTTTTCGCTTCTGCTTCCTATTTTCTAACATGGTATCAGAGCGGGTTCGATTCTCGAGGAATCATGTTTTATTTATTTTGTCGAAATTTGATTTGAATTCTCATCTTGATTATTTATGTTCAAGTTGTAAGATCATTATATGTTCCGGAGATTTTCTCTTATTCAGTTCCGATGATCATGTTGTTCGAAAGAAATTAGGATTTTCTACACGAAACCCTAATCTTGGTTGTCATGCTTCCTGACATACATCTCCAGATCCCAGATGGCTGTGAACCGTATCCTCCTCGTAATACTCCTGGCGGCGCAACATCAAGGGTTCCGAGCCCAACAATGGTTCCTGTGAAACCCAGAAGTACTACCACCCATCGCCTACAGGCGCAGGCACCCTTCTTCAAGCGTGATGACAGCCCCCAGGCGGCTTTCCCTTCCGAGCGGCGCAGGCGAAGTCCCTCGATCTCCATGTTTGCGCCCACTCCAAAGGCACCTTCTGCATCTCCGGCCAGCATGCGGCATCCCAGCCGCAACCCCAGGCGATTTCGCACCTCCCCAGCGACTGAGTTCCAGCCCTCCCTTCAAACCTCCAAGCGCGCAACGCGCGCGATCTCCTCCCGGTCGCGCGATCTTCCTCAAGGCGGACCCCCCCTCCATTTCCGGCTCTCCATGCGGTGCCACCCTCTTCTCTAGGCACTCGAGCATCTCCAACAAGCCCCAGGTTGGGCTCGACGTAGCAGGCAGCGCGCAAGAGCGCGCGAAACACCCCAGATCCACCGTGCAAGGCCCTTCGACTCCTCCCTTGCTGACGGCATGAGGTCCAACAGAAGAAGCCCCTCCTTTCAAGCCAAGGCGACGCGTCTTGATTCGAAAAGAGAAAGGGTTCCCAGGATGGGAACCCTAGATCCGAGTCTGCTAGATATATTAAAAAAAATTAACCCAAAGTTGGGCTCAAGCAGCAGACGGTTTTTTTTTATTTAAGCCCAAAATTTGGGCTGCAGAATGTAAAAAGGGGGGGATGAGGATGTTGGGCCCAACTTTATGGGTCATGGATTAAAAAAATGATGAGAAGCCGGGAGTTCAATAGGAGAGAGAGAGAGGAAAAAAAGTGCGTACACCGAGAAAAAAAAGGTACGCAAGGAAAATTTCAAAAAAAAATGATTGTAGGCTATTAATTTTTTTTTTGGAAATAGCCGAAAAAAATACAAGGAAAAGCCGGAAAAATGTCAACGGCTTAACAAAAATATATGATAATGAATGTTTTGAAAAGCTGACAAATGTGTGAACGGCTTATTGATCTTTCGTTTTCTCCCCAATTTCATTGTCTTCTCCCAACTTGATCAACAATTGTCATTTCGACCAGTATGGGAGAAAGGGGGAGTGTATGTAGAGTCACACAAGGTTTAAAAAAGCGCGAGGCGGTCCGAGGCGTTTTTCCTAAAATCGAGGCGAGGCGTAAGCCTCGAGGCGGTCGAGGCGTAAGCCTCCATTTTTTGGAAAAAAATTAAAATTAAAGGAAAATACATTGAAAAAATATATGATAATATTAAATTTTCCCAAAAACACATTCAAGAATAGTTTAACACTAATAAGAGATGCAATACATAAGCAATGAAGGCATTGTAGTTCAAAAAAAGCCACTAATATATGTAATATCAAGTTCCAACTTCAATAATTCTATATGAGTATTGAATTAAAGTCTATACTTAATACTAAAGTATAATAGGAACCATAATTTTTAGTGTTTGAAGTAAAAAAATACTAACACACCTTGAATCCCAACCATTTGTCTTGTTGGATATTGTTGGAGAACCATCATATGCATCCCCTCCTGCCATATCATACCCCAACAAGACGGGGGTCTCGCTGTTATTTTACTAAAGATATATATGTCTTGTTTTTTTACTAAAGATGTTATTTTTATTTTGCTATTCACAATCAAATGTAATAATTATTTTAATTCACGTGTTTATTTGCATCCTTGCTTCTTCATATATACGATAACTATTCTAAGATTCACAACTTATACAACCAAATAACAACATCAAATTGCAAACTTGCAACTAATATATAGAAATATGCAAGGGTTAACATGTAAACAAAAATACAAACATAAAAAATATAATGCTAACAAAAAAATAAAGTCAAGTGCAAAGCACATAACCAAAAATGTAAAAAAAAGCTTCATGACTCGAGGCTTACGCCTCCGCCTCGCCTCGAGCGCCTCGCGCCTCGAGCGCCTCACGCCAAGTCAAGGCGCACGCCCCACCCAGAGAACCTGAGGCGTGCGCCTCAGGGCGAATTTGCTGCGCCTCGCCTCGAGGCGTACGCCTTTGCGCCTCGAGGCGACGCTTTTTAAAACAATGGAGTCACATGTCCTGATCCAGATTCAGATGTCAGATTCCAGGCCAACCAGTTGTTCATACTCTAAGTTTTCAGATGAAGACTTTCCATGCGCAAGATTCAGACTCGACGTTCAGATTTCGAGTCCACAGGTGTAATGCGCAGCTGTTCATACTCGACAGATTGGTCAGAGTCCAAGTTCCAGGCACTCCATGTTGAGGCCCATTTTCGAGTGCTCCAGAGAGGGACTCATTTTCAGACACGCATATGTTTGCGGTCATTTTCAAATGAGCACATGTTTGCCATCTTTTGTTATGGTCCCCATCTTTTCTTATTGTTTTCGGCCAGAGTTTTCATGTGAGCCATAGGGACTCCAGAGTAGAAGATCATTCCCTATGCCATGTTGGCAAGAGTTTTCATGTGGTATCATAGGGACACCAGAGTAGTGTACCATTCTCTATGCCAGATGGGAGAGACCCAGTTCTCCGACGAGGAGACTATTTTCAGACTCCATTCTCCAGCGACCGTGGACTCCGATGAGGATTGCACATCCACGGCCCTTATTCATTTTGGCCTTTTTCAGAGATGGAGCAGTTGTCCACATTGTTGTGGCGGGGCAGAGTCCACATTGTTGTCCACATTGTTGTGGCGGCCCGATGAGGAGACTCATTTCAGCTGCAGTGACTCTGACAGGCGCAGTTCAGAGCACATGTTCTCCAACGAGGAGATTCAGCAGACTCACACTCCAGCCCGTTCGTCCTCCTCACCTGCACGGCATGAGAAGAAATGTCCTCGACAGCAACAGTTGTGCACGTTGGGTTGATATTTTCTGTAGTGTCCTGTAGCGTGAGTTGAGTTTCTTTCTGTTTGTCCAAGCTGAGCATTGCATGCTCCAGCTTGAGGGGGGGTGTTAGAGTATCCGATATATGTGTCACATGTATGAGAGATGGGTAAATGGATCTCTCCAGGATCCATTTACCCCATCCAAAAGTTTAGTCCCACATCTACCAGTGGTGGGACTTGGAGGCTCTGTGTAGGCTATATAAGGAGCCACAAACCTCTTGTATCAGATGAGAAAGTCAATAGACAAACACAACCCTTTGAGACCTTCTCCTGTGATTTCATCCCGCTCCTCACGGAGTAGGGTTCCACGTAAAATCCCGCATTCTTATTGTTCTTTATTTTTATCCATGTTTTCGCTTCCGCTTCATATTTTCAAACATATCACGAATGATCACTTTATCCAGCAATGGCTCCTGTAAATGTGAAACAAGATACTCTTATCATTATTATATCTCAAAGTTTTCGCACTATTTTGAACTAATTAACATCTTTATAAAAATCCAAACGAAGCTTGTAATTTCTGATTTATTCCAGAATTTCAGATTTATTAGCAGTCTTCCCTGTAGCGTATCACGGAAGCAAACACACAAATACGATAGAACAAGCAAGATGCAAACACACGGATTTATAACGTTCACCTGTAACTGGGCTACGTCCTTAGGCGGCCGCAATTGGTTTTCAATATGTAGAGAAAGGAGAGAGTACCAAGGATAAAGAGAGTCCTAACCCTAGGGAGTTTATACAGTGTTGTAAAAGTCGCCCGACTGGCCCGACTAGTAGGTCCGACTAGTCTAGTCAGTGGGGTGGCCGACTGAATACCGACTAATTCCGACTAGGTACACTAGTCGATCAAATTTTGCTTTGGAGATACCATATTTTTTATGTTTTGATGTTTTTATAAGCAAACTTATTATAATATGCTTAATATTTTACTTAAATTCAATTACTTCTTTTATTTTATTATGATAGTATAAAAATGTACAAAATCTATGCAAATATATGTATAAAATTGAGTTATATATTTAAAATAATCATGAATTCAAAGCCGATTAAAGTCCGACTAAATCCGACTAGTCGTCCGACTGCGGATTAATACTTAGTCAGTGACCTAGCCGACCAAGTACCGACTACCGACTTTTGCAACCTTGAGTTTATATACTACTCCCATACAAACAGATCCCTGAAACAAACGGATCCATATACCCGAATACCATACCCCTGTCTTGTTGGGTATGATATGATAGAAGGGGGTGCATACATGGTTCTTCATAGCCATTTAAAATATAGATGTAATTGTCACCATATTTCATAATCACCTTTTTATGTTTAAGTATGTTACTGGATTTGTTGATTAATTGGAAGTCAATAGTATCTTAATTGTTTGCTGGAACAAATCATTTGTTTCCAGTAAACTGTGCAGTTCCTGCTTTCATAATATAAAAATCACATGCTCAAACTATATAACCTTTCAATTATAATTGATTTATCTTATTCACATTTTCCATGATTTTCAATCCTATGACTTATTCTCCTTTTCTTTTCTTTTTGGCAACTTTTCTCTGTTTTGGTATAAATTGTTTATGAAAGCACTTAACATGAAATGTCCAAACACTTCTCACCACTCAACTTTCACCGTGCATTCTGTAAAACTCAAACAACCCTAAACATGCATTTTTATTCTTAACACAACACCAGCCTATTCTCGAGTGGTTTGGTTTAATTGCCTTAATATTCCCACTAAATTGCTATTGTGGGAGTATCGAAGGGTTCAGATTAGGGATGAGCATGGGCCGGGCCTGGGCTGGGCCCTACAGGGCACAGGCCCAGGCCCATTTAAGTATGTGGGCTTTGGGCCGGGCCTAGGCCCACTAAATTTTTTTTTGAAGGCTCAGGCCCAAGCCCGGCCCAATTATTATGGGCCGGGCCTGGGCCGGGCCGGCCCATAATGTCTCAATCGTCAATTGGGCTTGTACCGGTCAAAAACTTATGGGTCTAGACTTGGTGGGCCCATAAACTTGGCGTACCCTCATATGGTTATTTTGATTGTAATCTTCGTTATGAAGTATTTATTAATTATTTAGGTCTTTATTATTTAGTTATCCTACTATTTTGCACGGATTTGGTCATATCTATGATTCTACAATATCTAATGGAAAGAGTTTCATAGAGATAGAAACATGTGCAAATAATAGTAAACAAACAGGTTGAAAATGTATCTCAAGTGGATTAATCTGTCGACATCGTCCACTCCCTCATTAAATCCAGATGAATATATTAAAGTGAGATATCAAAGTCTAGACACATATGGGTTCTACGTAGGCTAGGCTATCGGGCCTAACGGGCCTAATTTTGGGCTTCTACGTGGGCCGGGCTATCGGGTCTAATGGGCTGGGCCGGGCTAAGCCCAAGCCCGACCCAATTATCAAATGGGCCTACATCTTTGGCCCAAGCCCGGCCCATAAATAATTCGGGCTCGAGCCGGGCCGGGCTATGCGGGCCGGGCTTCGGGCTGGGCTGGGCCGGCCCAGCCCAATGCTCATCCCTAGTTCAGATAATTGGAGTTTGAATCTTGACAAAGACCTGTATTGTTATATAAAATCATTATCTAGTAATAGATCATCTATTTAGAGAGTTTTAATCATTGTTTCATGTTGGAAATTGAGAGATATAGGGGTAAATAGTGAATGCTAGCATGAGAGTCTATTGATTGTAGATCATCGAGGTTATGACATTGCGCAAAACAAAGATTTCTTTAAATTTAATCACTCTTAATACTCATGAAAGAAGTACTTTGATCTATAAAAGTTGACCACACTAGATGATGTGAATTGAATTGGTAATCAAGTACATTTACATGTTGACAAAGAATCGGTGATGTTTTATTAAATTATTGTGCCGGTTATGGTAACTTTTACACCTGATCGAGTGAGGGTGCGGTGACCCTCAATTGGGCAGAGGAAAGGAAGCCCGGTTAGGGCAACGACCGTCAAGTGTGCGGGTATAGGATCCCAGTCCCTTTTTCGATTTTTATGCGAGTTCGTAGTATTTTAATGCCTCGTTGGGATCCCGACTTTTGACAAGTTCCGTCGACCCTCTGTTTTAGGATACCCATGCAAGGGATCTTCGATTTTTAGTTTTTCATACGAGCCCGTTCGCTCGTACTAGTCGGATCGGTTTCTAGAGTGACTTTTCCGAAGAGTCTCTCTCACCCGTCTAGAGGCATAGTTTTGGAGTAGACCTTTTCCTCTAGTGGACCGCACTTCCAATAAGAGGGCGAGACGGAAGAGTCTCTTAGGAGACTACCTCACCGCTAGAGTTTAGTTTACTTTTCCGCCAACAGGCTTGGCGATGCTGCATCTGAATCATCTGGGCTTACATATGGAGGAGTTTCAGTTGAACTTAGAGAGAAGCATTATGGATCTGGTCTAAGAGAAGTAGTTAAGTATAAGTTATGTTGGCTAGATTTGATTATAATTAAGTTAAGTGGATGTATTGGGAACTTAGTTAGGATATTTTACACAACACTGCATGCCTACGGAGGCACCCCAACCCTAAGGCATTATTCACGCCTTAGAGTCATTGTGAGGTCATACATAGACCGAGACCACAGACTATCCACAAGTCTTGAAAAGATAGATAGAATTGAAAAGGGATAATTACACCCATAAACCCTGAGTAATTCCTCGATATCATTCATAACCCTGCATAATCGCGATTTACACGAGAAACCCCGAGTAACGCTTAACTCTTACATGACATAACCCTGTGTTATGTTTCGTTCGAGATAGCCGTTATATGTGACGGTTTCTGTTAAAAAAAGACAAAACTTTACCCTTGATGTTCATTCTTATTTACAAAAATACCATTCTTCCCATCCCTCCCTATCGACCAGCACCTCCTCCTCCCATGCAGGCCTCGCGTCGACGCCTCCACCCCCTCCCCCCCGACCCGCCGCCGAGGTCATCACCTTCGGACCACCACCTAGTCGAGGTCGAGGTCGACATCTCTGACAAGCAAACACCCGAACACCCCCCGGCTCCGCCAGCAGCAACCCCCCCCCCCCCATTGCAGAGCTTCTTCCCTGCTCTTCCTCGAAACCCCCCGCCCCCGGTCCCTGCCCGCCTCTGCCAACAACAACCCCCCACCCCCCCTCACCCCTGCCGCCAGCAGCAAGCCCCCCTAGGGAGGAGCGCTTCCCCTGCTCTTCCTCGAAATCCCCCTCTTCCGGTCCCTGCCCGCCTCTTCCAACAGCAAGCTTGTGCGAACACCTCGCTCCCGCCAGCACCTACGAGCCTTGCGAAGACCCCCCCCCCCCCCCCCCAACGAAGCTCCTCCCCTGCTCCGCCCCCCACAGTTCGTTCTTCTGGAACAGATATCACTGTTCTGGGTGTGTGGTAGAATCTAACAAGATCGATCCATCTCACAAAAAGGAGATTTCTTCTGATATGTACATATCTCTCTATTTCTCTCTCCCTCTCTCTCTCTATAATATATAATCATTAAATAATCTATTGATCGAGAGAGCAAATCCACAACGAGTCCCCCATACCTTGCGTCGTGGAGGGAACATCCTTCGGCTCCACGAATACCGCTGGCGTCGAAAGCGCACCAGAAGTTATGCTACCGGCCTCAGGCGGGACGGGGGCGGGTTTCTGCTGCAGCAACGACTGGATGCTGAGAAGCGGCGTGGTCTGAGGTGGTGGGGGGAGTTGCATGGGGATTGCCGAGAGGAGGTCGTAGCTGCCCATGGATGCCAAAGGATCTGATGCACTTGCAGTGGTGATGGGCGGAGAGAAGGGCCTGAGAAGGCGGAGAGGGAGCTCCTCCCCTGCTCTTCCTCCAAATCTCCCCGATCCTTGCCTGCCCCTGCCAGCAGAAGCTCCCCCCCCCTACACACACGCCGACCCCCCCCCCCCCCTTAAGGCGGAGCTCCTCCCCTGCTCTTCCTTCAAATCTCCCTGGTCCTTCCCCGCCCCTGCCAGCAGAAGCTCCACCGCTCACCCACATGACATAACCCTTCCCCTGCTCGAAGGCTCCCCTCCCCCCGCACGCCCCGCACCAATCTGCAACCTTTCCCGTGCCGAGCTTCCTCTCTATCTCGGAAGCCGCCGAGAAGTCCCCCTCCCCCAGCTCAATCCCACCGAGAAGTCCCCCTCCCCCAGCTCCAAAAGCAACCAGGGCGGAGCTCCTCTCTCTCGGAAGCCGCCGAGAAGTCCCCCTCCCCTGCTCTAGTTTATTTTTTGTTTTGTTTTTTTATTCGGATTAATCTTAGCCCTTAGATCATATATTGGTTAGATTAACTCACTCATATAGTTGAGTTAACATATTATACTAACGGAGGGTTATGAGTGTGAGACGGAGTGACAATCCAGGGTTTCTCGTGTAAATCGCTATTATGCAGGGTTATGAATGATATTGAGGAATTACTCAGGGTTATGGGTGTAATTATCCCAATTGAAAACTAGATTAGAATATTATCTTTTCCGTCTTCAATAAACTAAGAATTAAATAAAGCATCACCTCACCAACTCCTTATTAAGATCTATAACCTTATCTCAGTGATAAGAAAAATAATATATACTTACCGGCCTCAATTACTATAGGAAAATGTTATAAATGGGAAATATTGGGATATTGAGTAATCAAGGGGGAAACACATGCAGAATAATTTGAAAATCATTTCTACGTTAAGTAGTGATAGATTTTAAATTTTTAAATGCCTGTCTACTTGCTTTCTTTTGAACATATTAAATGCCCGCTTATTTTAATAATATGACATATGAAAGTACCAACGCTCGTTGACACCTCTTCTACCTTCCATATTTTGGTAGGCAAGCAGCCTGCAACGTAGTAGCGGGTTGATAACTCCTGGCGATCGGGTATATTCTAGACGGTACAGTTGTTTTTGTTGTAGTTTTTGTTCAGCTCATATTATAAATGCTTTCTTTCTCTTATGTATATATTTTGGGATATACGTATACACTATCATCTCTTTTGTACATGTATAAATTATAGAAATTAATGAAATCAATTCTAGTAGCATATGTCTTTGTTGGTTCCGTGGTTATGAGTATGGAATGCGAATGTCATGGCAGAAATGACAACAAGCGAAAAATTTCCCTTGATTTTCAATAACTTAATGCGATTACTTGTTAATGTAATAGTGCGAATGCGACATAAATGGGTGCCCGGATCCGAGGGCGTCACATCCAGCACCTCCATCGGCAAGAGGCAGCGGAGCTCCTTATGTCTCGACGGTGCAGAGGAGGTTCCTACGATAAGAACCCTAGTGCATTTTTGAGATAAGAAAGGACCCGGTAACAAAAATATGCAAGAGCCCAAGGGGGCCTCCTGTTGTTCGACCTTTAAAAAAAATATCGGTCGCATATTCCAGTCCAAATGGACTGTGTTTTGGTTAAAGAAAAAGAGAGAAAAGAAATGAGAGCCTAAGTAGCGGACAAGAGTTCTCCGTGCAGAGACTCATTTTCAGTTGTAGTGACTCTGACAGATGCAGTACAGAGCACATCCGCTCTGACGAGCAGATTCGGTTGAATCACACTCCAACCCATTCGTCCTCCTCACATGCACGACATGAGAAGCAACGTCCTCGACAGCAACCGACAGTTATGCGCGTTGAGTTGATATTGTCTGTAGTTAAGGTTGCAAAAGTCGGTAGTCGGTACTCGGTCGGTTGGGTCACTGGCTAAGGATTAATCGGCAGTCGGACGACTAATCGGATTTAGTCGGACTTTAGTCGGCTTTGAATTTTATTATTATTTTAAATATATAACTCATTTTCATACATATATTTACATAGATTTTGTACATTTTTATACTATCATAATAAAATAAAAAAATAATTGAATTTTGCTTGGAGATACCATATTCCTATATGTTTTGCTTATAAAAAAGCAAAACATATAGGAATATGGTATCTCCAAGCAAAAACTTGGTCGACTAGTGTACCTAGTCGGAATTAGTCGGTACTCGGTCGGCCACCCCACTGACTAGACTAGTCGGACCTACTAGTCGGACCAATCGGGTGACTTTTACAACCTTGCCTGTAGTGTCATGTAGCGTGAGTTGATATTTCTTTCCGTTTGTCCAAGCTGAGCATTGCATGCTCCAGCTTGACAGGGAGTGTCGGAGTATTTGGTTATGTGTCACTTATGTGGGAGATGGGTAAATGGATCTCTCCAGGATCCATTTACCCCATCCAGTTGTTTAGTCTCGCATCTACCAGTTGTGGGATGTGGAGACTCTGTGGGGGCTATATATAGACCCCGCACCCATTGTATCCAGATGAGAAAAGCAATAGAAGCATCAACCTTTTGTGGTGTTCTCTCGTGGTTTCATCCTGCTCCTTAGGGAGTAGGGTTCCACATAAAATCTCTGTGTTCCAAGTTTATATTTCTCGTTCACACTCTGTTTATCATTTTCGCTTCCGCATTCCTATTTTCTAATACATACCTTGGGTAAGAATACCTTGTATGAGATCTTTTTGCTAGCCAATGCAGGTTGTAAGAATAAAACATCAGTAGATAGTTAACAATTACGTCAATGGTTACAATCACCTGCCTCGGAACAGCTTTAGCAAGCTGAGTTGGTATGTCCTTTGGATTGAAAAATGCATTCAACTGGCTGATGACTGAGCCAGATAAGACATTAATAAAGAAGACATTCCATACAGTGAAATACAAAATCTTGCAGCAGGCACTTTTTTTTCTTTTGCTGCGAGATGTAGGTCCCTCCACAGAAGAAAACAGCATCATAGTTGGAGGAACTATATACAGAAACAGCATCAAAATGACACTAGGAAGATAGCCTGTTACTAACTGAACCATAAAAGTCCTGTACAAAGATAAAGAATAAGATTAGATATATCTATGGGATTAAAGAACTTGCAATGAATTACTGGCCAAGTATTCTAAGTTAACATGATCAACACACATGAATATCGGCTTAGGCAGGTTGTTTGTGAAATGGACATCAATATTTTCATCCCGTTACTTGCTCTCTTGAAGATGCTTCATATCCTTCCCTTTTCGTAAACTAGTGTACAAATAGGCCAAAAAAAACATCCTCAACAATGAAATGTTTGAATCCATAAGACACTCTAGCTTTTCTGCCTAGAAAAAACTACTAATTAACTTTGGGATTGTGCTATTACAAACATATTGGGAAACTTTCCAAGCCGAGCAGGTTACCACATCAATAAATGAACTTAAGCAACCTAACGTAAATGAATTTAGGAGAGTCCACTTGTGTCATCTAAATTGATAATTTATGATGATGTATGGGACAGGTTTAGTTCTGCAAGTACATACTTCCCTTTTGCTTTCAAAATAAATCATTATATCATGACCCTATCAAAATTGCAAAATGGCGTTGGCATTAAATCGTCAATCTTGCTGAAATTTAAAAAAACAGAACGGGATTAAAACAAACAGAACAACCGGATATTTCTCATTTCTTCTAGCTCTCAATATATCTAAATACGTTTTCGCAGAGACCATCTTTCTCCTATTACTTACTTGATAGTTAGAAAAATGCATTGCAAGTCGGTCATCAGATTGTAGCTATAATCAGACTTTTTCCCTTTTCAAACACCAGCAACAAATCACTCTTACTAATCAGATACTTCCTAGTAGCAGATTAAGATACTTTCAATTCAAACGCATATATTTAATCTGATATGGACATTTACTTACTTGTTTAATACGTTTTTGAGAAATGGGAACCTCTGCTGTAGCTGATCCAATTGAGTTAAACCTTGTACAAATGTGACAGGAACAATGAACACAAACATAAAAACTATTGCAGCTAATAGAGTCAATATACGTCGTAACCACAACTGCCTATAAGGAATTCCAAGATTTGACCAGCAGACATCATGTGGCTCGGGAGCAAGGTCAGTCACCCAGAGCATGGGGTTTGATGACTGTAGAACTTGTGAAGCAACAACAGCAGCATATCGAGTCCTAAAGAAAACAAAAGCAGCTGAGCATTCCTGCAATGACAAAGAGCTCAAATTGTGAAATCTTAATCATAAAGTTTTAACTCGAAGAACAAAGAGAATCCTATCAACATAACACCAAAACCCAAAAAAGAACCATATAAATTCAGCATTTTGATTTTTAAAAGAATATTTCTTAAAAGTTTAACTGGGCTAACAATAAATCCAAACAGAAAATGCAATTAACAAACATATGCCAAAACAAACAGAAAAACACAGATAACTGGACCAAAAACATGCAAAAAGCAAAGCAGCAACTAAAAAAGAGTTAAGATATGACCTTTCTCTTTACAGTGGAATCGGCACGTTCGAGGTTCTGGCTTTTCACATCAAGCTCAACATTCCTATATATATGAAAGGAATTTGACGAACCTCCACAAAGGCCACATCTCAATCTAAGTGGCATACCTCTCTGCTCAAGAGCAACATCCTTGAAGCCGATAATCCTTTTATAAACCTTCTCAGCATTTTCCTGCAAAAAGATTAAACATGATTAGCCGACCCATAAGTAGAGAGAGGCCATTGATACAGTTTAAGATCCATCCATCATCTCTAGAGTTCTGTGACATCCAATCCATTTCTATAATATATCACTTATACAATAACTAAAGGCAAAGAAAATAATGTTAAAATAGATGCATGCTTGCAGCAAATAGACAAGACAACTTAAAGAAATCAAAGGATAAAACACTGAAGAGCCGTCTCTTGTTCATTTGTTTGAAGTTTCTTCCATCGCATTACATTTACAGGTGAAAAAATCTGCAAAATGCACAAATGATGAGACCAGTATTTTGCGTTAGACATGTCATAGATCGTGCCTAAGATCCACATGCTCACCAGATACTCTGAGCGAAACTGCGGTGCAGCACCAAACTTATATCTCAACCTAAGAGAGGAAGAAAATTATGCCAATATAGGTATTTTCGAACAGGACAATAATTCTTGAACCTGACTTTTGTTTTTTTCAAAGGAAAAGGAGTGTGATATTGAGGAGAAGCCCACCCAAAGAATCTTCTATATGTTCACAAACTCAAAAAGTTACTTGACCAGATCCCGTAGAGCTCATGGCATGCTCCAAAACATTCTCCATATATATTATTTCCCCCTAGAAAATAACACCGTCCCATCACTATGACAACAAGATGGCAACTACCCAAGTCTTAATGGCACATTGCCCCCTCCCAAACCATCAGTGGACTATAAAAAAGCATCCCAAGACGAGGTATGCACCATTAGTAATGGACGCCACAAGACCAGACTAACCTAGAAATAGGGCAATAAAAAAAGAGATGCTTCGTATCTTCATCTGCCAATGAACAATGCTCACAAGTATCTGCAACACCCACGAAATATCTAGCCAGGCATTCACCAATCAACCGCTCCCTCCTCAGGATCCAGATGAAGAAATGAACCCTTGATGGAACCTTCCAATGTCAGATGTGGATATACTGGTCTGAAAGCAACTCCGCGATCAAAAAACTCATGGAGTAAAATGCCTTGTAGGCCTTCTTCACTGTAAAATACAAATCTGTCAATGCCTAGTGGTCGACAGTGTCTGATAGGTTCACATCCACAGGCGAGGCCTCCAAAAGCAACGGAAGGTTATTACGATGCCAATCATTCATATCGGAACAAAAGCAAGACATCCAACCATCAATCTCCTTACACTCCCTCACAGTATTGTTCACGTCTAAAGCCAAAGCAAAAAGTTAGAGAAACTTCACACCAAAGGCATGTTTAGTAACTAGGTTGGGTCGGGGTATCCTCCTGTGAATAGTAGCTGTTTGGATGGTTGGGAGGGTTGGAGAGGGTTGGAATGATAAATGTGAAGTGATGTGATATTGATTACGTGTTATACTATCTTTTTTAATGACTGATAATATGTTTTTATGCCATTTTTTTATTTAAACGTGGCTAAACAATATTATAACAAAGAAATTGTACGGTCCATACAACTAATTCCAACCCAAGAATGCAGGGATAGAACAGGGAGTGTGGTAGGTTACCTTGGGGTAACCTGGCAAACAAACGAGCCTAAGAGCATCATGACATGCCCGATCATCAACCCAAAATGGAACCCCATCATTACTAGGACTGTTTCCAAGAGGGGGTGGGTGTCAAACACGAAAGAATCACATAGATGCCCCTCCATAAGTTGGAGAACACGCTCACCACTGCCAAGTGAGTTGTAGGGTACGAGAAGATGTTGTAAATGGAATGACGCATCCTGCAAAATAACCCAGAGTCACCCCCAGATGCAGGTGATCTACTTTGCCAAGAGTGCACAATTCATCGCTCCCAGATCGAGAATCCCAAGGACACCATCCTCCTTTATGTGCATTAAAATCTTCCAGCCACCAATTGAAGTCCCTACGCCTTGTCATAGAGGCCCAAAAAAACTCTATGCATCAAAACCTCCAACCTCGCCTTCACTCCACTCGGTAGAAGGCATGTGGGAAGGAAAAGATCGGGATAGCCGATAAAGCTGCTTTCAAGAGGACCAAACGACTATCCCTCGGAAGACAAGTTGCATGCCTTCCTTTTCATCTTCTTAAGCACATACGACCAATCCGACTTCTTCAATCTTCATCCCACCAGAGGAAGGTCAATGTAAGACAAGGGGAGGGCACCCCATGGAGAGTAAACAACAACCCTTAGAGTTATTGATCTAGATCCCCGGGATCCTCTAAACAAATCCACGACAATGGTGATCCTTTTCGCAGATCCCACGTCCCTCCATGAAGAAAAATATATCATCAGCATATTGAAGGATTGCAATAGTAGCATTGCCCATCGAGAATCCAGAAAGAAAACCACCATCCCACGATTTATCGACCAACCTAGTCAAAGTATCAACAACAATAACAAATAGTAGCGGACCCAAAGGACAAACCGGACACACCCTTCTCTATGGTTGAAAGAAGCCACCTTCCTATTTACCATTCACCAATACCATATATGGCATGATAATAATACATCTTTTTATCTATTCGATTGATTCACCTAGAAATCCTCCACGGTGTAAGGACGCCCAGATGAACATCCAGTCAACACAATCATAGATCTTGGAGAAGTCGAACTTCCAAAGGAAACCATTTGTCTTCCTTTACCCCCAATCTGCAATGATCTCAGATACCATCATCACTCCATCCATAATATGTCATTCACGAGATGAAAGTTGTTTACGCTTAATAAAAAATGGAGCCTAGAACAACCTTCAATCAGTTAGCCAACACTTTTGACACGATCAAATAGATAAAATTCAAAAGAGTAAACGTAAATCCCCCACACATCAAGCAACATCCTTCTTAGGTAAAGGAACAACAACGAGCGGTTGAGATGCTCGAAGCCACCATTCCCTATTGCAGCTCCTCAACCACCTCAAGAGTCTCTTGGCCCATCAAGTCCTAGAACTCCATAAAAAACAACATCAAAAAAACAACAGGTCCTTACGAACCTCCACAATGCGGAAATGACTCAACAACTCCTCACTCTAAAGATTAGATAGATGTGGAACATCTCTACCCTCCTACCTAGCCCCGCAACCTGCAATCCTTCTATTGAGCATATGGTAATAGTTCCTCATGCCTCCCCAGTGGAGCGATCCCTTCCATCTCATCACCATAAACCTTAATGGAATGTATCAAATTATGTAGCATGTGCCCGCTTGCAGATGCATAGAAATAGCAAGTACTTCAGTCACTTTTGCCCGAATCTCTGTCGCCATTAAGTTTCCTTCTTCTTGTCCCCCTTTAAGAAAACACGATTCTGAATGCAACACAAAGCCTTCTCCTCATCTAACATCTCTTGGAATCATCTAGGTGATTTAGCTATACAATCTCCACCCAAGCCTCTGCCCTACGCCACCCTTTGAGATATAAGATCTCCTTCTTGAAATTCATAAGAAAAGTATGTAATGCCCAGGGCTTCATCGCCATCCATCTCGAAGTTGAACCAACCACAATATGCTCATGCCAACATCTCAAAACCTTCTTACGAAAGCCCTCCTCCAAAAGCTAGGACTTCTCAAAACATAACATCTTTCTTAGGCGAAGGCCGTCTCTAGAGTTCCAGCAGATCGACGTATGGTCCTAGTATGATCGGGACACTGCCTGCAGGGACCCTAAGGGGAAACCCTCCATAGGAATCACCCATCCAAGGAAACACTCTACACGAGAACGGGAAGAGTCGTTCCTACAATTAAACTTCATATTCAAGGCATCTAAAACCCTGAACTTCAATTCACCCACGAATTCCGCAAAGGCGAGCCAAGGTCCAATCCACCCATGTCTCGAGGTTGGTCCACAGACAACAAGGTGACGTTGAAGTCACCATCAACAAGCCAACCAATATCTTGAAAGCAGAACCGCACTAACCTAAGCATGTCACGCATCTTCAACAACGTATGAGCACCAAGGAGAGGAGGGGTACACATAGGAGACATGTATAAATGAGCCATCACAGCTTCCTTTTTAGCAGGACCAACAACACTTTGGTACCCCCAACGGAGTCCTCAACTCCAAGGAATCTCCCCTCCAACAAATAACCAAATTGGCTGAAACACTCACAGAAGGTAGGGCCCTGAACTTAGTAAGTTGCCCCCCCCCCCCAAATCTCACCATAAAAATCAATACCAAGCCTCAAGCTTAGTTTCATGCAAGCAAGCAACATCAACCCTCCATGTCTCAAGAAGCAACCCACTATCTTTCTCAACATTCCAAGAAATGATCTTCATTTATCAACAATGGGGTCCCAACATAATTCACAACTACCTTTAGCTTCTATATATCCTCAGATCGGATGTGCTCTATAACATTGTTGCCAGTCCCAATGCAGACATCGGAGCTCTCAACAAGTAAAACACATGCATGGCCAACCATCCCCTGTCGTGCGAGACACATCGATGGCGGTGCATGAACATCTTAATACAATCCACCTTGCAAATAACCAAGGCAAGAGGTATAGAGAAGCAGGAAGGAGTAGCTTCCCTACGATCACTTGAAGCGAGCCACTCAAACAACTTCCCTGGGAGTCATCACCTCCTCGACAACATTAGCTGTAGGGATATACACCTCGTCAACAAGCAACTCCTCCACAAGCACATCAACACCATACACCTCAACAAATTTCTCAGCAGGATGCTCAAGCATCACCGATGACTCCTCAACCACCAGATTATGCACACCAAAAGACTCCAAAGGACCTTGGGTCGCCAACCAAAAAGAATCCTACGAGAACACCGTCGAAGTCACCTAAGCTACTACCACAACCTCAGCCTCCAGTTCACAGCACAAAACATCACGAGATAACACCGACGACCCAGTCAACAACAGTCGAAAACTTGTCCCTACCACAACCTATGTAGCCTCACAAACTTATTCAAGACGGAAGCCCTCCATATCCACCACCACATCAACATCCTCCCAAAGGTGATGGTCATCAAAAATAATCTCAAACATCTTCCCCAATCTGATAAAATCGACAGAGAACTAATCGCCAGGAGGTGAAAGGCATGCTAAATGTTCGAAACAAGCAATGGGGCCCATAAACCACACCATCGTCGCGAAAAGTGGGCACCTCCAATCCATGCCAAAACTCTCGCATTTGCATTCAGAAGAAGAACCTCCTACTCCATGGTCAAACCATAAACAATTACTGGGAAACAATCCAAGGAGATGATATCCCCAACGAAATCCAAGGGACCAAAATGCCGGAGGCATCGACCAACCCCCCCTGCTGCTTCATCACAAGATGACGAGGAAACAATAAGAATGTGATTATTGTGATCCATCAACGCATCAACCGGGACTATGTGCATATGCAGACATATCTCCTTTCTGAGTTGTGACCTTTGAGAAGTATCCAATATAGCGTCAAGAGCGTCTGAATGTCGCACCGAAATCTCCTCCGCCCTCGTGAGAGGGGTCTCATGAGGTTGCTACACCTACACATCTCACACTCAAGCTATTGTTGGCCCCAGAACCCGCACTTGAAGCAACAAATGGTCAAATTTAGAGAAACAATGGTCCGTCGATTGTTTTGAGGAGTCATCACCTGCCAACCCCCACCAACAACTTCACGATCCACAACCGATACCCTAAGGTCTCACAAAGGCCCCCACACACTCCAATGGACTCGATGCCCACATATATAATCATAGCAGAGGTAGCTCCAGCATCGCCAGGCCGAAATCCAACTCCAAGTAAAGCCTTAGGCACATGCAGTGGCCCAGGTTTCACCCCACAGGGCATCGCAAAAGTAGTGCAGGTCCTAGGCGACGACACTCGGAGGCTCAAAGGAGGAGCATGGCCTCCTCTCACCCCAACGTGTCCTGAGCGAGACCTAGGGATCGAGAAGCGAACACCCAGGTGAGGAGATGGGGCATGATATGTGCTCCATGAAAAACATTGCCGAACGAGAAGCCCAACCCGCAAGTGCATCTTTCATTGTAGGTTTTTGTTATATTTTTGTTTTCCATATTTTTCTCCAAATACTATTTAACTCAGGATATCCATGTTTTAATTAATTTTCGGTACTCTTTTCAATAATTATTTATTAGGAATTTTTACACCATGGCCCTTGTGAGATTTTGCAATTACACGACAATTCCAGCCTTCTTAATATTTACCCCATGTCTTGTAGGCTTATTCAATCTTACATCACAACTCTTACCGTCAACTTAACTCTTTTTGAGTTAATCAAACAAGGCAGAGATCGAATGAACAATATTTTTTATTTCCCCTCTCCATCTCCCCTGTTCTTCCAACCATTGTCCTTGAAACTAGACCTCTACCCATGCCGCCACATTCAACCTGCCTTCCCCTCTGATTTCTTCCTTACCGACGGAAATGATTGTTCTCTTGATCTATGTTGTAAAGCTCCTTCGTCGTGATCGCACCTTGTAGGAGGGTTCGCACCCAACCATTGGTAATGTTGACCACCAACTCCACATCTTCGAATGCTACGATTTCCTCAATGATGATCCTCCCAACACAAAACCTTCCTAGGTAGGCCTAACTGATGTGGCATCTTTACCGTTGATCCCTCCAACGTTGAGTACATACTCGAGTCCAACTTCCCTGATTGTGGCAAGATATGATGAAACCAAACCAAACTCAATTAAAGAAAAATTAAGAAAAAACAATGAAAGAGAGGAGTTTTGCATCATTTAAGGATGCATATAGCTATGCAAGGATGGTTTAAGGAGCTACCAATGGAACTGTTGAGGGATATGATCTTCGTGGTGGATGAGGAGAGAAGGTGATAACAGCAGAAGCTTGCGATCTTCGAGTCTCGACGATGGAGTTAAAGACTCGAGGAGGCAGTGAGGTGGAGGTGATTTCAGCCACTGAACGAAGATGTGGGCGAGGTTAGTAGGGTCATTGTCACGAAGGAGGTGGTGGCTTCGAGCAATGCGAGTGACAGATATATGGATGTAATGGTGGATATGATTGGCAACAATGGCAGTGACGATTTCGTAGAGTTGGAGGCGGGTGGAGGCGGTGACACGAGGAGGAGGAGGTGATGATAGTGCAAGGAGGGAAGTGAAGAAACATGAGGGGAGGACGTGATGGCAGTACGAGGGGGTGACAAAAGGAAAGGGGGAGGAGGCACATGGGAGGAGGAGGTGACGGTAATGTGAGGAGGGGAGGGAAGGAAAGGGGGAGGAGGCATGAGGGAGGAGGAGGTGGCACCAAGAAGGGCAAGGGGAGGAAGTAGGGAAGGAAGGGCATGGTATTAGTTGGTATATTTAATCAATATAAGAAAAATATCACATTTTTGACAGATTTCATTCACTTTAACAATTAAATAGATGGGAGTTAGCCAACATGATCATAAGATAAGAGTTAGTAAGATTGCAGGGTCGTGGGGTAAATATGAAGTTTGCAGGGGATACTGTGTAATTGTAAATGTTTACCTAGATAATAGAGTAAAGATACCTATCTTTCATTATTTTTTGAAAGAACATGGGTGCAACGCCAAGGATCCTATATTTTATTGTTAAATGCTCCTTGCAATTACCCAACATCCATCCTCTATAAAATTGAGGTTAAGATATCACTGAGCACTTAGACATGATTTTCTCCAACATAGTCTCAGAGGGACAATCTTAAGTCTGCAATCTATACCCACTTGGTCTCCCTATTATTCTCCACCTAAACCATTTTTGCATCTCCTCCCTAGAGCCACAATTAAACGACGACAACTATACGAAGCACTACTTAGTGGCCCCTACCTATTGTTTGGCCATGTTGCCAACGACCTCCTCGACCATCAAGTCATGTCTCCCACTAATGGCACCGTAGGCTTCACATACCATTTGTGGACCATGCATTGCTCTCCTTACCTTTTTAGTAAAATAGGAAAATAGGACACCTTTTTTTAGGAACACCTTTTTTTAGGAAAATAGGATGAACCTCTAAAAGAGGCCCAATTATACAAAAAAACTACAACGACCATGTTTCATAAAGACCGTTGTCTTTCTCAATAACATTCTCATGATAAAATCTCACGTCCTTAAAGATCAAACCATTCCCCGTCAACCAGATTGCTCATATGTACACAATCACTATAGTCCTGCCTTCAACTACTTCCCTCCGATCACTGCCTATCAAGATCCAAAAGGAGTCCACACTATCCCACTGGACCGTCGAAATGCCAGCCACCTCCCAGGTCTTGACCCTAGATATTTGAAGAAGAGCTGATTAATGTCCTCCATAGACTCCCCACACCGCTTACACGTCTCATCGCACCCAGGGAAGATCTTATAGCCCTCCTAACAGTCATAATGACTCTTCTGAGTAACCATGGAATCTTAATTTAACATGGATATTTCACTCCAAGATTCTTGCATAATCACGAGACACCATATCGGTCTATTAATTTATGGGGCAAATTAAACCTTGTATGCTTTCTTCACAATGAACACTCGTCTCTCCAACTCTAATAATCTCGACCTTCCGAAGGCTCCTCCATTTTAGCCAACTTGCTCAAAAGACTCGAGAACTCCTCAACTCTCTCATCAAATATTTCTCTCACAAAAATCACGGCCTATCTGACCACACGTTTGTAACTGTCGCCTCCTTTTCCAACACCAAAACACAAAGTCTAGAATAGATATCACAAAGATCCCCCTCATCAGTCCAGTTATCTTGCCAAAATAAAAAGCCGCTCCCATCACCCATAACCGACCGCACCAGGTAACCGCATCAGGTAATAGGAAGTATATACCAAGCCAAAATGTAGATGCTGAGACCACAACATCCACCCTTACATAGAGTCCAGATGAGATGAAATTTTTAGATCGGATCATCCTAGACATCAATTCAAAATCTTCTCCCCAAATTCTAAGCACCCACTTTAAGAGCAACGCCTTACTCAGGCATAGAGCCACAACACTGTTGGACATGTGAGGCCACGACGAGCCATTATGCAATAAATGTTATTGCAAATATCATTCCCTAATCTGAAATGAAGAATACATAATTTGCATAATAGGTCCCTTAGTACAATTAAGGTTATGTACCATGGCCATCTTGATGATCATACAACTGTTGATTCAAATATTGAATCATAGAGGTTGGTGCTTGGATGAACATCTAAAGAGTTAGATTATGGACTCATCAAGCACCATCAAATGATTGTTAAGAGATGATCTCCAGCCTGAGTAGGAGATGGCAATCCTTTCTCAGTTAGGCTGATATCTGACCAACCTCTTGATGCAGGTCCTCTGCATAGGAATAGAGATTCAGAGGTGTCAGATTAGTTAGGTCAAAGAGTTGACTTAACGAGATCGAGATAACCAAAGTCCTATATCGTATGTTGTCATGATATAGGCACGCATCCTCTGACCGGAGACAGATGTGTTACCATATGTCTGAGTATGTACATTTGGCAGACCAATAGGTTGATGACCTAATCAAGGTCTATACACCGGCGCACTGGTGTGCATGTAAGGGCATATGAGTAATATGATCTCTCAAATGGATCATACAGGTTCAGTTACTGAACCGGAAGAAATGAGCTCACTCATGAGATATTGGGAAGAATCAAATTCCGTGCACGATCGTCTCGCTTTGGAAGCTTGACTGAATTTGTAGGTTTGATATATACTTTTAGAAAGTATATGATCAAGACCTAGGTATGATATATGCTTTTAGAAAGTATATGATCTATACCGACTACCAATGATCGAATGAGAAACTTAATGATAAAACTCTGAAATAGACAGTGTAAAATTGATCTTATACTTCAAGTTTATTCTGAGTCTTCCAGTAATGTACAGGTATTGGGAATACCTGAGGGTGATGTGATCATAAACGAGTGTATAACCAGGACGCTTCCATTCCTATGGAGTGATGAAACGGGTCTGGATTTTAGTGACTACTCTCAGTAGAGAAGTGATCTGATCTTAGTCCAAATATTGGACATTGATCTGAATGTGATTCAGATGCAATGAGAAGATTAGATTTACGGTCTTGATTTAATCAAGCATCTATGAGAGGCCCGAGATCTGGATTTGAGATGTGATCTCAATATCCAAGTCACTATACGTGGAACAATACAATCGCCATGTCCTTATCTCCAAGTATTCGCAGAGAAAGCGCATTATCCTTGAAAGAGTTCAGGATAATTTCATTGTTGATATAAGTATCCGAGCATTGAGAAAATGGATAATTAAATGTGATTTAATTATCATGATTAATATGAATTCGATTCATATTATAAAGAGAGCCTTCTTAGATAATTAAATGTAATTTGATTATCAAAGATATAAATAATGTGAATGTGATTCATATTATTTGGGTACATGAGAATAGAGATCCAAGATGATTAAATGTGATTTAATTATCATGGATATGAATAATGTGGATAGCACTATCCATATTAATCATATATATTATAAATGGATTTATAATATATAAGAGAGAGCAATTTGTAATCTATATTTGTTAATTAAATGATGATGTGAATTGGATTCACATTGGACAATTAATTGAAAATGTAATTCACATTTTATTTTGGGTTATGAATGTGATTCATAATTTTCCAATGGCAAGATTGCAATATTCACAAAATAATTATGAATTATTTTGTTGAATAATTTACAACAAGTGTTGTAAATCTTGGAGATTTCCATGGAATAATGTAATCTCATGAGATATCATGAGATTACATGAGATTGCCACCAAATCCCATATTATGGAAGGAGGCAATCTTCATTCCACTAATCTCCATGACTGCTTGATTTAATTTGGGATTGATTTATATTGATTTACTAATATATAATTAATCTAAATTAAATTAATTGTTGTTGGTTTTTACCAACACAAATCTTGGCCACTAAAAGAAACAAAAATCAATGTGAGCCATTGGATTTGTGTTGTCCATGGATTGAGATCCATGGATCCCAAAATATTATAAAAGGAGAGGCACCCATTTGCTCTTCTTCATACACACAAGAGAACATAAGTCTCTCTTTCTCTTCCTCTCTCTACATGCCTACTCTCTCTCTCCCTCTCATATGGCTGTCCACCATGGATGCCCTAGCGGGAGTCTCCATCGCCGCAGCGTCGTCGTTATGCTGCCCGATCGTTTGCTCGTTGATCTCCGTCTCCTTCGGTGCGCCTCGCTCGTGAATAAGACATCGGATCTCGTGTGTCGAGATCAGGAGATCCGCCGCTTGGATCATCAACATGGATTGCAAGAAGCACGTGTTTCATCAACACGCTCGCAAATGTCTCCTCCGTCGGATCGGATTTGAGACAGGAGATCTCTTTGTTTAGAGACTCGATCGCAACCACGCTTCAAGAGGTAACCTTAATACTTGTTTGTGGTTTCTATGAAACGATCCGAGAAGTGTTCTTGGATCATGTGGTTTCATCGTATGAAAATTTTTTTAAATTCCACTGCATAGAACAACTAGTTTGACTAGTCGTTCTTCGTCGTATTCGATACGACGCTCACGCTTCCGTGATGCGCCTGAGGATTATTCCATATCCTTCAAGTGGTATCAGAGCCAAGTTGAAGGTTTTGGATACGATCCATAAACTGAAGGCGACTTGGGTTCGTTAGGGTTGCGAAAGTTTTATCACATTCTATTTTCGCATCTCTGTTTATTGATTATTTTCGACCATGTTTAAATTGTTTAAACACGAAAATAAAACTTGGATTTTGTTCCCCATTAAATAAGGAAACCATAGGATCTGAGTTTACGTAATTTGAATTCCGTTTGCTCGAGATATGGTTGTTTTAATGAACATATATTCACTGTTGCGGGAACTACGAATCTTAACATGATTAATGAGTTAATTACTGTTTTGATCCGCCTCGAAATGCGTGAAATATCACTTAGGTTCTGTCCTAAATCAAATTAGCAGTCTTTGAAAATTGATTTTGTCTAATTTGAATTTAAATTGATTGAGATATGTTAATTTTAGTAAGTAGGGGTCATTGCTGAAATTACATTCCTAATCAAGAACCATGTGATTCTTCTTGTTCTTTGCCATCACGCCCATTCTGGGACAAGTTGGAAGAGGAATTCCTAATTTTGACACGGAAAAAAGAGAAAAATTGTCAATTAGTGAAATTAATTGTTAATTTCATGAAATAATTATGGAAAATATTTGAGAAATATTTAATGATGATTATTTCCTTAATTGACTTGACCTCAACCAATAATTGATTAGATTTGATCTCGATCATAATTGGAAACGCAATCATCAAACTACTTGCTTGAATAGGATTGGGAATTTGTCTAGCAAATATCCTTATAATAAAAAATGTTTTGATTATTACTATATGGTATAATTTTGGTTGAAGAACCGATGATCATCTCAAGTACAAAGTGATTGACTCGGCATTATTTTTTCCCGAGGCGGATATGGTGTCTAGTCGGAGATCGCTGGGGTAGCGGGTTGCACCGGATGTGGTCCGTCCCACTCCCGCCGGTACTAGCCATGACAACGGGTAGGGAACGAATGATGCCTGAGAGATCATGATGTATTTTCTAATTATTAAAATTCGAATTAATACGTACTTTGAGATAATACTATATATGTTCAAGTAAAAACAATCAAGTTTGTTGATTGAATTGGACTGATGATTAATTTAATATGATGGAATTAGTTATGTCCAATTGAAACACTCTATTATAAATAGAGTTATTATTTCCCTTGGAAGAATTAATTATATGAATATGATTCATAATAATTAATTAAAATTTGAATAAGAGATGGAGGATCACATAAGTGACATCCATGGTCTCCCGTCAAGGCGAAGGGTTCCGTCGCCAGATATTGTACGTGGGAGACGCCTGTCCAAAGTGACAGTTCCTGCATACGATCCATTTGGATCGGGCTCGTCGCTTCTCGAAAGAGTAAGGACGTATGCGTAGTGACCCCAATATCGGGTCCTCATATTATTGGGGCGATATTGGATTGCGCATAGCGAGTTGTATTCATGTTGATGGTCGGTTCAATTAATGACGGGTCAACATCACCTTAGGGGTGGTGGGCCCGGGTGTTAAAGATCGAATTGGGAGATGCAAGTTGGACTTGCAAGGCGGAATGTGTTCCCGCTTCTTTTTATCCGAGTTACAGGTTCTCATATTATTGGGATGTAACAAAGATAAGGAAAGAGATCTCAGATCTTGCTTGAGATATAATGGTAAGTATATCTCTTACATTGAAAGTGATTAACGGAATGAACTTTCATTGTTGACATGGCAAGACAACTTTGATATAAAAATTCCTAAATCAAAGTAAATTATATATTTATATATGTTTATGCAAAACTTCTTATTTCAGATAATCCTTCTTTAATCCCGCTCAATGTTATACTCAATAATAGCCAGTAGAATATCATGGATTGGACCCATGATCCAGATATTGTACTTGTAATTGGACACATAATGTATGTGGTTGTAATGTGCAAGTTTCCTCGTATTAATGAGGAATGACAATTAAATAGATAATAGGTTTACAACCCTAGGGTTTGTATGTCTCTATAATCTTGATCTCTCATCGAATGTACTTTGGAAGTGATATGTCGATGATGATCGCAATTGTCAATTAATCCTTATAAAATCTAAGAAGATGTTATGGCATACATATGTGCTCTCGACATTTAATCATGAATGACATGGTGGCTCTATAAGAGATGATGCATTCAAAATGTTTGAATACCTACCTGAACCAATGTTTTAAGAGTTTAGATGGATGTAGATACAATGCGTGTCTATACTCTAGTCATTCATGATGCTTCATAATATTCATATTGTATGAATTGAATGAAGCATGTATAAATGTTGAAATACTCTTATATTGAAATTTTTGATTTTAACATAAGAGATCCTTGGTCTTGAGCAATGGTTGCTTATAGATAAAGGGAGCGCAGTGGAAGCATGGGTTGGACCCAAGTAAGAAGTATAGTCAAAGAGTTGAATGTACTTATGTGACTTCCATATGACATCCAAAGAATTGGATGAATGTCAATACTGCAACAAGTTGATGTGTTGATAGTATGACTATCAAATCTATCTAGAATCCTTAGAGAAAGAACCGGATAGTACATCAGAATAATCTACATAAATCATTGAAAT
The DNA here is from genome assembly GCA_037367405.1 of Ottelia alismoides. Taxonomy (NCBI): domain Eukaryota; kingdom Viridiplantae; phylum Streptophyta; class Magnoliopsida; order Alismatales; family Hydrocharitaceae; genus Ottelia; species Ottelia alismoides. Next base: position 274,980 of record JAZKJV010004984.1, on the reverse strand, counting down.
TGACTTACTTATTTGATAATATAAAGTCTAATAATTGTATCTCAATCTTTTAATGACACTAGCAATTGGTTGCATCTGTATTAGAATATTAGAAATTTGATCTTAAGGTTTAATGATCATCCATGTTGGAAGTGATGCAATTGTTGCAACAATTTCCATTGGATCAATAGACTTCATATTTTCAGTGGGAGCCCTTAGTCTTAGAGAATGTCTCTGTGACCTGGATATTAGAATACACTCATAGTTTATTTCTAAATGTTGGAAATAAACATGAATTCTGGAATAAACCTATCATAGAGAGTTATGATGGATATATTTCATATAGTAATCTAACATCTAGCGGACTCCGCTAAATTAGAAAATTAATGAATGGTTCATTAAGATTTCTAATAATAAAAGTTAAACCTTTAAAGATCAATAAGAGGATAAAGATCATTTGATAATGATCTGGCATAATGTTTTGGACATATGTCTGTTGATGAGATCAATGGACAAGTAAGAGATGAAACTTTAGAATGTCTAAAATTTCAAATCTTACATACTTGTGAATATTATATTCAAAAGAAAAATGTCCAATACACCTTTCTTTGGGAAAGGTGTAAGATGTCAAGGTATTCAGGATCTCATACATATTGATGTATGTGAATCATCTATATCATAGTAAATATTATGGACATGTGATATCTATTGATATCTAGCTAGTAGTGAAAGTTACTTGAATCGTGCATGCTATAGATGAATACAAAGAAAGGAAGTAGAGGAGGCTTTGAAGGTTATGAGACCTGGGAAAGGTGTAGGACCGGATGACATCCCTGTAGAAGTATGGAAAGTTTTAGGTAAGCGTGGTTTGACTTGGCTTACGAATCTATTCAATGTTATTTGGAGAAGCAAGAAAATGCTTGAAGATTGGAGGAGGAGTATTGTGGTGCCTCTTTATAAGAACAAAGGAGACATTCAAAATTGTTCAAATTACAGAGGTATCAAGCTGATGAGTCACACTATGAAAATTTGGGAACGTGTGATCGAAAGAAGATTGAGGCAAGTTTCCCAAGTAATAGAAAACCAATTCGGATTCATGACAGGTCGCTCAACTATTGAAGCCATCCATTTGCTGAGGAGAACAATGCAGACTTATAGAGCTAAAAGGAAGAATCTCCATATGATCTTTATTGATTTGGAGAAGGCTTATGATTCCGTCCCACGAGAGATACTGTGGAGAGTTTTGGAGAAGAGACAAGTACCCATCCTATACATTAATCTCATAAAGGATATGTATGATAGGGCTTTATCTTGTGTAAGGACCCTGACGGGGAAGACTGACTACTTTGATATCAACATTGGTTTACATCAAGGTTCAACTTTGAGTCCATTTCTTTTTACTTTGATTATGGACGAGTTGACAAGTCACATTCAGGATGAGTTACCTAGGTGTATGTTATTTGTTGATGATATTGTGTTGATTGACGAGACTAGAGATGGAGTAAATGAGAAGCTTGAGGTTTGGAGACATGCATTGGAGACTAAAGGTTTTCGTATAAGCAGGGCTAAGACGGAATATTTGGAATGCACCTTTGATGGAAACAATGGTGAAGGAATCGAGGTGAAGATGGGTGACGATAACATTCAGAAGAGAGATTCTTTTAGATATCTGGGATCTATTTTGCAACATGACGGGGAAATTGATGGAGATGTTACTAATAGAATAAATACAGGCTGGCTAAAGTGGAGAGGAGCCTCCGCTGTTATCTGTGATAAGAAAATTCCTTTAAAAATTAAAGGAAAGTTTTACAAAGCAATCGTGAGACCTGCTATGCTTTATGGTTCCGAATGTTGGCCTGTGAACCATAGACATGTGCAGAGAATGATTGTAGCAGAAATGAAAATGCTAAGATGGATGTGTGGACATACACGTAAAGATCGGATTCGGAATGATGCAATCAGAAAGAAAGTTGATGTAGCTTCGATCGAGGATAAGATGCGAGAAAATCGCTTAAGATGGTTTGGTCATTTGTAAAGAAGGTCAACTGATGCACCGGTTAGGAGATGCGAGTGTTGGGATGTTGAGCCGGCTAAGAGAGTGCGAGGACGGCCCAAGAAGTGTTGGAAAGAGACTATACGAAGGGATCTTAGTTTTTTGGATTTAAGTCCGAGATTGACCAAAGATAGATCTGAATGGAGGCGAAGAATCCATGTAGCCGACCCTACTTAATTGTGGGAAAAGGCTTTGTTGTTGTTGTTGTGATGTGATATCTATTGATGATTATGTATGATATGAGATTTCTTCTCTTCACCTAAGAAACCTTTGAAATGTTTAAAGATTTCACAATTTTAGTTTAGAATCAAAGTTTGAAGGAAGATGAAATGAATTTGATCTAACCAAGGTAGCTTGTACCTATTAGATGAATTCAAAGAATACCTTATGAAGATGTGAATATTATTCCTATCTCAATCCTCCTAATGAACCTTAACTCAATAGAGTTGTAGGGAGATACAATTGATCATGTGTGACATGATTTGATCAATGATTAATCTTAGCATAATTATCTCTTAGTTTCCAGGTATATATATGTGATCGAGACTACATTATATATCCTTAATAAGGTTCCTTGTGATTAAGCTGGAATTTGGCACTGGAGAGTGTTGCTTCATTAGGAAAATAAATGATGGTATTGGATACCTACTTTATGACCTTGAGATTCTTAAAGGATCTCATCTCTGAGAATGTGATTCTTAGAGGATGACTCTTGAGAATCAAGATGAAAATGAAGTAAAGGAACTCATTTAATCTTGAGAAGATAATGAGGCTCCTGAAATCGGAAACTAAATAGACAATTAAAGATGAAACATTAATACCTCTTCAAATAAGTTTGATGATGGATTCCATGTATCAGTTGAATCTGACAATGATCTGACTTCATGTGATGATGCTTCTGAAGATCATATCATGGAAAGATAGATGTTAGCAATAAAGTCTAAAGTAGACTTCATATACAAATGTTGTATATAGACCCTCGAGGATCCAACTATATGGGTAAGACCCATTATGGTGTAAATGGATCTTCAAGAGAAAGAGAGAACCTGATGAGAAGGTAGAGACCTTCAAAGCACGGTTCGTAGCCATAAGCTGCACACCGAAGAGAAGACATCGCTTGCGATGAGACTTGCTCTCCAGTGATCTTGCTTTAACCCATCAGAATATTGCTAACTATAACTACACAACTTGACTAGGACATCTTCATGATGTGAGTCAAGATTGCATTCCTCTATGAATACCTCTCTGAGGATATTCATATGAAGTAGCCTCAGGGCTTCATGGTTGAGGAAAGCAAGGTGTGCAAGCTAAAGAACTCCATCTTTGGACTCAAATAAGCTTCTTGTAGTTGGATCATAAGATTTGATGAAATTATAAATGTTATGATTTCAGATAAAAATCTTGATGAACCATGTGAAGCTTAGTGGGAGTGCCATTGTGTTCATCATGCTAGATGTAGATAATATTCTAATCATTTAGAATGACATAAGGATGATAATAATAAGTGTTTTATAATCTGGTTGTTCAATACCTTGAGATATGATCTCAAGGATACCTCTTAGATGTTAGTTCTAAAGTTGTTCAGAAGCGAAGAGAAGAGGGTATTGGGACAATCACACTAATAGTACACCTTGGACATTTCCATTTTCTGGAAAATTCCAAGAAAGGCTTCTTTTCCTCAAAGATATGTAACTGACCTATCTAAAGGGATAGCACCTCAAAGAGTTGAGGATGTGAATGCAAACTACTTGCCCTTGTGCATCAGTTCCAAGAAACCGGGTGTATGCTAGATGTGTACAAAAGCCAGATGTCTACCATGCAGTGGGAGTAGTAAACTATTACTAATCCTACTATGGTGATAAAACACTTGATTGCAATAATAACGATATCTTTGTAGAAGGCAAAACTTTTGAGATAGTGATCTCAAAGTCTTATCTTCAAGAAATTAAGACTTTATAGATAGTGATCTAAAATGTCTTAACTATGGATACCTTAGGAGATAGAGATCTCCAGGAATAAGGGTATTCTGATAAGGATTATGGTAATACTGGTTATAATAATTGTTGAGCAGTAGTATCAAGGATGCATTACTGCTTTGACTGTATTGAGTATTGGTTGCATAAGATGTAACATTCGCATTGGATGCGAACCCTGTCACTAGGAGATATGCAAGTGCCGTAAAAGGACTTGTCATAGTCTCTTGGGAACAGAGTGACTGATCAACTTACCTAGCTATTTTCTAAATAGCCTATGATTGTCACATGAGTGCGGGTTTAAATGATTAGTCCATTAATGGCTCTTCGGGCTAGTGGGAGATTGTTGGACATGCGAGCCCACGGCGAGCCATTATGCAATAAATGTTATTGCAAATATCATTCCCTAATCTGAAATGAAGAATACATAATTTGCATAATAGGTCCCTTAGTACAATTAGGATTATGTACCATGGCCATCTTGATGATCATACAGTTGTTGATTCAAATACTGAATCATAGAGGCTGGTGCTTGGATGAACATCTAAAGAGCTAGATTGAGGACTCATCAAGCACCAACAAATGATTGTTAAGAGATGATCTCCAGCCTGAGTAGGAGATGGCAATCCTTTCTCAGTTAGGCTGATATCTGACCGACCTCTTGATGCAGGTCCTCTGCATAGGAATAGAGATTCGGAGGTGTCAGATTAGTTAGGTCAAAGAGTTGACTTAACAAGATCGAGATAACCAAAGTCCTATATCGTATGATGTTATGATATAGGCATGCATCCTCTAACCGGAGACATATGTGTTACTATATGTCTGAGTATGTACATTTGGCAGACCAATAGGTTGATGACCTAATCAAGGTCTATACACCGGCGCGCTGGTGTGCATGTAAGGGCATATGAGTAATACGATCTCTCAAAGGGATCATACAGGTTCAGTTACCGAACCGGAAGACATGAGCTCACTCATGAGATATTGGGAAGAATCAAATTCCGTGCACGATCGTTTCGCTTTGGAAGCTTGACTGAATTTGTAGGTTTGATATATACTTTTGGAAAGTATATGATCAAGACCTAGGTATGATATATGCTTTTAGAAAGTATATGATCTATACCGACTCCCAATGATCGAATGAGAAACTTAATGATAAAACTCTGAAGTAGACAGTGTAAAATTAATCTTATACTTCAGGTTTATTCTGAGTCTTCCAGTATGCAGGATGTAAAGGTATTGGGAATACCTGAGGGTGATGTGATCATAAATGATTGTATAACCATGACGCTTCCATTTCTAGGGAGTGATGAAACGGGTCTGGATTTTAGTGACTCCTCTCAGTAGAGAAGTGATATGATCTTGGTCCAAATATTGGACATTGATCTGAATGTGATTCAGATGCAATGAGAAGATTAGATTTACGGTTTTGATTTAATCAAGCATCTATGAGAGGCCCGAGATCTGGATTTGAAATGTGATCTCAATATCCAAGTCACTATACGTGGAACAATACAATCGCCATGTCCTTATCTCCAAGTATTCGCAGAGAAAGCGCATTATCCTTGAAAGAGTTCAGGATAATTTCATTGTTGATATAAGTATCCGAGCATTGAGAAAATGGATAATTAAATGTGATTTAATTATCATGATTAATATGAATTCGATTCATATTATAAAGAGAGTCATCTTAGATAATTAAATGTGATTTGATTATCAAAGATATAAATAATGTGAATGTGATTCATATTATTTGGGTACATGAGAATAGAGATCTAAGATGATTAAATATGATTTAATTATCATTGATATGAATAATGTGGATAGCACTATCCATATCAATCATATATATTATAAATGTGTTTTATAATATATAAGAGAGAGCAATTTGTAATTTACATTTGTTAATTAAATGATGATGTGAATTGGATTCACATTGGACAATTAATTGAAAATGTAATTCACATTTTATTTTGGGTTGTGAATGTGATTTACAAATTTCCAATGGCAAGATTGCAATATTCACAAAATAATTATGAATTATTTTGTTGAATAATTTGCAACAAGTGTTGTTGTAAATCTTGGAGATTTCCATAGAATAATGTAATCTCATGAGATTACATGAGATTGCCACCAAATCCCATATTATGGAAGGAGGCAATCTTCATTCCAATAATCTCCATGATTGCTTGATTTAATTTGGGATTGATTTATATTGATTTATCAATATATAATTAATCTAAATTAAATTAATTGTTGTTGGTTTTTACCAACACAAATCTTGGCCATTAAAAGAAACACAAATCAATGTGAGCCATTGAATTTGTGTTGTCCATGGATTGAGATCCATGGATCCCAAAATATTATAAAAGGAGAGGCACCCCTTTGCTCTTCTTCATACACACAAGAGAACATAAGTCTCTCTTCCTCTCTCTACATGCCTACTCTCTCTCCCTCTCATATGGTCGTCCATCATGGATGCCCTAGAGGGAGTCTCCATCGTCGCAGCGTCATCGTTATGCTGCCTGATCGTTTGCTCGTTGATCTCCGTCTCCTTCGGTGTACCTCGTTCGTGAAGAAGACATCGGATCTCGTGTGTCGAGATCAAGAGATCCGCCGCTTGGATCATCAACATGGATTGCGAGAAGCACGTGTTTCATCAACACGCTCGCAAGCGTCTTCTCCGTTGGATCAGATTTGAGACAGGAGGTCTCTTTGTTTAGAGACTCGATCGCAACCACGCTTCAAGAGGTAACCCTAATACTTGTTTGTGGTTTCGATGAAACGATCCGAGAAGTGTTCTTGGATCATGTGGTTTCATCGCATGAAAAAATTTTTAAATTCCGCTGTATAGAACAACTAGTTTGACTAGTCGTTCTTCGTCGTATTCGATACCACGCTCACGCTTCCGTGATGCGCTTGAGGATTATTCCATATCCTTCAAACACCCCATTCCCCCCTTTCTTGTAGGTTGTCACTTATGTCCCATTCTACCAGGTTGATTTTTTTTCCATCAGCAGACAACGACCACAAGAATTTCCACATCAACGCCTTGCCGCATCAATGTCTCTAGCCTCTTGCGGATGACAATTGGTAGCACTCACGACGAAAGGCAGAAATCTCATCGATAACATATCCTTTATCAACGCCAACCTTCCACCCCTCACGAGGCAAGAGGCCTTCCACCCTGCCAATTTCTTCTCCATCTTTTACTTAAACCCCCCCCTCTTACATAAAGAAAATTACGTGATCTGCATATTGCAAGACCGGGATCAAGAAATCATCTCTGGAGTGGCCATGAAAGAAACCTTATTCCTCGACAAGCTTCATCATGATTCATGACCGCTAGTGCATTTGTAGCAAGGACAAAAACAGTCATGCTTTATGCCCATTGCGGATGAAGGAATCCCCCCACTTTCCTTCCATTTATCAATGTCGAGCACGAATACGTAATGATGCATCTCTTCATCCAATCTATCTAGACATCCGCATAACCTTCCATACTAGGGATTCCCAAATGAACTCCCAATCCAAGAAATCGTAAGCCTTCGAGAAGTCAACCTTCTAAACAAAACCAATAACCTTCCTCCTCTTTCAGTGCTAGACAATCTCAGAAGCTAGAACCACACTATCTTACAGCCGTCGACCGGGAATGAAGGTCATCTGAGTGGGTAACATGATCAAGTCGAGAACTCCTCTAAGTGATTAGCCAATACTTCAGCCACAAAAAGGTAAAAGGCATTCGACAATGCAATGGTTTAAAGTCTTCAACCCGCTCTGCTACCTTCTTTTTTGGAAGAAGGAAGATTGGAACATTTTCAGTTTGTCCATGCCATAATTCTCACTTCTGAACTCCAAAAAAAGCCATGACATCTCCCTCAACCACATCCAAGAATTCTCTATAGAAAATAATCGACATGCCATCTGCCCCAAGGCAACCGTCTGCGTTGAGACCGAAAATTGCCCTGTGCACTTCCTCGATGCAAAAAATTAAAAAAATGAATGATACCGCATGTACCTACACCAGATACTGAACCCACCCTCCCCAACCATCTAGCCCCCCATGCTAGAATCCTCTTGTTGGTCTCCCAGAAATGCCCCACCATCACCTCACCAACTGCTCTTTTACCTTGAATCCGCTCCTCACTCACACAAATGTCGTGGATGAAGTTTCACTTTCTCTTGCCACCGACCACTGCATGGAAATACCTCATGTTCGCATCCCCCTCCTTCAACTTCCGTCTCACTTTTCTTATCCTTATCGGTTGAGGTCGTTTGATGTTCCACCCTAGCCAACCATTCATTTGAGCTCAGCTCTCGCTCATCTTCAATCTCATCTAAGCGAGCTATCTCCTCCGCAACTTTGCTGCATCTTTGCTCTCAATTCTGACGAGACTTTGCCTTGTACTTCTTCAACAATCCTTTCAACTCGTTAATTTTCTGCGCTATTCTCTACATCGCAAGACCTTTGACTTGAAGCGACATCCAGAAGCCAACTACCATCTCCCAAAATCCCTCCTCCAACAACCAGAATCTTTCGAATCTGAACATAGAGCAAGGGTGCAATCATTCCCTAGAGTCCCAATAGATGGGCATATGATCTAAATAAGATTGCGGTAGCACCTGAACCGACGACAAAGGAAACAACTCCAACAACTCCACCACCACCACCACGACAACAACAACAACAACAAAGTCTTGTCCTGCATTAAGTAGGGCCGACTACACGAATTCTTTGCCTCCATTCAGATCTATCTTGGATCATTGTCGGGTTTAGATCTGAAAAACTAAGACCACTTCGGATAGTCTCATTCCAACTCTTCGTGGGCCTTCCTCACCCTCTCTTGGTCGGCTCGGCATCTTATTCTCGCATCTTCTAACCGGTGCATCAGGCAAACTCGTTTGCAAATGGCCAAACCATCTTAAGTGGTTTTCTCTCATCTTATCCTCTAGGAGCTACACTAACTTTCCTTCTGATCGCATCATACCAAATCCGATCTTTCGTACATGACCACAGATCCACCTAAGTGCCAAAAAACAACTCCAGTAACTCCACAGATGCCAAGAAATGATCCAAACGTGATCTGGAAAAGCTATTTTGCGAAGTGAATCTGTCGTCCATGGCATCAACCACCTCCAACTCCAAATCCCCAATTAGATCCATGAGCTCAGTCGAACCAAGATCCTGCCTACTTCTGTCACTAGGATGATTCGAGGCAAACAGGGTGACATTGAAGTCATCCCCGACAAGCCACATGGTGACATTAAAGACCATAATTATGTTCTTATGAGCCTCTTGAGGCTCATGTTAGAAGCCTACTGCAGTGGTAATCTTTTCCAACTCTGTATAGCATTCAATCACTTTGTGTTAATTGCAACTATGATATTGATTGGTGTGATTTGTTCACATCTTAATCATTATGCCAATAATTACCTAGATCAAACCATGTGTCTCCACCTATGATTACACGATGCATACCACCACCAAGTCAAATGGCACCCTAGACTAACTATTTAGTCTCTTGCTCTCGTGATCTTCATTGAAGGCCATAAGAAACACTACATCTTGTCGATCATAGCATCTGAAGTCAACTGTTGAGGGGTTAAAGGTATAAGAGTATCTTATCATGAATAGGTATATGAAAAACAATGGTAAAAGATTACAACCAACCAAATATACGAGAAAAATGCCAAGGAAATATGGGTCAGTCTTGAGAGAAAATACTCGCATTGGTCTGGTGAGGTAAAATTGGCATATACTTATCGCAAGATTTGGTTCACTACCCATAAGTAGATGTCCTCGATTGGCTATTATACTGCCATGGAGTTCCTGTTCAAAGAATTAGCCATCATCGAATCTCCTTAATATAAGGAGACTGTTTAGAATGCCAAGTGGAAAACATACAAGTTCTTGGACAGTCTTAGTTTTCGATATCATGCTGCGCAAGATCAATTTTAGCATCTGATTTATTCCTAATATAAGGATAATCTACAATCGGATATTGAAGATCGATATGACCCGTACACACTGCTCAACACCCTATTTATTTATGGATACTACATCTTATGCTACCTTTAATTGAGGTTGTGACTCTTTTGGTTGAGGTAGACACTTATATGGTCGAGGATGCAGTAGTCATCCTGCTCAACCTTGTATGCATTCAAGTGCATGAATCACTTTTTCAAGGCTAGTAAAAATTAACGAACCAAGCTTCATCATACGTTCGTAAGCACTTTGGTGTTAAGAGTATATCTGATCCTACTTCTATCCTTGCTCCTGGTTTCAATTGGCCTGAGAGGACTATACTCCTCTGACGAGCATGCTCCATCAAAATACTTCACTTACTGCTATCGAATACTCTCTCGATCTTGCTAATACATCAGCCAGTTTGCTAACCTAGAGTCTGTGACCACCTCTGAGAGGTGGGTTGATGATTTTAGTGCATTAAATCACCTTCCCGGGAAATGTACCTCTTATGCATACTACCTTTCGAGCAACGTTTCGTATGTTCGCCTTGTCTATTGTAGTTCATCATCAATTACATCACCTGGAATTGTTGACTTCTCCCTATGCTAAACTCAATAATAATTAGTGTGCTGAATTTCCCATGAGCTTATTGCATGTTAGTAAGTTATAGAAGCAACTTAAGTGCAGGGTTGCTTTTGATCAGGTTAATTGCTATTGTCATGACATCCAAACCATGTGGCTGACTACAAGGGGCTATAAGAAGAATGCGCTTTATTATCTGGACACTCTCGCTTATTTGTTGATGTTACCTATATTTTCACCGATCTTGTTTGTGGTATCATCAGTTAGGCCATTCATCTATGGCCCAATCTCCATTGTTCCAACCAATTTTGGGATCATTGAGAAGCATATCAGTTCGGAAAGTATCATGCTTCTTATCTTGATCATTCTGATCCCTCTATTTTTATTTAGTTCAATATGATTTCTAGGGACTTTGTCTGCTCAAAATTGTAACTTCATTGATATTTTACTGTGTTACTTGATGATTGCAGTCTTTATCCAGGAATTTCTTCATAAAGGATCTGTATGTAATCTTGAGCATTGTCAATTATTTTCTATGTAAAGTCCAAAAAAAATTATAATTACAGGAAAGTTTTACAAAGCAGCCGTGAGACCAGCTATGCTCTATGGATCTGAATGTTGGCCTGTGAACCATAGACATGAGCAGAGAATGATTATAGCAGAAATGAAAATGCTAAGGTGGATGTGTGGACACACACGTAAAGATCGGATTCGGAATGATGCAATCAGAAAGAAAGTTGGTGTAGCTCCGATCGAGGATAAGATGCGAGAAAACCACTTAAGATGGTTTGATCATTTACAAAGAAGATCAGCGGATGCATCAGTTAGGAGATGCGAGTGTTGGGATGTTGAGCCGGATAAGAGAGGACAAGGACGGCCCAAAAAGTGTTGGAAATAGACTATACGAAGGGATCTTAGTTTTTTGGATATAAGCCCAAGATTGACCCAAGATAGATCTGAATGGAGGCGAAGAATCCATGTAGTCGACCCTACTTAATTGTGGGAAAAGGCTTTGTTGTTGTTGTTGTTGAAAGTCCAAAAAATTATCCTACTAATGTTAAAAAAATACGTAGATAATGACTCTTCCACTAATAGCTATACCTCTTGACAGAATTGTTTTGCTATGGAAAGTTGGCATGTGCTTCATGTTGATAGGGTTGTTCATCTTCATATGAAGGTCCCTAAGCATTCCTTGGGGTAGTTGGGTCTCATTATGGTCGATCTTATCAATGTCCCCTCCTATGGGGGTGTGTGGTATTTATTACAAATTGGTATTGTAGAGATATTTTCTACATTCTATGTACCTTTTCTGTTTCGCTTACTTTCTTTTATCCATCTTATGTAATTTACCCATAGGCCTTCTCTATATAAAAGAGCCTAGGGTTCTCTGGAATAAAAAATGGACTCTTTTCTTCCAACATGGTATCAGAACCTCCCTTAACCCTAGCCGCCTACCACCCTCCACCCTCTCTCTTTTCCCGCCGCCCCCTCCCTTCTCTCACCGCCGGCGTAGCCACCCCCCACCCTTCTCGCCATCGTCGCCCTTCTCTACCACATCAGTCGCCACCTCCCTTCTCTACCCCCCTCCCCTCCCTTCTCCCACCGCCGACGCCGCCACCCCCCCCCTCCACCACCCTTTCCGTTGTCGTCGCCCGCCCTCTCCCCGCCACCTCTCTTATGTAGACATTTGTCCCTTGGTCTACAAACCCTAGTTCTATATCTCCATCGAAAATGTCAGAAAACAAGGTCGACATGCCCTCCGTAGGTGCTTTGAAAGGTCCAGCGCTCATTGTCAAGATGGATGGGACGAACTACGAGCTCCAAGCTATGCAGTTCACGAGTCTCATGAAGCCAAATGGTAAGAAGCACATTCTTACCGAAGATGAGCCGGCAGAGAAAACGGGGGTTTATGCCTCATGGGAGGTCGATGATTCGTATACCAAAGTCTGGCTTTCAGGTACACTGACGATGGAAATTGCCAATGATGTATTTCATCAGCCCACTGCTAAAGCGATGTGGGACATCCTTGCAGCGACATACTCGTAGGTGCGAAACGAGACTAAGATCCTCCAATTGCAGCATGACATATTTATGGTATAGCAGAATGGCCGGCCTCTGCATTCGTTGTATACATCCTTGCAAGGGATGTTTGAGAAGCTCTACAGCATCATTCCCCTTACTGCGACTCTCGAGCAGCAGAAGACGTTTCAGAATGCTATCATGGTGGGAGTCTTACTGGCGGCATGGTGCTCGCTCCCAGATTCTCGCAAATGCTACTATTCCTTCAATAGAGGAAGTATATTGCAGGCTTAAACGAATTACTGTCTCGTCTACTGCTACCACTCATCCTCCTTCAGCGATGGCGGCCATCAGAGGCAGAGGAGCATGTTCTTCTTTTCGTGGCCGTGGACCCTGTGGTAGAGGTGGCCGCGTCCGTCAACCCTGCACATTCTGTCACTGCCCAAGTCATACGGAGGATACATGCTATTCTAAGCATGTCCTTCCGACATCGACACGTGTAGCCGAGCACGTTGCATCTCCATCGACATCTGCTTCAGATCAGAGGTTTGAGGAACTTGTTGCCAGAATGGGAGATATCATGCCTCCTGCCTCTACAAACTCTCCCGGAGGCAACTCAGACATAGCTACTTCAGCCTCTACCAGTACGCCAGCCACCGCTAACACCTCAGGTAGTGCTTATGCCTTTACTTCCTGTCATGGATATGTCGTTTCAGAATGGATTATGGACTCTGGCGCGACACATCATCTTTGTCGAGACAAAGAGTCACTTATATCCTACAAGGAAGTCCCACCGGAGCGATCTGTTGTGATAGCATATGGGACCCATTGCCCCATCATTGGACAAGGGGAGATCAATTTGACACCCATTATACGTCTAGAGAATGTCTTGTGTGCTCCAGATTTTTCGATGAATTTGTTATCTATCAATCATATTACGAAGGATTCGCACTGTCGCGCTATTTTTGACCCATCGTCTCTTGTTTTTCAGGACATTCTTACGGGCAGGTGATTGGTTGTAGCTGTAGCAGGATGGTCTTTATTGTTTGGTCCGAACTCCCTATGCAGGCATATCCTCTCAGTCCAGTGGACCAGTCTCTCCGTTTACATGGCATCTACGCTTTGGCCACCTACCTCTTCAGAAGATGTGTCACCTCTTGCCGCAGATTTCACCGAGTTCTTTGTTTCAGTGTGAAGCATGTCAGTTGGGAAAGCATCACAGATCTACTTTCCTTAGTCGTCAGTCTCAGAACAGTAGCTCCCCTTTTAAATTATTTCATGTTGACATTGGGGGTCCAAGTCGTGTCCCTGATCACCAGGGACACAGGTTTTACCTAGTTGTCGTTGGTGATTTTTCTCGGTTGTCATGGGTGTTTTAGTTGAAGAATAAATTTGAAGCAGGGGATGTGATAAAAAAAACTTATAAATGAAGTGCACAATGTTTTCTCCTCTACTGTGAAATGTGTGCGTACGGATCATGGCCTTAAATTTTGCCGAAATTCGGCCGAATTTCGGTTTCGGTGGGTGACCGAAATTCGACCGAAATGCCTATATCGATCGAAATTTAGGGGGGCTAGTTCAAAAAACAACCGAAATGACCGAAATTCGGCCGAAATTTCGTTTCGGTCACTTAACGAAACGAAACCGAAATCCGATTTTTAAGGCCTTGGTACGGATAATGCTTTGGAATTTTGTACTCATGCTCTTTCATATTTCTTCTCGTCTCGAGGTATTGTACATCAAACAACTTGTGCCTACACGTATCAACAAAATGGTGTTGCAAAGAGAAAGCATCGTCATCTTCTTGATATCACTAGGACTCTACTTATCCAGAGTTGTGCTCCCATTTCTTTTTGGGGTGATGCAGTCCTTAAGGGATGTTATCTGGTGAATCGTATGCCATCCTCTGTCTTAGGTGAGAAACTTCCTCTTTTCGTTGTTTTTCATGACATGGAATTATTCTCACTTACCCCTCATGTCTTTGTCTCTGTTGCCTTCGTTCACCAGTTGTCTCCGGGCCTTGACAAGCTCTCACCTAGGGCTGTCAAGTGTGTGTTTGTTGGGTACTCTCGGACTCAGAAGGGTTACCGATGCTATGACCCTTTGAGCAGGAAATATTATGTCAGTGTTGATGTCACCTTCTTTGAGTATGTGATGTCAGTCCTACAAGTTAGCTTCCTCTACATCGGATGATGAGATTTATGTGCCACATCCTCCTCTGCATCCGTCTATTCCCATACCAGTTCCTATTGTTACACCACCACTACCTCCACAACCACCTGTTTCACCTTTACCGAGATTTTATACACGTCGGTCTGTCCCTGCTCATGGTGCACGTCAATCATCCAACACGCCTCAGGTTTGTCCAGATAATATTACTAACGATGGGCCTGAAAATGTGCAAGTGCAGGGATCTTTGCAGGAGAATAGCATACCGGCGATTACTGTTTCTGATGATCTGAATGTACCTATTGCCTTACGGAAGCAGAAGCGTACATGTGCATCATATCCACTTGCTTCACAGGTTTCATTCCATCGTCTCACAGGGGACTTTCAGAGGTTTGCTCTAACCTTATCTACCGTGGAAATACCACGGAATTATCAGGATGCCTTGAAGGTGAGCTGCTAGCATTCAGCCATGGAGGATGAAATGGCTGCTCTGCAGTCGCGGGGTACATGGAGCTTGGTGCATGTTTCCCCAAGAGCTTTGTAAATGGGTATTTACTGTCAAATATCATGCAGATGGCAACCTTGACCATTACAAGGCAAGGTTAGTGGCGCGTGGGTTTACTCAAACATACGGCGTGGATTATATGGACACATTCTCTCCAGTTGCATGTCACTCGACTCTACGTATCCTTCTTTTAGTTGTTGTGGTGCGTGCTTGGCCATTGTTTCAGCTTGATGTTAAGAATGTCTTTTTGTATGGGGATCTGCAGGAAGAAGTCTATATGCAGCAGCCTCCGAGGTTCGCTGAGGGGGAGAGTCAGATGTGTGTAGACTTCACAAGGCAATATATGGCCTTAAACAAAGCCCACGGACGTGGTTTCAGAAGCTTTCTGACCTAATTCAAAAGCAAGGGTTCAAAAGATTCAAATGCAAATCATTTTGTGTTTGTCCAGAAGACTCCTAGAGGTACTGTCGTTATCATGGTGTATGCTGATGATATACTTGTTACAGGAGATGATATGCAGCTGATAAAGATGGCAAAAAAGCATTTCCTTCCGGGTCATCAGTTTGTTACTAAAGATCTGGGCACCCTACAATATTTTTTGGGGTTTGGAATTTGCTAGGAATGTGCAGGGTCTTGTGATGACCCAAAGGAAGTATATTACAGACATGCTTGTTGAGACGGGCATGATCGGGTACCGACCCTCGACTACTCTCATGGATCCTAGCATGAAGTTATATGATGATGATACAGATGAGGTTGACAAGAGAAGATATAGAGAGATGGTGGGAAAGCTTCTCTAAATTACTATCACTAGACCTGATATCGCTTTTGCAGTAAGTCGGGTGAGTCAGGTTCATGGAACAACCCATACAAGTATATATGGATGCCATATATACATTTTTTTGAATAAAAGAAGGGGGAGCCCTCCCAAGGCAGGAGTCACCACACCAAAATATTAATTCATTAATGAAAGGGTACGTCAGTTGGATATCCAGAAATTGTACACAGCATTACAGTGCGCTAGTACATTTTTAAAGTAAAACCGCTGCCCCTTGAAAGTGCAGTCATTCCTACCAAGTCAGATAGCCCAAAGGGCGGCAAAAGGCCTTGAAACATCACCGAAGGACCCAAGCCCCACCGATCGAATAGATCTCCAAAATTGTTCCAAGCCGGAAGTCTGGACCCAAGACAGCCCCAAAGAATCCCATACATGTGCCGAATATGTGCAACCGAAGAAAAATGTGGTCCGCGTCCTCCACGCCCTCCTTGCACCAGTCACACTTCAGATCCGACACGCCCAGCAGTCTTCCCCTCCTTACTTTGTCGCACAGACGGTTTCTCCTTAGGCACCAAAGGAACACCTTAACTCGAGTAGGAATCTTGGCCGCCCAAATCACTTTTATGTCCACACATAGTTCGTCATCGCTCTCCATTTCTCCACCACTCAGCTTAGTATATGCCATCTTTACCGAGAACTTTCCATCTGCCCAACCAAAGTGATCCAGCTCGCCCGACATCTCCCCAATAGAGGGAATCTCAGATAGCAGACGCAAGAACTCCTCCATCCGCTGATCCGAGAGAACCGAGAGGAACCTCGGAGCCCACGACCCAGAGTCGGCCACATCCGCCACCCGCGCCCCTGTTAGCTGCCAAAGCCATCAGCCTAGGGAAGCGATGGGCCAGCGCCCCCTCCCCCGTCCAGTCATCCTGCTAAAAACGGAAACAGTGACCATTCCCCAACCTCGGCCGAAGGAAAGGCCTGAGCCCCGGAAGCACGGCACGGATCCCCATCCACAACGGAGACTCATGACTTTTCCTTGCATCCACCAACTCCCCAGTGACACCATCGATCTTCCTCAACAACCGTAAGACCAGCGAGTCGGACGAGCCCCAAATCTGCACCACCCATTTAGCAATCAAAGCTTTGTTCATCAATTCCACATCTCGGACACCAAGACCCCCCTCTGAAACGGGTACAGCTAGATCCTTCCAAGCAACCAAGAGTAAGCCTCTCCCTGCTTGCCTCCCATCTGACCAGAAAAAGGCTCTCATCATAGCCTCCACCTTCCTTCTAACCCCAACATGCGTCAGTCTCGTCGAGAAGAAAAAAACCGGAATGACTGAAAGAACGTGCTTCAGCAGGGTAAGCTTCGCACCCTTGGACATAGTGGTAGCCTTCCAGCCCTCCAACCGCTCCTCCATTCTCCGCAAAACACAATCCCAATCTGACCTCCTCAACCTGCCAGCAACCAGAGGCAACCCCAGATAGGTTATCGGTAAATGCCCCATTGCCCTCCTTATTGTCCATCCCCAGTGGAACCAGGACCGACTTCTGCCTGTTAATCTGCAAACCTGACAGGCACCCAAACAAGTCCACCAAAATAGCCGCATTGTGGTTCTGCTCTTCCGTCCCCCCCAGAAAGATCAGCGTGTCGTCCGCATACTGCAACACCGGAACGGAGATGTCCCCCAACCTGAAGCCCTCACACCACCTCTCTTCAATCGTCCGCTGAAACAAAACTGCAAGACAGTCCGCCACCAACACAAAAAGCAGGGGAGCTAGGGGGCAGCCCCGACGCACCCCCCTCTGCGGTTGGAACCATCCTCCCTCCGGCCTTCTATTGACCAACATAGAGCACGAGCTAGTAGTGATACATCTCTTGATCCAATGAATCCACTCTTCCGGAAACCCCCTTCTCTGCAGTGATACCCACAGGAACTTCCAACTGACATTATCATAGGCCTTGGTGTAGTCAATCTTCCAAATGGCACCTTTCTTTGTAGACCTCTTCCACTCAAGACAGCTTCCGAAGCAGTGACGATCCCATCCGCCATACATACATATATACATAATATTGAGATATTTGAAGTCGTCTCTAGGTGCAAGACTATTGTTCAGGAAAGAAACAAATATTTCTGTTTCTGCATGTGCTGACGCGGACTATGCAGGATGTCCTAAGAATTGGAAGTCTACTTCAAGTTTTGCAGTGTTTGGTGGCAGTTCTTTGGTTTCTTAGAAAAGCAAGAAACAAACAATGGTGGATAGATCTAGTGCTGAATCTGAGTATAGGGCCATGGCACAAGCAAGTTCAGAGATGATGTGGGTTCGAGCTGTGTTAGACGATTTGTATATAGATATACCTCTACCCATGCAACTACAATGTGATAATCAAGCAGCGCTATTCATTGCTAATAATCCTGCATTTCATGAAAGAATAAAGCACATTGAGGTAGACTGCCACTATACTAGAGATATGATTCAAAAGGGCTTGATTTCTACTTCCCATGTCAGTTCAGGAGAGCAGACTGCAGACATCTTTACCAAGTCATTGCTCAGAGGGCCATTCCAGAAGTGTTCTTCCAAGTTGAGCATGATTGACATCTATGCTCTATCTTGAGGGGGAGTGTAGAGATATTTTCTACATTCTATGTACCTTTTCTGTTACGCTTACTTTCTTTTATCCATCTTATGTAATTTACCCATAGGCCTTCTCTATATAAGAGAACCTATGGTTCTCTGGAATAAACAATGAACTCTCTTCTTCCAACAGGTATGATATGCAGTTGATGCATTTCTTCTTCTATTGCGGATTCAAGTATATGGCGTTTAACCTTAGTCACTTATTTTCAAGTTTATCAAAAAGGAAGAACTCAACTTTATAAAAAAAAAAATCATTCTTTTGCACGTAAAGGAATAATCTTAGAAATGCAGATATCAAAGAAACTACAAGTATTCTTAACATTTTTTTGGAAAAAGGTGTGATGTCGAGGAGCTGTTCACCTGTAAGTTTCTACATGTTCACATTATATATAAAAAAATTGTTACAAAGACCAAAAGGTCTTTAGACTTCTTGCATGCTCTATAACATTTTCCACGTACATTCTCTCTCCATGGAAGTAAGACCCATTCCGAGCAAGCCACGTGGACAAAAAAAGCCGCCACCCAAACCTTCATAGGACAACTCCCATTCCCCAACACATCCATCGAGTTCCAGAAACCACCGAATTAGTGGTTGACTCCAACTCGACCCGTGAGGCTGCCAACACCTCCCTTGCGATCAAGAAACCCAAGAAAAGGTGCTCAACATCCTCCTTAGCTGCAAGACAATGCTGGCAAGTGCCACCAACTCCAGGAAAGAATCTGGCTCTCTGTTTGGCAGTCAACATGTGATCCCTTCTTAGCAACCAAATACACATCCTAACATGAAAAGGGGCTTTCCACCTCCATATGGCAATTACCCGATCTGAAGCACTCACTGGATCAAAGACCGTCATCAAGTAGGTCTTGTACACAGTAAAATGCCCATCGGCCCATGACCAAGTCATGAAAACTGTCGCAAGCTGGCAGGACCCCCGACAAATGTAAAAATTCTGCAAAGCACCGGTCAGAAAGCTCATAGGCAACTACGGGAGCCATCTTCTGACCTACCAACAATCCCTCACGAAGGTCCCCGTTGAAGCTGCCAAAGCGAATAAGCGTGGAAAACGAGCATGCAACATCCCCTGTATCATCCAATCACTAATCCAGAACCGGAAACCACGACCATCTCCAAGAGCAGATCACATGAGCACAATCATCCGAGGGAGTACTGGGCAAATTTCCTTCAATAAGTTGGAAGACCAAGGAATAGCAGTAACATGTGAAGAGGGATCCCAAGAAACACCTTATATAGATTGCAACGTCCTACCGAGCAGATCAGTCCATTCCTCCCAAATTCGGGTCACTAACTTCGCCAAAAGGACATCGCTTGATAGTTATTAAATACATTTTTTTGAAGGAAAGTAATGAATACAATTTGTTGAGATATTATTTATCTTTTCATAGTTCTATATATCTCCTTTTCTTTTAGTCTATATTATGTAATTTGCCCAAACAGATTTCTCCTCTATATAAGAGAACCTTAGGGCCTCATGAATAAATAATTCATTCGTTTATTTCCACACAATTGAATATTGTATTTTTAATGCAAGCCGGTATTTTTATACTCTAAGCTTCCATGAGATAAATAAATATTATTTTGTTTTATATTATATTGGTTGGAAAAACTTAAAAAGTCAAAGCTACCCACAAAACCAACCAGCTACCTGTCATGTAGGGGTAAGGTCAGGGCCCTTGAAGTTCATTCTTTCAGTGATACCTATTATGTCTTTTTCAGTTCACAAATCCCATGTTGATGCGCACAAATGTTAGAGTTTACTGACCAATTTTTTTGGGTTAGCTTTCGTTGGGACTATCAAAGAGTTGTGCTTGTATGATGGGATAGATTTCGATAATGTTGGCTGAAGGATTGCTAAGAGTGTTGAGGCTCAGGCGATAACCACTACAAGAGTTTCTGGGTTTGTTGTTTTTACTTGTTAGAGATAGCTTATGGTAGATTACGCTTTTATATTCTATTGTAACATCACAGGGGCACTTATGTATTTTGTCTCTTTGAGCTCTCTAGGGTTTAGTTCTATATAAAGATCCTTAGACCTCTTGAATAAATGATCTCATTACGTTGTCTCCCTTGTTTCCACGTGGTATTATAGCAACAGTCCTAGACTGATGTTTTTGACCTAATCCCACCGCCACCAGAACCCCTCGACTTCTCGACGCCAAGAAGCCCTTGTGCGGGCCCTCTCCTCCTGCAACCAGGGCCCCGTATAAGGTGACCTAGGTCTTGATCCTCCGATCGAAGGCTACAAGATCTTGAGGAGACCCTTAGATCTCCACCTGGAGGTCTCTTTCTCGTGGCTAGTGCTTTGCTAACCCTCTCTCTCTCGAGGCTAAGGTGTCACCATTAGGTTTGGAGCGTTCCCCTTCAACCTGAGGTTCCGCCTGAGGCTAGGGCGTCATCAGAAGCCTCCTCGCAGAATCTAAAGGTTCAGCTAGAAGCCTCCTTGTACGATCTGGGGCGCAATCAGCCTCCTCCTTCGATCTACGGCACCACCAGCAAGATCTGGGGGGCCCCTCCGGCTACGGCACCGCCTGGATCACCAAGAGCTCCCCAATCTCCGCCCAAGGCGCCGCTAGGAGGATTCACCTCTGCCTAGTGCTCCACCAACCTGATCTCCAGCCTCCAACCTTCGCCTTCAGTGCCGCCACGAGCATCTGGAGCCCCCAACCTTCGCCTAAGGTTCCACCAGGCCTATCCGGAGCCCCTCCTAGGCTTGATCAGACTCGACTTGATGTTGTTGCTGCATCCCTTTTTTAGCATTGCAGCCACATTTTGGTCCTCACAAGACCCGAAAAGGGCTTGAAAAGGTGACCTAGGTCACATTCTACGCTTGTTTAAGAAACCGAACAACTTCTAAGGTCACTTTTTTCTTGACCTGCACGTCAACCATGACGTCCACAGAAACCAGGCCCACGTACCCTACTTCTTTGATGGTACATGGCAATTCTATCAAATTGAAGGGCTCTGAAAACTATGTTCTATGGTCTCTATTCGAAGTGCTCGTTGGTGGCCAACACAAAAGATGTGTTCTTACAAAGGTTCCTGCTAAAACAGATAAGAACTATGACACCTGGTTTGTTGACAACTGTCAGGTTATCATTTGGATGAAAAAAAAACGTCGATCCAAACATTGCTGTCAATCTTCTTTACAAGGACACAACAAAAGCAATGTGGGAGAACCTTGAGCACACTTATTCTTAGAAGGCAACCAAGTCTCGTCTCTCTGATATGTACACAAGAATCCGGTCTACTCCTCAGGGAGAGTCAAGTCTTATTGAGCATTGCAGGCTTCTTACTAGCTTATTTGAGAAGCTACTTATTTTCTAGCCTGCATGTTGTGATCAACGGGTGGGAGAGCGTGGTGAATGGTATGTTTACAGATTTCTTTCTGGGTTGTATCTACGATTTTTTTGAAAGCCTAAAACGAGGGGGATACACTCGTTGGTGCTCGCCCAAAGGTTTTATTCAAAAAACGAAGATAGAAGCAAGGAGGAAAATACAAACGCACGCCCATACTAGAGAGAAATTACAGAACCCAATCTTCCACCAAACGCTTGGCATGAATCCCCACATTCTCCTTATAGAACCGTTGGCCCGAGAACAGCAAATCGTTCCTACCTCGCCAAACCGCCCACAGTATGGCCAAAGGATAAAGTAACTCCCTTCTCGGCCTATCTTTATTTGCCAGAAGCACGTCATAGAACGACTGGAGATCCTCAGTGCAGCATCAGGCCAAACCGGCCCTCTGCCATATTTGAATCACCATGGGGCACTTGAAGAAGAGGTGTTCCTCGGATTCAATCGCCTCGCTGCATAGAAGGCACCTGTCAGAGACGATTCCCAAAAGCCTGGCACATCGGTCCCTCGTCATCAGCCTCTGTCTCCTGAACAGCCATAGGAAGAAACCAATTCTCTCTGGAAGCTTGAGAGCCCACAAGAATGCACAATCGCGGATCAGAATCTCCGATTGGGACGGCGGCGGCCTGCTGATAGCCCCAAAAGCTTTCTTGACCGTGAACGGGCCTTCACGCCAACTCCAGTGGTCCCTCCCCTCCGAGGGGCGCCCTACCTCCCTCACAGTATCCAGCAAGGCCAAGAAATCTTCCAATCTCTAGTCGGAAAAGTTGGCGGTGAAAGTCGGGCACCAATAACCATCTGACCAGCAATCTGCCACCGTAATCAATTTGTCTTCAGCAAGAGCAAACAAGCAGGGGAAACGCGAAAGAAGCGCCCACCCCCCGTCCAATCGTCTGACTAAAAGGAGAAGGATTCCCCCCCCCAGGAACGGCTTAAAGAGTGCAATATTTTTCAAGAAAACATCTACGACCCCCCTCCAAAAGGGGGTGGGAGAGCCCAAGCGATCGACCTGCGCCGGCGGCACCCCCCCCCCCCCCACACACACCATAGATCCTGCGCACCACATCACAGCAAAGATCCTCCCCGGCCCCAAATTCTGCTTGCCCACTTAAGCAACAAGGCGTCGTTCACTTGCTCGAGCGACTTCACCCCCAACCCACCCTGATCCTTCTTGTGCGTAATATCCTCCCACCCAACAAGGTGAACCCCCCTCGACCCACCCTTCTGCTTTCCCCATAAGAAGGCATGCATCCGCTTCTCTAGCCGATCTCTAGTTGCTTTTGGAATACGCCGATTCGATAAGTAAATCGAAATGGACGACAGTACCGCCTTTAGAAGGACAGACGCCCCCCTCTCGACAGGACAACGGACTTCCACCCCGCCAACTTCGCTTCCACCTTCTCCACAACTCTGAGTCAATCTCTCGTCCTCGTTCTGCCCGAAGTCAAGGGCATTCCAAATAGTCCATCGGCAAGGAAGAACAGCCCGAGCCCAACGCCTGAGCACATGCGTCGGCCTCCTGCACAGAGAGACCGAAAGGAACGATCTTCGACTTGTTATTCTTAAGCAACCCAGACAACTCACCAAAGATCTCCAGAGCCATGGCCATGCCACTGGCCTCCTCCAAACCCCCTTCAATGAAGAAGAGGGTATCGTCGGCGTATTGCAGAAGCAGGACCAGCACGCCTCCCCGTGAATACCCATTAGAGAGCCCGCAGTTGACGACACGAATCGCAATATTACTCAGGACGTCCGCTGCTAGGATAAACAACATAGGCGCGAGAGGGCAACCCTGGCGCACCCCCCCTTCGAGGTTGAACCAATCCCCCCTCCGACCGGCCATTCACCATGATCGAAAACGAGGACGTCGTAACACACCGCCTCATCCAAGTGATCCACTTCTCCGGGGACCCCCTTCTCCGAAGCACCGACCAGAGGAACCTCCAATCAAGGCTATCGTAAGCCTTCGCAAAGTCCACCTTCCAAAGAACACCGCGCTTGCCCCCTCCTCTGCCAATCCGCAACGATCTCAGATGCAAGAGTGAGGCAGTCAGAGATCTGCCTCCCGGAATGAAGGCCGATTGCATCGGCGAGACAATACTGCCAAGAACGCAGCTCAACCTGCTAGCGAGTACCTTTGCAGTAATTAAATATAGGGCGTTAGAGACCGCGATGGGGCGAAAATCGTCAATGGAATCTGGCGCCGATGATTTGGGCAGTAAGGTGATAAGCGCCCGGTTAACCCTATCGAATCCCGCATTGCCCAGACAGAACTCAGTGACCACCTCTAACACTTCATGGCCGACGAGATCCCAAAAGTCCTTGTAGAAAGACACCGGGAAGCCATCAGGTCCAGGGGCAGCATCAGCATTCAGGTCCCACACCGCATCTTTAAGCTCTTCCAGGGTCACGTCCCGAGTGAGTAAGTCGCAGAAGGATTCCACCACAGGCGTCGTATCAAGCCCAACCACCTCCACGTCCTCGGAATAGTTCTTGAAGAGACGTCCTTAAAGTGATTAGCAATAGCTCTCCCCATTTCTTTGTTCCCCTCTATGCGGACCCCACCAATCGATATGGAGTGCAGCGCATTGGACCTGCGCCTTCCACAAGCAACACGATGAAAGAATGTCGTATTTGCGTCCCCCTCCCGTAGCCACACATTTCTCGACCTCTGTCTCCATTCTGTGACTCTCTTCCTATCCTCCAAAGTAACTTTCATCTGAGCAGTTGCGCGACATGCCAATTCGTCTACCGAGAGTTCCCTAAGTCCTCCAACGCATCGAAGCTCCGAATGACCTCCCCCGCCTCCTTCCTCAAAGCGCATCTGACCGCCTTAGATTCCCTCTTGAAAGCAGCTAGCCGTACCCGTAATGAAGATAACTTCTGAACAAAACGAGATGCGGCGGACCCATAGACAACCACACCTGACCAGTGCGATGCCACCAACTCCTAAAGTTATCCTCCAACAACCAGCATTTTTCATACCTAAAAAACCCCATATACTCAGGGGCAACACTAAAGGACCAAACAATTGGAGTGTGATCCGATAAAGTCCGCGCTTTGGCCTCCACGCAAGACAGCGCAAAAGCCTCCAGAAGCTCGTTTTAAGCCAAGAAGCGGTCAATACGGGACCGAGAGTTGGTACTTCTCCAAGTATAAGCGACGTCCTATGTATCCATAACCTCAAGACCCAGAGAGTCAACGGTGTCCGCAAAATCGAGCGAGCCCGGGTCCTGCCCCCTGCCCCCGGGCCTATCCGACGTCAGTAAAGTAACGTTGAAGTCCCCCCAATTAGCCAAGGGACTCCCTCGATTGACCTGCCCGCCGTAAGAAGATCCTCCCAGAGTACCCCCCGAAGCACATTACAGCAAGGACCATATACACATGATACAACCACCGGCAAGGAGGAAGCCGTACATACCAAAATCACCGTCAGCACGTGCCTCCCACGAATCACAGAGTCGAAAGCCATGGTTGAAGCACGCCACGCCACCAGCAAACCACCCGAGGATCCCACCGCATCTACCATTCTGTATTAATCGATGCACCCCGCGCCAAAAGATCTCCACATGTCATCCGTAATTGACTGAAGCTTCGTCTCCTTTAACATAATGACGTCGCATCCCCATTCATTGAATCTAGACCCCACATCCTCCGTTTTTCCGGGCCACCGAGCCCACGAACATTCCATGAAAGAATTTTCATTTGGGACCTTCGAGTCTCTCATGGACTCGGGCCACACCCGCGGCCTCCGCAACGAGAAACTTTAACGGAGGGCAAGGTTGCGCCTCCACACGCGATGACCTGGACATGTTCCTTCTTCTGTATCTCTTCCCAGCCCTCCTGTCGCTTACCTCCGCGCCGAGATGAGGTCAGTCACCACAATAGAAGAAGCAGTTGCAGCATCCCTACGAAGGCCGTCAGAATTGGAGCTCAAGGGCGAGGGCGCTGAAACAAAGGAGGGAGGTGCCTGCGCCCGTGACCTTCCCTCCGCTGTGAGAGGAGTGATGAGCGGAAGTGATGACGGCTGAGGAGAGCCGCTTAGCGCATCACCAGACCCCCATAAAGGAAAAGGCCACGCCGGCGAGGCCGAGAAAGCCACGAAAGGCAAGAACATAGTAGGGTCCGAGGAGGAAGATAAAAACCTACCGAAACCCACATCCGAAAAGCCCTTCACACCCACTACAGCATTCGGCGTCCAACCTGGATCCACGAGAGGGTTCGCATGCGCATTCCGGGCTCTCAGACCCGCACCCACATCAGACGAGTAAGTTGTTGGGACCTGGCTGGTACCCCTCTGTCCACGTCATCAGGCAAAGGGAATTTGTTTGACGGCAAGTACAGAACCCGAGACGAGTCCCCCGAAGCGCCGCGTGCAATGAACCGTACGCGTCGTTCCACCCAAGGCTCCCCTCGAAAAACCAACCGCCAACACGGAACCCGAAGTGTCACCGGTTTCTCCACCAGCCATCTCTCTCGGAATCTCCGGCGGAGGCGGGGGCTCGTCGATCTGAAGCTCGATTCTGAAAGTGTAGCGACCGACCTCCATTTCCGCGAAAGTGCTTCGACCTCTTACCTTGTCCAGGAAGCTCCTGTTGCATTCTAATAAGGCCCTCGTGTCCTCCACCGTAGCACCAGGCTTAAGCCCATCATCCAGCACCGCTCGAACCGTGCCACCAGGCACAGGGCCTTCCTCAAGAATCCTACCGATCGAAATAGGAAGGGGACACCCTTGATCCTAGAAACGCAAACCTCCACCTCCGCACAGGACCCATCTGCAAATCGCAAGCTCCTCCAGCAAACATTACCGACATCACCATTCTTAAGAAGGCGATCCCTCTGAGATGACGATAAGCCACGTAGACAGTATATTCGATCATCCAGCTTCACAACATCGCCAGAGAACCGCGACCCAAGGAACCCAAGCAGGTGGGAGTACACAACGTCCATCGCGATGACACCCCTCATCGCAAACCCGATCAGCGCATGCGAACCTGCACCCCGAACATTCTCCCTTCCCTCTTCAGATGTCGATGAACCACCACCCCCTACCACAGGTTTGGGGATACTTACAGGTTGCGCTGCAGTTGCACTCCGATGTACGCTCTCCACCACCTCCGCGAAGGTTGCCCCCCCCCCCCCGACTAATAGATGAAGCATGTATGTTGTCGGGCCCCGCAAGATTGTTGACGCATTGCCCACGTAAAAAATCCGGGCCCCTCGCCGGTAGCGATGCCTCAGCAAACCCAAAAGCCTCCATGTACTTCGCTTGCCGGTGACCAGTCTTCCCGCAAGAGTAGCACCTTGGCGGGGAAGGACAGAACGACGTGACGTGCCCCCTAGTTCCACACCGGAAGCACCTCCGCTCAGGCTTCCTATGGGTCACACGCGTCCACTCCCCCTTCCCCCTTCGATAGGCTCCTCTTCGTGGCTGAAAGCTCGCTTCTCTTGCTCTCCCAGCGGAGAACCGCCTTCCCTTTCTCCGGACCGTCGAACGCTCTCGCACTCATTTTACAAATATGCATCTACGATACAAGCCTGTAAAAGATCAATTTCTGATGGTTGATACTCTACCAACCATTGAGACCATCTACGGAAGACTGCATGAGCTAGAGACTCCAGTTGAGCAATCTACTATCTGCGCATCTACAAAAACGACGCCCCATTATACCTCCTCGGGGTACAGAAGACGTCTGAATTATCAGGGAGGACAGGGTCATAACTTTGGATGTGGACACAGTCGTGAATCTGAATGTGGCTACGAATATAGATGTGGTCGTGACTTTGGACATGCAGCCTAATGCAAACAATGCCTATGAAGAGGCATCCTATGATGCTACTGAAGATGCGCATGCCCATCAATCTAGAGGAGTACAAGCTCCCTTTACTAATTCTGAATATGCCCGCCTGAGGCAACTGCTGCAAAACTCATGCTTGTCTACTGATGACAATAGTGCTTTTGCTTCTACTACCAGCCTAGCTACTACTTCAGGTACAATAGCACATTCATTTCTGCCTCCAAACATGCATGGATTATTAATTATGGAACTTCTACCCATCTGACGGAGAAAGAAAGTCTACTTACGTCTTCACAGTCGTCTTCCTCTGTAAAGACTATTCGAGTTGCTAATGGGGACCATTCTCCGATTACTGTTGTCGATACTGTAAATTTCTCTTCCAAACTGCTATTGATCAGCGTTCATTGTGCTACTGCCTTTCCTCTTAGTCTTTTATATGTACAGAAGCTATGTACTGAACTTAACCGTCGTGTTATTTCAAAGGAGTTCTGTTATTATTTTCAGGACATACGGACGAGGCAAACTTTTGGTGGGGGCTATAAGAGGAATGACCTATATTACATCGACATCCTTTCTGATTCCGGTTTTGTTGGCACGGTTTCTATCTCTGAAGATCCACTTCCGTGGCACCTACGTATAAGTCATCCTTCCGCTAAGGCCCTCTCCATGATGTACCCTGAACTCTCTACGCTCAAGCCCTTTGAGTGCAAGGCATGTCAGTTCGACAAACATCATCGAGCATCCTTTCATGCACGATCTGGGCCTCGTCGTCGAACACCTTTTTCTCTTGTCCATTGTGATATCTGGGAACCCTGTCCAGGCCGAACTCTGAGAAGACATAAGTATTTTGATGTTTTCGGTGATAACTACAGTCGAACTTCTTGGGTCTTCTTGTTAAAGGAACGTTCCGAAATTAATAATATTGTCAAGAATTTCTTTCATTATATCAAAAATATCTTCTCCATTACTATTCAAATATTTTGTTCTGATAGTGTCTTGGGATTCACCTAAAATGACTTGACATCCCTCTTAGCTTCCCAAGGCACCATGATTCAAACCTCATGTCCATATACCTCCCAGCAGAATGGGATAGCAGAAAGAAAACTCAGACATCTCCTTGATATTGCCCGCTCTCTCATATGAAGGTTCCTAAGACCTACTGGGGAGATGCAATACTTACCGACGTTCACCTTATAAACATGGTTTCTCTGCATCTCTAAATGGCTTTACTCCCTTTGCCTTACTATACCCAACTGAGTTACCCTTCCCTTTACCTCTGCAGATTGTTGGATGTACTGCATTTGTTCACAATTTCCATACTGTTGACAAATTGTCCCTTTGAATATAAATGTATTTTCTTGTTTATTCTCAAACACATAAAGGCTATAGATGATATGATCCTTCTGGGTATCGCTATTACATATCTGCAGATGCCATCTTTTTTGAACAAACTAAATTCTTCCTCCTCCACCTATTGTGTACAAAAGAAAACATGTTTCTACATCAGCACATGTTAAACTACATGTTCCTTTGTTGTAGGAAAATACACCATCTTCAAATGCTCCCACCAATATTGCCCAGGATGATCCTCAAGAGCTTCCAGTCGCTCTTCGCAGAACTAAGAGGCAATGTACCCTTTATCGCATGTCGCATTTCACTTCTACTGCTAGCTTATCATGCACTGACAGAAGATATGCATATGCTCTTATGGCAATTTCTGTTCACAGAGATCATCATAGTGCCCTGCATGATTATGGCTGGCGAAAGGCAATGATTGAAGAAATGGATGCTCTCATTTCTAGAAAGACATGGAATCTTGTACAGTATCCACATGCAACTAAACTTGTGGCCTGCAGATGGGTTTTCATTACGAAATAGTCATCAGATGGCTCCAATGACAGGTTGAAAGTAAGGCTTGTGGTTAAATGCTTTACTCAGATGTATGGAGTTGACTACTTCGAGACCGATTCTCCTGTTGCACGGATGGGCTCCATACAGACTATCCTTTCAGTAGCTGCAAGCAAGGTTGGCCTATCTTCCAACTGGATGTTAAAAATGCTTTTATATATGGTGATCTTGAGGAGGAAGTTTACATGATGAAACCCCCAGGTTACGAAGTCAAGAGGGAGTATGTGTGTCGACTTCACAAAGCAATCTATGGTCTAAAGCAGAGCCCGAGGGCATGGGTTGACCGACTAACTACAGAGATCAACACTTTGGGTTTACAAAGAACTACATCTAACTACTCTGTTTTCATCAGAAAACAACCAACTAGTATAGTTATACTTGTTGTGTATGTGAATGATATGGTTGTTACAGGTGACGATGATAAAGGGGTGTCAGAGACCAAGGCTTTTCTTCAAAAGGTCTCTGTCACCAAGGATCTGGGACAACTTCGCTACTTTCTGGGCATAGAAGTATTATGCACTTTGGAGGGACTTCATCTATCAAAGAGAAAGTACTGCTTAGATATACTGACTGAGGCATGGTTACTCAGTTGCAAACCCTCTGGTATTCATGCAGACCCGAGAAAACACTCCACTTCCATTGATCCTGTCTTCGAAGATACTACACGATACAGAAGCATGTTTGGCAAATTCTTGTATCTTAATGTTACTAGGCCATGCATTTCTTATGATGTGAGTTGAGCTAGCAATACATAGAGAAACCATGCTACAATCACTGACAGGATGTTCTTCGGATCCTTCGCTACCTCAAGGAATCACATGGATGTGGCCTCTTCTATGGAGCAAATGGCTATACTGATGTTACTGCATATGCAGATGCTGATTATGCAAGCTCGCCTGAGGATCACCCGCTCCACTACGAGTTATGCTATGATGGTTGGAGCAAGAAGCAGACTGTACTCTCCCAATCCAATGTAGAGGTAGAATACAGGGCGATGGTCCAGGCCACCTGCGAAATTACTTGGCTACTGAATTTCTACAAGAACTCAGTGTTGTTGTCACCACTCCCATTCCTCTATACTATGATAACAAATCTACTACTTATATTGGTACAAATCCTGTATTCCATGAGAGAACTAAGCATATCGAGATTGACTATCATTTTGTCGTGATGTTGTGCGAGGAGGCAAGATTATAACACCACATATCTCGACAGATTTTCAGCTTGCGGAAATATTCAGAAAGGCCTTATCCAAGAAGTACCTTTCTTGGATAGCTTCCAAGTTGGGCATGATTGATAGATATGCTCCAACTTGAGGGGGGTGTTAGAGATAGCTTATGGTAGATTATGCTTTTATATTCAATTGTAACCCCACATGGGCACTTATGTATTTTGCCTCTTTGAGCTCTGTAGGGTTTAGTCCTATATAAGGACCCATAGACCTCTTGAATAAATCATCTCATTACGTTCTCTCCCTCTTTTCCACAATTGTCTTTCCCGCGGAGATGTTTCATGTTAAGAATGCTTTTCACCATGCTAAGTATCTTCTCAAGTCTTAGATTTTGTAACTTATTGAGTTCTATAAATTCATATGTGTGGCACCAATCTGGGTGCTCCCATTATTTGCGTCAGGTAAACAAATTACACCTAAAGCACTCGGAATTTACAAGACAATGATGTATGAAAGATACTGGCAGCGATAATAGTCCCTCCATAAAAAGTAGTGATCTAATGGAAAACAAGATATCAATAAAAAAATATTTCTCTAAATCTAAACTGTTACTTGTGTATTTAGAAGCGTAGCCTCCAAAATAAGTTAAGCAATATGTCTGCCTAGCAAATTAGTCAAGAAAATATAAAAATATGCTACGAATGAAGTTATGATGATTGCATATACCATGAGCTTTTGAACTTTGCCTGAGCGATAAATCATTTGATGAGAAAGGTAACTTGCGGAATGATAATTTGTAAAGAATTTCTTCACTGAATCGCTGAATGTTTCTTCAGTAAATTTTGGGATTGCTCGTACAAGCACTGTAAACTGCCTTGGATTAGGAGACGCCCTTGTATAATGTTCTAGTCTCATCTGAGTAATATTCTTATATTCCTGAAAGTCAAATTGAAGCCTGTAAATACTAACTAATTGTTTAGCATAAACCAAAAAGGAAAGCAATATATGCATCACAAAGACTTCGATCTTACAAAATATAGTAAAACACAAGCCGATGAGGAAATGATGTACAAGGCAAGACAGTGGACCCAAAGCCCTGCAACGAAATGAACCAAATAATTATTACATCAGAGATGTCAGGGAAAAAATAAACAAAAATACACAAGATTAAGATTCTCTTTGTTGGGTGGGTGAGAAGAACGTGCAAAAAGGTAGAAGAATAAACCAAAAGAGTTTTAATTTCACCAAATTGTGACAAATCAAACATACCATCGTGATCCTTCCTTGACATTAGAAATGGTAAACGAATCCAATGATTCTGAAGAAAAACGTAGGTGGGGAGTATCTTGCCCAAAATAATTAGAAGGAAGCACACCAAACACGCAAATGACAGCAGCAATAGAAAAAACGCGCATACTGCACTAAAAGAATTTGTCAAATCCTAGAAGAGTCACAGGAAATAAGCATAAAACAATAGAAATTTATTTAGTCTGAATTAAGAAGAAAATGACAAACATCCATTTATATTGGTGCCAGTCTACCTAGGAACCAACGGAAAAAAGTAGGCAGGATGAAAATGAGTGTAAAATTGCATACATGAAAAATATAGTAATCTGATCAGCCTTCAATGCCATTCAAATTTTGATAGGCGGCTGCAGTTACATGCTTGTAATAAGCTTCATGCTGTGTGATAATGTCAAAAAATGATATATCATTGCAATGTAAAGAGAACTTTGAGCACCTGAAAACAAGTATCCGAATGAAAACCACAGCATCCAGTCCAGCAACAGATAATATGTCATTTTCTGAGTATTCCCAAGCCTTCACTATCCAGCCAGGGGAAGGGA
Organism: Ottelia alismoides; assembly: GCA_037367405.1. Taxonomy (NCBI): domain Eukaryota; kingdom Viridiplantae; phylum Streptophyta; class Magnoliopsida; order Alismatales; family Hydrocharitaceae; genus Ottelia; species Ottelia alismoides. Next base: position 242,214 of record JAZKJV010004984.1, on the reverse strand, counting down.
CCAGCCTCTCGAAACTAAACGGATTTTGATGCTTGGCACGCTCTTGGGCAACCCTCCTCCCAAAATAGACATATAGATTACCTGGTTGTTTTCTCAAGACAGAGTACAATGACAGAAGTACTGCACAGATGGCTATATTAATTCCAGCAGACGTCAGAAGAGCAGAGACTTTCATCTCCTATTTTTTACAACGAAAGGGCCTTGGCATGGTCTAGCAGGCTTATAAAGTTTCCATATACAGGACTTCAGTTACAATAACCTTCATAAGAAAAAATATGACCATCTTCAGGATGTTGTAAAACCAGAAAAATCAGGAGTTTTTACTAAAAAGCAGGATATTGTGGGGCTTAGATAATCCCTTTCATCAATATCGAATGATTCATACATGAAAGAAAAGCACAAAATTCCAAGTGACAAAAAGCTTTCCACCAAGAAAATATATATGGATATGGTATGGCCAATGTGGCGTTAGAGGAAAAAGTACAACTATGTGCAACCAAGATGTCCTTGAAAAAGGCAAAAGCTGATTGGTGACAGTTTTTCATCAAGTTCTTAAATCAAAACAACCTAAAACTAAAAGGAGGGACTTGATATAAATGAAATGCCTCTCTCCAACCTTCTTAATTCTCACATTCCATATTTATTTGTATAAGCCTCTAAATTAATCTCAATTCACATGATCATGGTTTCTGTCTCTCCCTCCCAACCTCATATAGAAGCCTTCAATTTCCTCTTTTGTCCAACTCTCCCATTTGGTTCCTCCTTCTATCCAGAAAGATCATACCAACCTCCTAATGGGCAGGTCATCTATCAGTTATATTTGCATCAATAAGAGGGATATCAGTTTAACCTTACAATTGTATTTGAACCTATCCAAATGGACATAAAAATGTGTTTTTCCATGGACAATTGTGGAAAGATTTATATACAACTGAATGGTTTTATATAGGACAAACGTATAATATAGTCATGTTTAAAAAGTCCTTGTTCAACTAAGAACAGAATTCGATATCTCAAAAAATTATGAGTTTGACAGTCTAATAAGATATGCATGTTTAAAAAGTATGACTTAAAAAAGTCTTCAATATTTCAAAATTTATCACTTTATTATTAACTTTGTTTCTAATGAATACTTGTGTGTGTGTGTTAAAAAAGTTGTGATGATTTTTTTCTGCCAAAAACACATGGTAATGATAGTCAGAACAAAAATAAAGTCAAGCTGTGAATTTGACATGAAATAAAACGAGGAACACCTGATGTTCTTGGAATTCAAATAAGCAAATATCGAGGATCGAGGAGTTTAAGTCTACTCAATAAAGTATTTGCATGTAACACTAAAGAGGTTTAAAATGGAGAAAATTACTCCAACCCTTACACCAACTTGTCACTAACAAAAAGAATCAATATCCACAGGATGGGGAGGAAGCCCTATATGCTTCATATGCAAAAGATGCAGGAGGCTTGGACTTGATTTTGGCTGCAAATCCAATAAGTAGCTATCGAACAAATTCCAATATGACGCGTTGGTGAAGCAAGAAACAAAGTTGAACCCCAAATGCGGGTTAGTGGGTGAAAAGAAGAAATACAATATAACATATCACTAGGCCTATGTCAATCTCTTTCCATAAAGAATTTGTAACCAAACAGTTACAAAAATTATCTATAGAAGAATAGCACCAAGCAACTAAGCACCAAACACTCAAAAGAACATTCCTTCTCACGCGGGAGAGTAATACAAGTTAATCCCCAGCCTATTTGATTTAAGAACGATGGAATCGAATAGAAACAGCAGACATGAAAGAGAGACGAGAGGACGGAGATGCGCATCCGCCTCATAATCGCGATTCTAAGGATGGCCCGACTTATTCGACATCATCCAGCCAACGCATATGCTAACAACCAAACTGCGGCATCCAGATATCCATCTATGCCTTGTGGGCAGAAGCTTATACAGAATAGAATCCTCTAAAAAGAGCTCGGATTGAATTGCTTAGCCCTGAGAACTAAAGTAGACATCGAAAAACCGCGCAAACGGAAGACGGGAAGGCAATCCATTCTCCTCTCTCTTACTTTGCAATGAATCTCTCAGTTGCCTTCGCATTGAAAACCACACATCAAGCAATCGACACTCAATCAAACCACTCGTGATCATACAACCAGCAACCAGATCAGATCACGAACACATCATCTCGATTCGGAGCAGGAGAAAGCGAAAGGGGGAGGGGATCGAATCGGCTGACCTGCGCGAGGCTGGCGACCGAATTGGGCTCCAGGAATCGAGAAGGGAGGTTGAGGGGAGGGGAAGATCGGAGAGGGGGGCAGGGGAGGGGGCACGCGTCGGAAGGTGATAGGGCAGGCGGCGGGGGTTGGTGCCGGAGGGGAAGGGGAGACCACGTGGGGCGGTGTGGGTTGGCGAGAGGGGGGACGGTGAAAGGGATGTGGCGGGGACGGGAACCACAACCGCCGAGTCTGGTAACTGTAGGCTTGGAGGGCTATTTGGGAGCAGTGCCATCGTTGTCATCGCACCTTTTTATATGCGCATTCGGCCCTCTTCATGTGGACGAATTTAAGTGGTAGTGGGGATAAGTTGAACTTTAATACGTGTGGTCTTTAGGTCAAGGGAGGAATAATAATAATGATCATAGAAAATTAGATATGTTTGGTAAATGGGTTGGGTTGGATTGGTGTATTCCCTGTGAATAGTAGTTGTTTGGAGGGTTAGGAGGGTTGGAGTGATAATTATAATGTGATATGACATTGATTATGTGTTATATTAACTTTTTTAATAATTATAATATATTTTTTATGTTAATAACTTTTTTGGATATACTTAGAAAATATTATACCAAAGAAATTGTAGGGTCAATACAAGTACTCCCAACCCAGGGTTGGGAGGGTTGGAACGAGGGGTGTGACGGTGTACAACGGCTACCAAACGAAGCCTAAGGCTACACCATGATGATGGTTACTTGTAGTTTTTTTTAGTTTTTACAAGAGATATAGAATATAGATCCAAAAATGCACTTAAAAATCTATACAAATCCGACGTGGCTGATTACGTGGAATTCATGACGTCAGAAATTAAGTTTTCTTTGTTTTACATCATATCGTATCGTTGTTAGAAATGACGATGTGTGAAAGAATTTTGAATTTCAAAAGTTTGAAAACCTGCTATTTAAGGAAGAAAATATTGCATGTGTCGCAACCTCGAATTTTAGCACCTTCGAGAAAATAGCAGGGTGAGCGAGAGGAAGTAGCCGATTTATGGAGTAAATAGCACGTTCTTGGTCACATTATCTCATCTTGTTGCTAGAAAAGGCAAATCAGGAATCAAATTTGAATCTGAAATTTTGAGAATCTCTACTCAAGAAAATATGACCACATGTGCCACAACCTTGATTTTTTTTGATTTAGCATTGTTGAGAAAATTGTAGGATAAATTAGAGAAAATGATATGCTTATTTATAAAATAACATGTTATTGGTATTTTGCCATCAAATAGTAAAATTAATGAGAAGAAATAGCATAAAGAAGAAGGAAATAGTTTGTTCTTTATTTTTAGTGTCAAATAGCATTTTATTTATATTTATAGAAGGAACGTGAGTAAATAGTATATTGTATGTGTTTTTATTGGATGAATGGGAGGAAATAGCATGTTATTTGTATTTTTTAATTGAACAAGAGGAAATGGTATATTATATGTGTCTTTGGGATGAACGGAAGGAAATAACATGTTATCTGTATTTTCTATTGAACGAGAGGAAATGACATGTTTAAGAAGGAAATAGATGATTTCTTTGTATTTTAGCTTCAAGTACATTGTTATTATATTTGTAGCACAAAATAGAGAATTTTTTAGGTCATTTGTATTTGTAGAATAAATGAGATGGCTAATATGCTCAAGGACAAAATATCATGTTCTTTACATTCACACAATTTTCTTTCTCTTTTTGGAATCAAATGCTCTCTGTATATTTTGATATTAGATTCAATGGAAAAAATAGATTTGATTGAAATGAGAAATAATAAATAGGATATACAAGAGAATACCGTGTGAAATAATATGTGCTTGAAAAATGATGATGAAAAAAGAAATAACATGATGGCTCAATCATGAGAGAGAATGAAGGAAACAACATGACACATAAGGAATAGTTAAGGGTAGGAAATAGCACAGTATCTTATCAAATAAATAAATTAATTAACATATTTTTCTCATGAGTTTGGGATTTGTAAAAAATAAGATGGCAATATCAATAGTGAAATGGCATGTTGATCTTTGCAAAATAAATAAAATAGCTGGTCTTTCTCATGAGTTTAGATTTTGTAAAAAAAATAAGATATCACTATCACCAATAAAATAATAGATTACTTACAAGAAATCAACATGATAATAATACAAAAACTATCGCATATACTCTAAGAAATATACTTCAAAAAATAATATTAAGACATACAAAAAATATCACAAAAATGGACCATGTTATTTTTGCTACAGAAAAAAACTTCGAAACAACACCTCGTGTGCAAAAAAAACTTCTAAAAAGTAACATTAAGAAATAAAAAAAATCATTGTACACTACAAAAAATAGCACTAAGCTATTGTTGCAATTGGAAGGTAGCATTGGATCCTGTTTTATAAAAGTAGTAGGTCATCAACAAAAAATAGTATCATTCTCTTCTTACACTCGAAGAATAACAGAAAGGTGACCATGTCTCATGATAGTCTCAAAAGAAGTAGTACCTTTCTCTTATTACTATAAAAGTTAACATTGAGTCCTATGATATGAAAAATAGCATATCATCAACAACAAAAAAGTAGTATAGTGGTGTTCTCCCACTCAAATGTAGCATGAGAGGGTGGAGATACACATGTTATGAACACGTGATAGCATATTTCTAAAAATTAACATCATGATATTACTATGATTAGATTGTAACATTATATCTTTTGCTACAAAAAGGGGTATATTCTCCATAAAAAACACCAAGCTATTCTCGTTCGCGAAATATCATGAAGAGGAGATAAGCATGCTACTAACATATAAAAAGTTTTTATTAAAAAAATAGCACCATATTATCTATTACATATTCTAAAGATGAGTTTTTGCTCGGTTAATGGACACGTAGTGTCTCTGATCAGGCCTTTTAGGATTACTTCCCGCTCGAACGAGGCTTTTTCTCTTGGATTTGCTTTGTTCGCAATTCAGCAACCCGGATAATGTTTTTTTTAGTTTTTGAGGGCCCAAGGCCGAATAGTTGGTCTTTAATCCTTCTAACAGTTGTTCTCCCTCTAAATCTATCCTCATCTGTCAAATGTTGCAATGTTTAAGGTGTTTCGGCTTCTTTACTTCTTTCCTTCCAAATGTGCTTCTTTTTGTAATATTTATAGATGCTGCTAATATATACCATGTAAATGATTTAGTGGGTTTCTGTAAGTCTTGCAATAGGTGACAAAGTAATAGTGTCAAGAAACCAATGAATGAAGAATGAAATTAAAGTAAATATTTGCCAAAGAAATGTTCCTGAAAGTATCCTAAACTGTTTTGCTACCCTTTATCTGATATCCCTACGCATTTACCTGTAAACAATAAGCATGTAGTTTTAGTGATTCCATCTCTACTCTACTTTCTCTATATGCAATCGCTCACTCGTCGGTGATGCCTTCTCCTCTAAAGCGATACCTTCTCCGTTTTCGGTCTTCGGACAACCGGTTTTGCCAGTGATGGTAAGTCCCTTTTGCCTCATGTGTATCTAATCTTCAGTTACTGGAACTTTTTTATATCAGTTTGATTTTTTTCCATGTTTGATTGCTAAAATTTAAAAGGGTTAGTTTTGTTCTAAAAGAGTATATGAAAGGGGCAAATATTTTTTTTGAATTCTTTGGCTTATGATCTTATCTTAAGGGCACATCTGTACTCCTTCAGTTTAAAATTCCATCAAAGCTTTCAGCACGACTTACAAAAACATCTTAACCTGATTACTTCACAATATGTGCACATAAAAGATGTCGATATTCGTTACCAATTGAAGTCAAGCTCGTGCCGAAATGTTATCAATTCATGCATCAACATTATGGATCTGCGCACTTTTCTACACATGCACGTATAAAAAATAGAATTAGATAGTAATAAAAAAGTTACAGGACTATGCAATATAGTTGGTTATTTTATTTTTATGTGTATTTCTATTTAAGAGAAAACTTACTACGAGAGATTTAAAGGAGACTTACGAGCTTATTTGTAAATATAAGTCTCCTTGCTTATATTAACTATTTGCATATTTTTGAGAAATTAAATTTAACAATAATGTTTTTGAGATTAGGTGGAAATTGTAAAATTTCATAAGCTTTTGATTAATTAACAATCAATCATTTCTCAATGTAGAGACACCATTTCGTCAAAATATCGTAAACATTGAGCCTAAAGGTAAATAGATTTATTTCATTCTAAATATTGGAATATGTGGGTATAGGTATTATTTTTGTTAGTGAAGAATATGATGTGAAGTTTGTATATATATTACATGCAAATTTAAGCTAAACAATAGAATTGCATCAACACTTGCATGAATGCCCTCTTTATTATTCCCATCTCGGTGATCAACTGTAGGACGTGCATCGAAGCCCTATGTTTCCTTATTGGTGATTGGTCATAGTTGTTCATAGTGACTTATAGAAGTTGTGCTAAATGCCTCACACATAAATGTTTTTATGGCTTGAATTGGCAAGGTAATTTAGCTTCAACAAAAACCATCTTGCACTTTATCAGTCTTAAGAAAGAACATGCATGATCAAATTATAAGCATGTTTTATTTTTCTCAAATACTTATGAATTTTTTACAAGCTTTTTGTGATCTTAATTATTTCTTATTTTACCTCGTCTAACAGGGTCGTCGAGAGGTCGTCAGATATGACCCGTATTTATTCGGAAAGCAATCTCTCCTATTCCCAAACTGTTAACATCATCCTATCTAATATATTAGGACAACTAGGGGCTTTTGACTCGGAGCTTCAGAAAAGATTTTCTTAAGAATATCAAGAAATGAAACTCAACTAAATAATACAAGCTTTTTTTAGAAGGCTTCAAAGTTAGATATTTGTTGATATTACAAAGATCTGGCTTTTTTATATTATACGGTATTTGATCTATAATAGATTAATCGGAAATTCTTTATTGATTTAGCGAATGTGATAATATATTAGTAGCTATTTTCTCTCTAGAATATATTCTAGAGTATTAAATATAGCTTAGAACAAGAGATTCCATTTCATATATATATATATATATATGATTTCGTTTCGGCTGGGAAGTCTCGCGCCTTGGGGTCCTTTTCTTTCTCTTTGATATTCTCTTTGTCTTCTGGCTACACTGACGCCCCTATCTCTGGCTATGGGATCCCTTCTTTTCTTTCTGGAAAGTGTTGAGGTTTATAAGCAAAGAAAGTATGTCATGTCATCGTAAATTTAATGAACGTCTATTACAATCAAATCACCACTAGGGAAAGAACAAATAGTTTTTTCAACTAAATTTTCTCGTCCCCACCTTCTATATCTAATCTCCTATTTTTTATTTACTCGTTTTTTAATTGTATTTCTTCTCTGCTACAAATGAACCACCCATGGGTAAAAGAGCATGTACATATTTTACAACTAAATTTCCTATGCCCTCCATTCTATATCTGATCTTTTATTATTTTAGTTGCTCTAAGTTTTATCTATGTCTATCATTATTCCTTTTTGCCTCTTATCTAACGTAGTTTTTCTTTCTTTGTTTTTGAAACATGGACTGGCTTGCATCAGTAAAAATTTGAAGAACAACAACTACGATAGAACAAACATTGAGTAAAAGAACAAGTGCACAATTTTTGACTAAATTTGCATCTTTGATTTTGTATTTGATCTTTTGTCCATTTGTTTTCTCCTATATCAATTCTACGTCCAATATTATATCATATAGACTTTAGCTCAATATATTTATTCCTACAACTTCTTCATGATTATCAATATTCCTTCTTTCGTATTATCTAACATAACATTTTTAAAAAAGAACAAAGGCTTTCTTGTGGTAGGAACACCAACATTAACTGCAAGAACATACACATGTAGTTTTAAGACTAAATTTTCTAATTATTCAATTTTGTATCTGATTTTTTACTATTTTGTTTCCTCCTATTATGCTCCAAATATATTATTTATGTTCTATCACTTTCTTCCAAACTTTACTAAGGACAATTATTCACGTTGCGAAGCACGGGTATGCACCTTAGTTATTGTAATTGGAAGGTAGATAGAGATACATATGCTACAAAAAGTGACAAGTTATGCAAAAAAAAATAGCATTGTGTTATACTCAAACTTTTATAAGAGGAGGGACATAATCATGTGCTATAAATATATGCCAGGAGTTTCCCAAAAAGTTAATATCATATTATTTTTCAGTAAAAAAAGCATGATTATCTCATAATTTGAAAAAGTAATAGATTATCTACAAAAATAATAATATCATGCTGGAGATGAGCATGCTATAAAGATATGACACGATAATCCCAAAAAATTCCCAGGCATTATTGCATTCAAACGATGACGCAAGGTCCTGTATTAAAAAATTTTAACAAATTATCTGAAAAATAACAGCATATTATTCTGGGAAGAGGATCTTCGTTACAGCAGTGGTATTGTAATCCTCTTTTTCTTTTGCGATCTTGATTTGAAAATCCGACCTTATAGATTGAATCTTAGATTAATGTCATACATATCCTCCAAATTATGATCAAATTCGAGCTTATTTGCTATTAAATCTTAATGTTTAAGATTCGGATCTTTTTTAAATGGAATTTAAGTTGCTTAGATCTTGACCGAATGTTGATCATTAAAATAAAATGGCAAATAAGCTCGGATTTGAGCAAAATTTGGAGGATATGTAGAGAACTAGTCTGAGATTCAATCTATAAGGTTGGATTTTGGAATCAAAATGATAAAAAAAACTAGAAAGGATTACAACACCTCGAGAATCCTCTTCTGTTATTCTGACGTCTGAATGTAACAAGAAAAGGGAGGAGAAAACCGTGCTATGAACATGTGGCTGGATATTCCGAATAAAAATAGCACCATGCTATCAATGTGATCAAAATGTACCATAAGGTCCTCTACAACAGGAAAAGCGATAAGCTGTCTGAAAAAAATAGCAGAATGTTGTTTTGGATCTCGAAAACATGTGACAGAACTTTCCCAAACTATTGTTGTAATCAGAATTTAGCATATGATCTATTCAACGTTAAAGTGGTAGATTATATACAAATAATATCCCGTACTGTTCTTGCACTCAAAAATGGTAGAAAGGAGGGAGGTGATGCGAGCAGATCGTCTGCAGTACTGCAGGGATCTCCTGTAAACCGGGACCACGCCCGAACTGTGACGTCCGCCTCGGAATCCGGGTTATCCGTTTACACAACACTCGCAATATTAATAAGTCGTATATGAATGGATTAAGAGAAGATGATCGAACTACTTGAAACTCCTAGTCTCTCCTCCGACGGTCTGCATAGCTCTTCTGTCGGCTTTGTGCCGTCAGAAGCTTACGCTTCAAAAGATCAACAGCTTTCGCAGTCTCCTCCAAGAGATCTACGGAGTAAAGAGCATGATCACCTATCTCACGCGCAATTAAGAGGTGTGAAGCATCTCCGCTTGTATAAGGCTTCGAATGGTGCCATGTCGATACTGTAATGATGGCTGTTGTTGTACGTGAATTCTACCAATGGTAAATTATTCTTCTAGGACCCTTTCCACTCAAGAGTGCATGCATGTAATACGTCCTCAAGTGTCTGAATGATGCGCTTGCTCTGTCCATCGGTTTGCGGATGGTACGCAGAATTCATCTTCAGCTCTGTCAGTAGTGCTGACATAAACTGGTGTCTGTAGTGAGACAGAAACCTCGAGTCTCTTTCAGACACTACCTCACGTGGTATACCATGAAGTATGATAATGTTCTGCACATATAATTTGGCAATCTAGATGGAGTGTAGGTCATGTTGACAGGTATAAAATGGACTAACTTGATCAACCTGTCAACAATGACCCAAATAGCATCATGACCTTCTAGTGTCCTCAGCAGTCCAATGACGAAATCCATAGAGATACTCTCCCATTTCCACTCGGGAATGGGGAGAGATTGCAATAACCCTAATGGTCGCATGTACTCAGCCTTGATCATATGGTAGGTCATACATCTACTAACATGATGTGCCACATCGCACTTCATTCCGTCCCACCAGAAATGTCGTCGTAGTTCATGGTACATCTCTGTGCTGCCAAGATGAATATATGATCGTGAACTATGTGCCTCATCAACAATATCTCTGTGTAACTGCTCATCATTGGGTGACTCGGCTAGCCTTCCACAAAATGGACTATGTCACAACAAAATCATCATATTCGTCCTTGACAGCACGTATGTATCTGTCTCGAATCCAAGGATCTAACTTATGCCCTTCTATTATGCGATCCCAAAGACTATTGGATGTGATATCAATAAGATCGTTAACAAAAGACCTAGATATGTAAAGTCAACCATAGAAATAATCGAGAAAGGGATGAGTAGTCAAGGAAGGAAAGATGATGGTGAATCAATGATGACTTGATAATTAATAGTGTCAGTCATGGTGATCCTTACATTTGACCATGCAAGGGCACGGTGACCCTCAGTTGGGAGGGAGATAGGAAGTCCAGTTAGGACAGCGACCGCTTAGTGTGCGGGTCTAGGATCCCAGTCCTTTTTATGATTTTTATGCGAGCTCGCAGTGTTTTTACACTTCGTTGGAATCTAGATTTTTGACCAGTTTCGTTGACCCTGTTTCAGTAGGGTGCCTACACTGGAGGATAGGCCGTTTGGTTTTGTTTTTCGAGCTCGTTTGCCCGTACTAGTCGGATCGGTTTTTTGGAGTGACTCTTCCAAAGAGTCTCTCCCATCCATCTCAGGGTCGTAGTTTTGGATTCGGCCTAGCACTCTACTGGATTGCACTTCCACTTGGAGGGCAAGATAGAAGAGTCTCTTAGGAGGCTTCTTCATCGCTTGAGTTTTGGTTATTGTTCGCCAGTAGGTCCTGACAACGAGTTACTGTTGAGAGTTGGTTACAGCTGAGCTGAGTTACAGTTGAGAGTGAGTTGCTGATGAGCGTGGTACATAAATCATCAATTATCGTCAATCATTGACATTTAATCCAATCTTAAAACTACTAGTACAGATGTGAGGAGAAGCTAGTTGGACGTGTTAAGAACTTAGTTCGGATGCATTATACTCCACTACATGCCTATGGAGGCACCCTAACCCTAAGGTATTCTTCATGTCTTAGAGTCATAGTGTGAGATCACACTCAGACCAAGACCATAGGCTATACACTAGGCTAGAGAATTTGATACAGATAAAGATCAAATCAGGGACTCATCATCTACAATCCCAGAATCTATCAACATGAGTTATAAGTGTTTTAAAATATGATAACCTATATATGGATCATGTAATCAATAAATGGAAAATGTCATCCTATTGAAAGTTAATGGGTGATGGGTAAAAGGGGATTCACATACAGAACAACTTGAAACCAATTTCCACGCAAGTAGCTTGTTAATTTTTAAATATCAACACATATCTACTTGTTTCTTTTGAAACCGCCGGAATACCTACTATATTTTTAATAAAAAATTGATTGTACCAATATTTGTTGACATTTCTCTTGTTCCTACCATGTATGGCAGGCAAGGCACCTGCATCACAGTAGGTTGACAGTTGGACGCTGAACTTATGTAGTTCTGTTACAATACATATGTTTTAGTTTTTGTTAAAGATAATGTAAATGCTTTTATTTCTCTTCTATATTTCGGGATACATGTACACTTGACCAGTAGCAATACTAACTCATTGTGTACATCATCAGAGATACAAGAAAATGAATATTATTTAGAGCACATTCGATGATTACACAATAAGTATAGTAAAAACACTCAACAACATATAATATGAATAGAAAAAAACCTCTAAAAAGCTTATGTCGAAGTCTTAAAGTTTGTATGAAGATCCTTTAAAAAACAATTTGCTTATGCAAGTAGAGATAATGTGTACATCGGTTGTAAAATAAGAAGAGTAGACAAGATTCTAACATGTGCATGCATGCACATACACATACATACTAATATACATGTACATACACACACAGATAAACACACATATACGTATACCTTTCAAGTTCATCACTAGTACAACCTTTTACTTTACTTCTCTTGTCAAAGCTCACACATTGATAGGTGTAATTTACAGTGGTCACAATATTTGTGTACTTTTTATCATATAAAGTTTGTCTTTAAAGGCAAATATTTTAGGTATTAAACAAGTTCACAATGTCTAAGATTCATGGATAATCCGTATTCATTCCAGATCGCAAATATTCATATGGCATTTGTATTTGAGAATATGATCCTTCAAATCTGTATATTCTTCTAGAATCTTTATTATATCAGTCTTCGAATTTAAATAGATAAAAAAACTTTCCACCTTTGCCTTCTTTGAATAAATCGAAGGATTATGTGATTTATGCTCAAGAAAGGCCTCTGATTATTTTTCTATAGGATAAATTACAAAAAAGAGACTGATCTTTACATCGATTCCTAAATTAGGGACTAATCTTTAGTTTGTAACAAATAGGGGACCGAAGTTTAACTTAACGTTCTAGTCTCCAACGCCATCAATGAGTGGCTCAACCCATGGGTGTAGTTGATGAAAATACCCCTGATGAAGAGCATCCTCTGGCCTCTTCTCTTTCCCCTCGCTACAGACGGCGGATGTGCCTTTGAGCTTCTGCCGTGACAACATGCCCGACCCTTCAACGCTGGCGTACCACCCTGCCCCCTACCACCTCCGCCGCCTCCCGCCAAAAAACACAAAGGACAGATTGAGATGCAGAAGCACGAGGAGAAGACGATAAAAGGAGCAGCGTGACCCCTTCTCCTCCTTGAAAAAGGTACGCACCTCTCGATTTACCTATGTTTTCCTCCAAGATTTTTTATCGTATCCTGAGTTTGGTCGGTATCTAACATTGAATTCGTCCTAGATTTCGATGTAGCAGGACCTTGCAAGCAAAATCGAGCACTTCTTGTGATGAATCCACTGTTATTGGCAGCTATGCATTGTGCCAAATGGAGGTTGTGCAATTGGTTGATATTGTGGTGATAAATGTGGAAGGGATTCTGATGGAGGCGCAAGAGAGTTACAAGGAGAGTAGTCAACCAAGGCTTACAGGCTCTGGTAAGTCGCCATGAATCTCAATTGCTGGAGGGTAGGGGTAGTAAATTTGGGCGGGAGGCGGCAGAGGTGGTAGGAGGCATGGTGATACGCCGAGGTCGAAGCGTTGGGCACATTACCGCGGTGGAAGCCCAGAGGCACATCTCCGCCGTCCATAGCGAGGGGAAGGAGAAGAGGCCGGAGGATGCTCTTCACCAGGGTTATTTTCGTCAACTACAATCATGGGTTGAGCCGCTCATTGACGGTGTTGGGGACTATAACGTTAAGTTAAACTTCCGTCCCCTATTTGTTACAAACTAAAGATTAGTTTCTAATTTGGAAATCGATGTAAAGATCAGTCTCTTTTTTGTAATTTACCCTTTTCTATATTTGTGTGCCGATGGATATGCGAAAGTCCAATAAACTGATAACCGAGAAAGAGTAGCAAAAAAGGAAATTACTTTATCTCACTTTTAAATAGAGATTTTTGCATTTGCGTCCCTACAAACAGTTCACATTAAACTGTCGCACTAACGTTTGTCTACCTACTTTTTTTCTTAGGTACATTGTGATGCATGTTAACCTTTTTTTTAGAAGGTAAATATGTGGGGATGGGAATTTGAACCCTGTGATTAGGGATTTAAGCTAATCATAGTATTGTAGGCACACTGCTCAAAGAATCCATTGGTCAAGCTCTTATGACATGTTTGATAACTGGGTTAGGTTGGGTTGGAGTGACCTCTCATGTATAGTAACTGTTCGGATGGTTACAAAGGTTGGAATGATAAATGTGAAGTGATGTGATATTTGATTATGTGTTATATTAATTTTTTTAATGATTTTAATATGCTTTTTATGTTAATTCTTTTATTTGAACGTGCTTAAAAAATATTACAGCAAAAAAAAATTGTGCAGTCCATACATCTACTTCCAACCCGGGAATGTAGGGATAAAGCAAGGGGTATGTCAGGTTACCCCGGGGTAACCTGGCAACCAAACAAGCCCTTATGATTAGGGATCCAGGGAATCAAGCTATGCATCAAGTGGAGTTCCAAGCTGAGCTCGCAGCCGAGTCAGCTCGGTGTAGCACCCTAGCACCCCTCCACTTCGAGCTATGCCCTGAGCACCTCCCTCTCCGCGAGCCACGTCTTGTGAGCTTCACCCCTCCTCTCAGCCATGTGATACTTAGTGCTCATCCCCGATTTATCGTCGCAAGTTCCCAAATGAGCTCATCTCCTCTATCGCAACCACAAGAACATGTGACCTTGATGAGAGAGTTAGCATGAGAGAGGAAGGGGGGAGGATGAATGCAGGTCCTACATGAAGGAGATGGTGGGAAATATGAGGAAAAAACATAAAAACTTTGTAATTTAGGATTAGTGTATACATATTTTATTATATTTTAGTCTTTAGTTTATAAAGTTATGGCTTGACCAGACTGGGGCAGGGGAAAAATGTGTAAATGTGGAAAATGTGTAAATGTATATGTGAAAAGGATAGAGGTATAATTGTAATAGTTTGTTGTAATGGTCATCTATTACTATATATTAAGCACGGACGCAGTACCCCCACTCATTAATTTTTGACACATGAATTCCATTTTTGCTCATGACTTCAGCGTACATTCCAATTCTATCAGGTCTCATCATTTCACTTTTGCCCCTTCACCTTCACCGAAATCCCGCCCCCATCCTTCTACCCAACGCCAACTCGGGCCGACTCGGATATAGGCGGCCTCTTCTGTTACATGGCCCTGCAACACCCTTCTCCTCTGATCACGCCAGCGGCCAGCACCATCGCTCGACCTTATCGTCAAAAGCTTCCTCGACCATCAACAACAGTTTGCTTGGATTCTGACCGCATATCTCCCGGAATCCACTCTCCCTTCTCAACTCAATCTCGATTCAACTTTATTAAAGACAAATCTATTCACATGCAGTTCTGAGGAGATAATCGAAGATAAGGAAGGAGCACGAGATCTCCACTCGGCTTCAACCAGCTGGAGTAGAGCATCACCAGAGTTTGACTCCACTGCCTTGAACACAATTTAGTGCCAGATCGTACAAACACTATTCAATCATATCATCGGACGCACCATAGAGATGTTGTATTATATACCATGCATCTGGACACTAAGATCAGAGGTAAATAGGTAAATATCAGACCACACACCGCCCTTTGAGATTCTCGTGTGTGGCATGAGATAGTTGAAAACTTGCAGACGAACCTTTACATTCTTATATTCACATAAAGGTCCCGTACTGAGAGTTCGTGTGGTCCAACACGTGACCAATGTTATTTTGTGCATTATATACCTGCATGATCTGATATTTGACATGCATGGTGCACCTATTATAGCTTTATGTAATTATATATACAACCCTCTACTATAAATAATACACTATAATCTCCTTATGTCTGGTAGATCTCATTACCAGTAGCAGGGTTCACAAGTCTTTATCCATTAGGATGACTCATATATCAATTGTAATTGCGGTTTTCTCTTTTTAGCTTGGTAAGATTTCATCACAATTATCCACTCGAGTCGTACATGAACCTAATATCGATTTGTTAGCTTATATCCTAAAGCTGCAAATTCTCACGAAAAGATTTTAATGTAACCTTTTCGTTATAATTTCAAATATATTACTTCAAATACAGAATTCAGAGATATCAAGGATATTAAAAATGTACTAATTCATACAAGCATATACATGTTTAAAATGAACATTGGATGTAACTTGAATAAAAGGAATATTATTTTATAGATTACTTTGGACATATCCATATATCATAACCTTCCCATGAAAGAAATATTTAATATTATGGAAAATTGCATTGAATTATGTTGCATATAGTTACAATTGAATTCCCAATTACATGTATATAATATAACGATCTTATGAATTTGAATACTAATATTTACTATGTATTCCAATATAGTTTGTATATTTACCATGTGAAGCACGGTTCAAGATACATATCAAATTTATAAGCTTCAAAATTTGGACCCAATAAACTATATGAACGAGAAATTTGACAATTCATTGTTATCTTTTTTCTTGTGATGGGAAAAAAATTCAACAGATAATTATTACCATATAAAACATTAGATGAATCGATGTTATATATTCTAATAATAAAATTATAAAGTCCGATGAGTAGTCCTTCTTACATGAATTGTTATCAATGGATTTAATCTTTGTTACGAATATCAGATATAAAATACTTTCAACATTGTGCAATAATTTGATCAATATATGTGTGATCAGTAGTATGGTTTTCTCTCCCATGCGAAGCAAGGGCCATGCGCTAGTATTATATTATACGTAGACGTTCCTCCAAAGTTCCTTGTGAGTCGAATTCTTATAAAATTCACTAGTGTAATATATGCGCACAAGTATAATAATGGAAGGGTACTTCTGCAGATTTTGTAAGAACATGGGGAGCACATGTATAATTGCAAAAGAAAATCAGGGTATAAATGTTACTAGGAAAACTCAGAAGGGCACAAGTAAAAAAAATCCAATTTCCCAATGCTGTTCCGCTACGAATTATTCCTTTTAATTTTGTGCATTGATATCAACCCATTGCTTGAGCCATCTTTTTTTTATATATTGTACATAGAATTTGTACGTCCATCTTATAGCCAAAGCGAGATGAACAATTTCATTAATTTTGCAGTGACCTATATATTGGCATGCATCTTAACCTGCGTATATGTCAGATATTGTTGGACCCTACCGTTGATTAATCCGAACTCTCTCGTAGTCATCTGCAAACTATTTTGACGTGATCGATCGCATCCTTCTATGAAGGCCAATAAGAGGCAACTGCGAAAAAACTATTCCACTGCCAGGGAAATTTTGAGTGATGGGATAAGCTAGATCCCCAATCAAATCACTACCTAATAACCTTTGAAATTACCGCAGATGTCGTTAGACGGCTCTGGCAGTAGACTCCCTCTAAATCACCAAAATGGATCTGAGGAGAGATCAGAGCCTGCTTAAACAAATCAGAATCTAAACACTTTGAACTGAACAAGTTTCAGCAGAAGGTCCCGATGCCGCATTTTACTATCTTAAAATATGACTAGAACTTCCAATATGAATTGTCATGAATAGCCAACTAAAATTCAGGAACTTGCCATGAAAGATTCAACAGCATAAAGTTTGGTCTGAAATCAGCAGAATGCCAAAATTCAGATTTAAACAACAGTTCAACTTACTCATTTCCGACATACACTATCGACCGTGAAATAATTTCCATCCACGAGTATGGGTGCATAAGCAGAACGTGCGACATCTCGTCGGGGTAAAAGACGTTACCAGATTACGTTTACAAATGAGAACGAACAATGTGCAGACTCAACTCACCTTGCAAAACAGTTGAGAGACTCAGTTCTGAAAGGGTGATATTGAGTCTGCACAATTCCAGTATCACTTGAATGTTAACAAATTTCAATATTTCCCACCAATTCAGTGGGATCAAAATACAGAAATTGTCACCACCTAAAGCATCAATAGATGAATAAATAATCAAAAAAATTAAAAGGAAAAAGCAGCCTTACCGGTATAACAATCAGCTATAGAGGAGCCAAATTTTGGAAAACGGGCGCCTTATACTATCACGATGACCAGAGCTTTGATTCCCCTGCTTCTCTACAACCCGGAGTGTGTGTCAAGTGTCAACATCCACTGGGCCTGCTGGTACAAGGGTGCCATTGCCCAACACCGCTATTTGTGCCAGACATGAAGGACGGAAATAAAACTATAACAGATATTTCCAACGATTACTGTGAATTACGTAAGCCACTGCTTGCTAGTTGCTATATAAGACACTGAAACGAATCACTCGAACCAGAAGCGATGCTGTTGAACTCGTATATTGTCAGAGGAAAGATGTAGCAAAAATTCGACCGCTTGCGTGCTGGAATCCTTGGCATCCTCGATCAATGAGATGAAGCCTCTCGGAGTGATTACCCAGCCCTCTATCACTGAAATTCTCTTTGAATTATCCTCACCTACTACACCTGTGGATCTAAGATGTGACAATTCCTAACGAATTCATTTGAGTAATTGACGTGCTTTGTCCAGAAAGGCTGGAGATGTTTGAAACCGATTTCGAGCCAGGGCTTTGACTGCCCGTTGTAGTGGACAACAGCAGCCTTTCTCACACTGTCAAGATTTGATTTCTCCTGATAGCCTAGACCGAGCATGTGCCAAGATGAATCGATGGGGTGAATGTGGCCTCTGAAAGCTATCAGAGCTGGCGGTAATGTTCCGAGTTTCCATAACGTCAAGTTCGACTTCAGATTCTGCACCCAAATGGAACATTCAGCAAAATAGATCTTCAGAATTAAGGTTTCTCTAGAAAAAGACAGATTGGGTACTTTTGTATGTGTTTGAAAGACTCAGGAGTTATTCTGATTCCGTAATATTAAATACTATCATCACATATATCGATTTTGTTCACCCTGGCTAATAACCATTTTATTTGTAATTGTACAGATACAGGATAGAGATTCTTAAGAAGATGGAGTTTACCCCCACACCTATCCTTTTTTGCTTTAATATATTGCCGAATTGCAGACTTCATTCAAAAGTTCAAGAGATCGGGCATGCTTAAACTGTCTTAAGAGATTCCCACTCCCCAATCTTTTTTCGCAATCAACCGGTTTTCTCATTTTAATATCACAGCTCCAAATATATATCCCACCTTGCAGTGTGTCTTATTTCATATTCTTTATGATGATTGGTGGGCAACTGGTGAATAAATTAGCATTATCTTCAAAATACAACAACAAATACAAGGGAACATGGAGCTCGTTTCCTTCTTCCTTTTTCATTCACTCCTTTTAAATTTGAAACTAAATTCTTTTCTAGTTTAACATTAGATAATCCTTCCACGGAGTATCGGCGTCACCTTTAGAATCTCAATTTGCATCAGTTGATCGTGAGCATGTGGATTTGGTGTTGTTGGAGTATTTTGTTGTGCGCCACATGAGTTGTAGATGGGTAAGTGGATCACTCTAGGATCCATTTACCCCATCCCAGTGTTTAGTCCCACATCTACCAGTGGTGGGACTTGGAAGCTCTGTGGAGGCTATATAAGGAGCCCCAAACCTCCTGTATCCATTGAGAAAAAGTTGAATGCAACATATGGCCCTTTGAGGCCTTCTCCCGTGGTTTCATCCCGCTCCGTAGGGAGTAGGGTTCCACATTAAAATCCCGGTGTCCATAAATTTCTTTATCTTTCCTCTGATTTGCTTCCGCGTGTTTATTTTCTAACAGGTGTGGTAGCACAACATATCCATCTAATGATTGACAACATATTTCAATTATAAAGTAGTTTGGAGTAGAAATTTAGTACCATTCAATGGATTAAAATCTTTCAAAACAAGCAAATAATCTGGTATGGATCAAACCAAAATCGAATTAATTAAATAGTTCATATCCAACGGCCAGCATCAGTGTGTATCCAGCTTTTTTTCTAGTAAATTTGTATATCCAATTATAGGACGATTTATTCTAAAGATAAACTCATATAGAGGATGTAAGATTTCACATACCTCTTTTACCCAGTAGTGATAAGTATCGCGTATGTTGGTCTTCCTCCATGCATTCAGATCAAATATGTTCATTCCATATGCCCATGCACATTCGTCAGGATCTAAATTATGCGATATGAGAGGGTGAGAGAAGTTGAAGTAAGTTCTGAAACGCTTAGACATCACCCAGTCATCTTCGCCTTTACAAGTCTCAACAGCTCCGTTTACTTTACCCATGAGATTGATTTCCCAAAGAGGAGCAAGGTCACGTTGAATAACAACATCATCATCAAGAAATACCACTTTGTTCAGTTGTGGAAACAGCTGAAGCCATTTCAAAAAAAAAATCAGCACAGAGAAAATGGTACTGGAAAAAGAAAGCTGTAGCATTCAACCATTGCAAAGGTTTCAGATTCTTCACAGATTGTTTTTGTCAAATGCAAGATAATCTTAGCTGATCTCTTAATGGATGATGTCATTCGGTCATTCCAACATTGCTACCAGATAGCATTGCAAATATATACATGATTTCCAGCAAATAAGCTATTAAACCCCATCAAACAACAAAAATTAAACTTAAACAGCTCTTCGCGGCAGCATCCATAGGGGTCATTCATATTAGGGGAAGTTTGGCTGGTAGGTCATGAATAAATTTTGATGAGTTAAGTAGACAAAAGTGCTTGGTTAGATAAGTTTTGTGCTCTTAGGTAATAGGAGGCTCGGATGGGTGGCAAACACCTCGAGGGAAAAAGGGCGGTAGATAAGTTCAGAGTTAATGTCCATATAACCCTCTAAATGTAATAGAGTAAAAGGGATTGAACCACCACTCAGCTCAATGGGTCGTTTTATTGCACCAACTAGACCCTTATCCCCTGATTTCAAGAAATATCCACTAAATTATGCATCACAGAAGTTCCATAATTATGTAACGTCTCTGCACATCATGCAGTATCCCTCCTAGTCCTAGCTTCTAATAAAATAAATAATGATGGGGGTATTAATGGATAAAGATCATACCCATAAATAACTTATGGAGGACAATTGTATCTGCAAATTGAAACATCTTGGATTCTTTAAAGGAAGGTGGCGATGAGAATAAACGGAACTTTTACCTTCATTTTATTTAAATAGGATATCTATTGTTCTTCTGGAAGTTCTATTTTTAAATATTTTAAAAAGATTTTCTCGAAAAAAAAATGAGAATGCCCATCATTTGGTAGGTGCTCAGTGCTCTCCCATGAACTCAATTAATCGCAAAGACTTAAGTTGCAAGCACAGAGTTCATGATTTATACAAGGAAATTGCATGGACAGACATTCTCTGCAGAAAAGAACTCCCTCATGAAGATCAGTGCATATTTGCCTAGCCAAATTGCCAAAAGGAAAGGAAACAGTTTTGCCTTCTCTCCGCCACAATAGTACAGACATTCAGCCATTGTACTCGGACCTTCTCCCAGAATTCTTTCACAAATTCACACCAAAAGAACATGTGCTCCATATTTTAGCTACCCATTGCAGATGGGGCAAGCGTCACCCATTTCAGAGAACCGTGCTCTATAAGTTCTCGCTATAACAAGCAAACATGTTAAGGTCTTTATTCTGAGGGAGCCCACGTTCTCCAAAGCAGCCAACGATCTCTGGCCACATCAGAATCCCAATGTATATTCTGCCCTTTCGAGAGAGAAACACCATTCACCCAAAATGATCACATAATCACGATGTTCTGAGAGACCCTTCCGTAGGCTCTAGTTCCCCAAGAAAGAAGGCTAGCTCTTGAACATGCTGCTCAGGAAAAGCCCAAGAAAAAGGTTAACATCCATACACCACTACCCAAGTCCTGGCACCACCCATCATTCGACAACTATCAATTCCTTATCAGGAGTCAATGGAAAACGTCGAGGAACCTATCCCAAAAAGCATCTCCAACCAAGGTTTTAAAAACCGAACTGAACCGACCGTTCAACCGGTTAAACCAAGAACCGAAAGCATAACGATCCAACCACCGAGTTTTTACTCGGAAAATAAAATTCAATCAAAATCCAGTTGGATCGCTTGACCCAGTCGAATCAACCATCTATTTTTGATAAAAAAATAATAATTTCTAATTATTTAATAAAATGCAAATCTTTAGTTTCATTCTAAATCAAAGTATGGTATTTTTTTATCTCTTGTCCTTTCATGTGTGCCAATGACCCATTAGCACCTCTCCTTGCCTTGTGAGCATTGCCTCACTCTTCCTACATTGTGCATGAGGTTGTCCCCTTGCAACAACAAACGATACATTCATGTAAATATGAAGTTGTCGTAGTCACACTATGAGAAGCAATAAATTAACACTTGTCATCAACTAGAGTTTGATTAGTTGTAAATTGTTAATTTTATACATCAAATATATGTATTTATATTAATTTGGCAAATTATATTTGCCATGCCCTTTCAATTTTTCTAATGGCATTTATACTCTTAAATTTTTTGTAATTACACTTATGCCCTTGTATTCTCAAAAAACTCACAAAATTGCCCTTATGCTGATATTATAGGAGCACAAGTACACTAATAAAAGACCACTACTACGAGTTTTGTAAAAACATAAGGGTACAAACGGAATTGTAAAAAATTGGGGTATAAGTGTTAATGGAAGGGCAGCAGGGCTATAAGTATTATTGGAAGGACACAAGTGTAAAAATCCTTTAAATATATGATGTAGCACCAATGGCGAGTCATTTCATGGAGTATTTTCATCTGATGCTTTACGTGAGGACTCTGCTACAATACATGCAAAAAGGGTGTTCTTGAATACATTAATGCTCGGAGATGGAGAGGTGAAAGAGAGGGAGTCTCTGTTAGAGGGTGAGAGGAGGTGAGACTGCTTGGAAGAGGGTTACCGCCATTGGTGAGGAGCTGGGGAGAGCTACCAACCAAGAAGTGGAAAGAAGAGAAGGGGGCTGGACGTTTGTCTGGCATCACAAACGCGGCTAGCGATATTTTAGGTGTGGGAGTTTTTGTTGGCCACAGAGTGAGCCTTTGCCCATCTCCTAGGTGTTTTTTTTGCGAAGCGCTGGGACATAGAAAGTCTTCATGTTCGAGTGTAGCAACGCCGCATCAGGACTTTGACTTGCCTGTGGTTGATGAGCATTCGACTTTGGTGGAGCCGAATCTGACTCTACGGTGTCTATGCTCTTCAATCTCGTATGCGTCTGTGGTTAGAGGCATTCCCTTCATGACTTCAATGGATTGATCATGGACAGCTATAGAGATGCTCAGAAGTGTGTCGGTTCGTTGGTTGCACAATTTCGTGAGTGATTGGGTACTTCATTTACAAGAGTGTTTTGTTGGGCGGGGGATTATGCTATGTGAGAGGTCTCTCTCCTGTGGGTGTCTAAACTTATAACCTCCGAGCCGATTGATGATGTTGTTTGGCGATATCCAAGATTCACAGATGGTGGAGATGTTGCCTCGACCTATAGAGTGGTTCGAGTCTACGATGTTCCTTTCCTCTCGCAGCCCGTGGAGGCGTTGAAGCCAACTCTTAGGGAGATTGGGGTGTTAAAGAAGATTCCGCCAAACGGAAAGGTACCACGTTCGGATCCTAGGCTCACTATCGCAAGTATAGAATGCTCGAAGGAGGCTCCTTTGGAGAGTGTGTTCTCTGGTAGTTGGCCGAGTGAGTTTCCATCTTCTAGTTCAAATGTTTTCTCCTCCACCACCACCAATTATTCTTCCTTCCAGTCCAGACGTGTCGAAGCTTTCGCCCACCTCGAAGGAAGAGGTTCATCTGATGCCGGAGTCTTTGCTGGAGGAGGTAACCCCAGTGGCGGTAAATACGGGTTATGAATTGATTCCACCTCTGACGGTTGCGGATTCGTAGGAGTTTGAGCTTTCAAATTTCAAATGAGGCCCCAATTTGGAAGTTGCTTGTAAATTGGCGTTTTCTTCTCCGAGAAGACTGGAACTAACACATGCTTTCCTTTTTGTCATTAGGGTTTTGTTGGATTTGCATCTCTCAAGTTAAGCAATGATGTGGCGCATCGGGTAGGTGAGCAGATCCATAGAATCCCCGACCCATGTTTATGTCCCTTCAGCGTTGCTTGGATTCGGGTCGGTTTCCGGGTCTGGGCTCAAACACGAAAGTGGATTGTAGATAATAGACCCAAGTGGTGAACCAGGTACTGGACAACACGAGCTTGAAGACCCGAGTTGTGAACCGATTACTGAAGACCCGTTAGGGGTTAACATGGAGCCCGTTAATTCATTCGACAGCAAGATCTTAATAGTAAAACCGACTTGGCATATCAGGTGTCCTCTCAAACCCAATGGAGTTTCAGGGGCTTTTGAGATCCAAGCTTCTGGAATCTCTTCTCCTCGTCTGGAAAGGACACGGGAGTGATTGAGTTAATGGTGGCTCGTTTTGCAGAGGAGGTAGAATGCATTGGGTTTCCACCATGATCAATTTGGAGCAGGAGGCGCTACCGACTAGGGCGAAGGTACGCGAACTCACGTTGGTGCCTGCGAGTGAGGAAGTGTCAGAGGAGCCAGTGTTCCCCATTGGATTCCTCCTCTAGAGCAAACAGTTTTGTGGCTGGAGAAGGTGATTAGTGATGCCCTCCCTGAATCTTCATCATTGTCCTCTGGTCCAAAGAGGGGAAAGGAAGGTGAAGAGATATCGAGATAGAAGGCGCCTAGCAAAAGCCCGGAATGTCAGTATTGTTTACTCTAAAGATAAAGCACAAATTGCGAATGCACCGAGCGTGGTTGCAACGTCGGGTCAAAATCGATTATTTTAATGAAGATTCAATCTTGGAATATGAGAGGTCTGGGTGACTCAGAGAATAGATGTTCATTTGGTGCTCTTCTCGGAGACTGGGGATGTGAGGTAGTCCTTTTGTAGGAGACGGAGCCTCCCTCCTGTCCGTCCAGTGTCTGGAGTTCGTTGGATATCGGGTTGTTATCTGAGTACAGGATGATCGATGCTATTTGTAGTGTTGGAGGGTTGGTTGTAGCATGGAAAGGGTCATTTTTTCTATTGTTTCAGAGTTGAAGGGGAGATTTATTTTGATGGTACTTCTGGAGAACTTGAGGTCAGGAACACATGTGGCAGTCTCTTGTGTCTATGGACCTCGTTTATCTTCTCAAAGAGAGGAGTTGTAGGACGGTCTCCAATATGCTAGAAGTTTCTGTCAGGGCATAGCATCGTTGGTGGGAGGAGATTTCAACGTCAGACTCCTCTCTTGTGTTCGCCCAAGATTACGTGGAGGACAAGACCCTAGTTCGGTTGATTTTGCAAATTTGATTGCCAGAATTGGAGCTCAACGTACTAGATGCTTCTGATACTAGGTACATTTGGAGGAACCCAAGTTCCCGATCTCGTCTCGATCGTTTTTTTAGGCTCACGTCTCGATCGTTTTCTGGTGTCGCCAGAGCTGTTGGAGGAGTTTCCCCTTTGTGCAACCTCAGCTAGGACTCATACGAGTTCAGATCATACTCTCGTGTTGTGGGACTCTTGTGGAGATGCGGTTCCCAGGGTTTTTCATGTTTGAGCGAGCGTGGCTGCAGGAGGAGAATCTCATAGATTACTTGGTGGTCATTCATTGGGACACCACGATGTGTTGTGGTTATGTGGTCATCTATATAGCACAGAATCTGACTTCCCTTCATGGCATGCTTTGTTTGTTCAAGGAGGTCAGAGGCAAGAACAGTGTGTCATACAGAGGCAGAGGTTGAGATCAGTAGTCTAGATGGGCTGGAGGATGACAAAAATCTGACAATGTAGGAGCTAGGAGAAAGAAAAGCAACGTTGAATATTGCAGCTTCAGAAGATAAGAAGAGGGTAACATAGTGGAAGTAGCGATCTCGACAGTCTTGGCTTAAGGAGGGGGACGTTAGTACGTACGACCTACTTCCATAGAGTGGCTAGTGGAAGGCGTCGGCATAATTTATTTTAGTTATATCGTGATGAACAACGCAAGAGTAGAGGGAGACCGTGAAATAAGGCGAGTGGTTGCTGACCATTTCTCAGAGTTCTCTAAACAATCAAAAGGAGGGACTTGAAGGTGGACGGGCTTGGGGGCTAGCCAGTTTTCCAGGCAGCATGCAGATAGTTTGATTTTGAGCTTCACGGAAGAGGTGAAAGCAACTGTGTGGAGTTTGAATGCAGATAGCAAGCCTGGACCAGATGGATTCCATGTCTTCTTCTTTAAGGAGTTTTGATCATTTGTCGGGAAAGAGGTTGTTGATGTACTGATGGAGTTTGCTAATGGTAATGCAAGTCTGGAGAAGATCAACATGGTCAACATCTTCTTACTTCCGAAGAAGGATGTGGCCACACATATAGGGGATTTTCGCCCGATTTCTCTATCCAATGCTCTTTATATGATTATAACCAAGGTGTTGGCGAATAAACTAAGCAGGGTTTTGGATTATATTATCTCTCCACTGCAATCAACTTTTTTTTTGGAAGACAAATTTGTGATAGCCTTGCAATGACCAAGATCATTGCAGATTGGAAGAGGCGTAGAGTTAAAGGAGTCATGTGGAAAGTGAACTTCTCGAAGGCGTATGACACGCTTGACTGGCGTTTCCTTTGGATGGCATTGACGAAATGGGGTTTCCCAGATATCTGGATTTTTTGGGTGAAACGATGTGTCACCACAGCCTCTTACTCGGTTCTCGTCAATGGCCGTCCTGAGAGAGGATTCTATCAACCACAAAGGGGAGTGCATCAGTGGTACCCCCCTTGCACCTATGCTTTTTATTATCATAGATGATGTTTTGCCTTGCATGGTTGTTCAGGTGTTGTAACATGGTTTTATCGCATGTGATATTCCCTTGGAAATATTCGCGTTTCTCTCCTTCAGTATGCCGATGACATCATTTTCTTCATCGAAGGTGGAAGGGAGGAAGCTAAGGGGATGGCAATAACGCTAGAGATTTTTGGGAGCTTTCTGGGCTTGTTTCTCAACCATAGTAAATCTACAGCTCTTTTGTTTGTCATGGAAGATCTAGAAGCCGAGACATTCTATGGAGCTTGGGATGGATAGAGGGACCATGACTATTCATTGTCTAGGGTTATCATTATCATGTGGTAGACTTAAGATGGCCGAGCTACCTGTGATTGAGAAAATGGAAAAAAAGTTGGTTGGTTGGAGTGCGTCAATTTTGTCTCGTGGGGATCGCTTGGTGCTTTTGAAGGCGGTGCTTTCTGCTACTCCAGTGTTCTTTTTATAAGCTAGACTACTTCATGTGGGTATACGGGAGTCGATTATGAAGAAATTCTTTTGGGAGAAGTCGAGTCAGGTGGGCCCTGGTGTTCATCTTGTGGACTGGGATATAATCACGCAATCTAAGTCCATGTAAAGACTTGGGGTTCATAGCCTTGAATCAATCATGGTTCGAAATCTCGCAAAATTTCGACGAAATTTCGCCAAAATTTCAATTTCGTTGGGTTGGATATATCGAAACCTCTATACATGTCAATTTCTCGGATTTCACCCGAAATCTCATGAGATATCGGCAAAATTTCGGGTCATCTCGCCATCTCGCCCAAAATAGAGAATCTGGAATAAAAATATCCCCACTTTGGCGAGAGACTGAAATATCGGTTGAAATTTGCCCATTTCGACCAACATTCGATTGTTTTGCTTCTCCAAGGTTCTCTAAGGTCATATTTCGTCCTTTTCTTCAAGGTAAGCCAAAATTGATTAAATCTTCATCAATTTCTTCAATTTTTTAGGGTTTTTGTTCCTGAGATGTTGATCTCGATTGATGTGGTGTTTTTTTAGAGATTTTAAATATGTAGCATGATTTTTGGAGACCAAAATTAGGGTTTTGTGTTTTAGGCACAATAATGATGAGTTATGAATGTATTTGCTCGGATCTCGTGTATAACATGTAGTAAAGCGTACTTTGAAAACAATTTGTGAGATCTATGGAAGAGAAAATTGGGGCTTTTGTGATTTAATGTGGAATCATGATGAGTTCTTCAAGGATAAACTCGGATCTTAAATTTTGGTCGTAGAAATCATATTTCGATTTTTTTGGTAAATGAAATTTTAAAATTTAGTAATTTCAAAAATCAAACCTTAGATCTATATGCGTTATTTTACATGTTTTGTGCCTCTTAAGTGGTTTTTCTCAAAAATGCTCCCCTAATTGTTAGATCTAAGACCCTAATGTATAGATGTAAGGTGTTTTTTCCTGGAAATCAGAATATTAAGAGTATACTTTCAATTTCAATCACCAAGTTTTTACGAGTTTGTGCATATTAGGTGTTAGAAAAATTAAAAATATATTAATTTAAAAATTAAAACATAAAATAATTAGCTAATTCTTAATTGTTCGCATCGGAGGGTTCATGAATGATTATTCTTCAATTTTCTCGCAGGTTTCAGTGATCATCATAATGTCACATTCTGGATTAGTATCTGCTAGTTCTGAGGATTAAAGAGGAGATTTCGGTGAGGACATTAGTTGGAGGTATGCCTCCGCTCCTGATGGCAACAAAGCCAAACCATAATATAATTTCTGTAAGAAGAAGTTGGGAGGAAGGCGGAGCACGAGGATGAAGCAATATCGTGTTGGCAATAACAAGAGTGTTGCCAAGTACACGCATTGTCCCAAAGATGTGAAGGACAAGGTGAAGGCCAGCTTGAACGAGAAGAAGGATAGGGATACAGAGAGGGTAAGGAGGGATGAACAATTCAAAGAATTCGTGTTTGAGAAAGAATTCAATGTCCTCTCAGATTCAAACAATGATAACTTTGTCTACCCTGCTGACATTCAGACTACAGCGGAGAGGAGGGCATATAGGAGGGAAACAAAAGAATCAATGAGGAGCGAGTTCGAGCAGAGAGAATTCGATAGTGCACGAGGCGGCTTCTATGGTGCAGGTGGTCGTGGGAGTAGTTCTGGAGGTGCACCAGTACCACCACCCACCAAAAAACACAAGGGGAAGGGAATCTTTACGAAAAGCGGATCCATGCAATACAAACCAGGTAAGGATCCGAGGCAAAAGACGGTGAAGGGCATGTTCACCAATGCACGGGAGAGGGCGGGAAAGGCCATCAGTAAGCTCTTCTTTGGGGAGGGCATTCCTACCAACGTTGCTAATTGGCCATTTCTCCAGCATGCCATTGATGAGATCGTTGCAGCCATGGAAGACCGTATCGATATCGATATCGTTTCGGTCCGCACGGAAATGGATATATCGGGATATATCGACGATATCGGTGGGAATGTCGAAAATGTCTCAAAGAGCCATTTTTTTTGCATTTTTCAGAAATTAAGATCATCCAAGATATTAGAACAACAAATAACCTACAAATACACACTTATATCACACATATCGGTCATTTATAGACCATATATCGCACATATCGGTCATCATATCGAACATATCGTTGTTAATGTTTATTCCTGACCTTTAGATATTGGAAATGGATTCCATTAAAGTTCTTATAACATTAAATAACTTACAAATATACACTTAGATGACACATACAGATCATTTGTGACTATGATCCTTATATTACACATATCGATCATATCGAAATATCGCTGGTATTGTTAGTTGTTGACCTATATATATTGAAAATGGAGTTCATCCAAGTTCTTAGATCACTAAATAGCTTACAAATATACTCTTAGATCACACATATCGATCAATCTATGAAGCTTATATCGCATATATCGATCATTTTGAACATATCGATATTCAAGGCCTTAAATGTCGGTTTCGGTCACCATTTCAGTACCGACCAAAACAGAATTTCGATGGAATTTCGATGGAATTTCGATGGAATTTCGACCGAAATTTCGGTCATTTCGGTCATTTTTTGTACTAGGACCCCCATATTTCGGTCATTTCGGTCGAATTTCGATTTCGACTGGATGTCGATATTCGACAGAAATTCGGCCGAATTTCACTGAAATTTGAGGCCATGTCGATATTAATGTTTGACTCTTGACTTATAGATATTTTGTTTTTGAAGAATTGACTTATATATATTGGAAATCGATT
This sequence comes from Ottelia alismoides, assembly GCA_037367405.1. NCBI lineage: Eukaryota > Viridiplantae > Streptophyta > Magnoliopsida > Alismatales > Hydrocharitaceae > Ottelia > Ottelia alismoides. The sequence continues at coordinate 212,379 of JAZKJV010004984.1, read as the reverse complement.
TCATTCAAGTCTTACAACATGAATAACTTGTAAACATACATCAAGTTGAAGAACCATTGTATGCACCCTCCTGTCGCACCATATCCTACCAATACAGGGGACCCGAAACAAAATATATATAAACCATTGTGTGTTTTAATACCAGGTGTAGCTAGATATATGTGTTTTAATACTAGGTGTTGAATCAATCTTCCATGAATAATAGCATTGACATATAGAGATATCGGCGAAATATCGACGATATCGATAGATATCCGGGAATTTTTTCTACTGAAACCAGTCATTTTTTACCGATATGAGCTGATATGGCGATATATTGTCGATATCCCTGTAAAAGGATATACTGGGTAATATCGAAACCCCTACCCTGTCGAACGGCGATATATTGCCGATATATCGCTGATACGGCTTTCCATGGTTACAGTATGAACAAGAGTGAAGGCTCCTATATCCTACGAGATAATAACAAATATCGTGGGATGGGGAAGGAGGAGATGAATGAGTACAACGCCAAACTGAGGAGGAGGTGGCCAGAGTATGGGGTGACATCGATGTGCGATGGGTGAACGAGCTACACGAGGAAGCAGATCATCAACTTCCTTGTTTACGATGATGGAAAGATTTTTTTTTTGAAATCTGTTGATGCACCTGAACATGTGAAGGACCACAAGTACCTGTCGAAGTTGATGAAGGACATCATCAAAGATGTTGGGAAAGAGAACATTGTCCAGATTGTCACGAATAATGGCAGCAACTTCAAGAAAGCAGGTGAAACAATAATGAAGTCTAGTAGCTATGGCATTTTTTGGACACCGTGTGCTGCACACTTTATTGATTTAATTCTAAAAGACTTTAGCAAGAGAAAGCTCGTCTCAAGGGTGGTGGATCACGGACGATCACCACATTCATTTACAACCATTCCAAAGTGTTGGCGTTGATGAGGCAAATGTGCAATGGTGAGCTGGTGAGGCATGGCATCACACGCTTTGCAACCAATTTTATGGCATTGTAAAGCCTGAAACAACACAAGATAGGGTTGAAAACCATGTGTTGCCAAGGTGAATGGTTCGAGATATCTGAAGCTCGAGCTGAAGGAGGACGGAAAGTGGAGACATCAATCAATGATCTCCACTTTTGGGATGACATGACTCAGGTCACGAAGATCATGGATACGATTGTTTCTACATTGTGGATCGTAGACAACGATAAGAAGCACACCATTACGAGGCAATGTGTTGCAAGAGAGAGAAGGTCAGAGAAGCAGTTGGAAAATGATTCAAAGCAAGGAAGGTTGTATCGATATCGATATCGTTTCAGTCTGTCCGAAAATGGATATATCGGGATATATCGCCGATATCGTGGAAATGTAGGAAATGGCTCAAAAAAGTCATTTTTTATCGTTTTTTTCATAAATTAAAATCATCCAAGATATTAAAACAACAAATAACTTACAAATACACACTTATGCCATACATATCGGTCATTTATAGCCCATACATCGTACATATCAGTCATATCGAACATATCGTTGTTAATGTTTATTCCTGACCTATAGATATTGGAAATGGATTCCATTCAAGTTCTTATAACATTAAATAACTTACAAATATACACTTAGATGACACATATAGATCATTTGTGAAGACTATGATCCTTATATTGCATATATCGGTCATATCGAACATATCGTCGGTACTGTCAGTTGTTGACCTATGTATATTGAAAATGGAGTTCACCCAAGTTCTTAGACTACTAAATAACTTACAAATATACTCTTAGATCACACATATCGATCATCTATGAAGCTTATATCGCATATATCGATCATTTTAAACATATCGATATTAATGTTTGATTCTTGACGTATAGATATATTTTTTGAAGAATTAACTTACAGATATTGGAAATGAATTTCATTCAAGTTCTTACAACATGAAATAACTTGTAAATATATACCAAGTTAAAGAACCATTGTATGCGCCCTCCTGACGCACCATACCCAAAACAATATATATATAAATCATTGTGTGTTTTAATACTAGGTGTAGCTAGATATGTTTTTAATACTGGGTGTAACTAGATAAGTAGTGGAATCAATCTTGCATGAATAATAGCATTGATATATAGAGATATCGGCGAAACATCGATAATATCAATCGATATCTGGGATTTTTTGTACTGAATCCAGTCATTTGTTACCGATAGGAGCCGATATGCCGATATATCGCCAATATCCCTTTAGAAGGATATATTGGGTGATATCGAATCCCCTACCCTGTCAAAACCGATATATCGACGATATATCGCCGATACGGCCTTCTATGATTCAAAGCATGGTTGGAAATCATGGATGAGAGATGGTCCCAAGGTTTTTTTTATTGCAAACCGAGTGAGTCCCCACTGCAGGGATCACTGCCTAATATATTTCATTAATAAAGAATCGTATTACATTACTGAGAGAGCCAGAAGTTATACAAAGCATTACATTGAGCTATTGCGTCCTCGTTGTAGAATCTCTGGTTTTTGAAGATAAGCTCGTTGCGGCCCAACCATATAGCCCAAAGAGCAGCTAACGGTTTCGAACAGTCCTCGCTGGAATTACCGCCTAACCATCTAATGGATTCCCAGAATACGTTCGTCCCTTCCCACTGCAGCTAGAGGATATCGAGTTCGGACCAAACCCGCTCGGACGAAACACAACTAAAGAAAAGGTTATCAGATTTCTCAGCCGCGTCACTGCACCTGTCACACCAAGTGTCTGAAAAATGGAGTATACGCCCCCTCCTGACTTTGTCCATAATCCTTCCCTGCCTAAGGCACCAGAGAAACACCTTGACCCTTAATGGAATCATATCCGCCCAAACAATTCGCATATCTTGGCAAAAGTCGGCATCTCGCTCCTCGGTTCTCCTCGTCAAATGAAGATACGCCTTCTTTACCATAAATGAAGTGCCTCCCCAATGATAGTGGTCCCAGTCCCGAGAGAAGGACAACCGCCGCGAAAGGGAATCCAAAAGAGCCAAATATTCTTCCACGCGTTGTTCTGAGAGTTCGGCGAGAAAAGTCGGTGCCCAAGCGTCCTCCACCGCTACCTGGGAGAGCGTCGCTTCCTTCGTTGTCGACAAGGCGAAGAGGCGAGGGAATGTAGCCTCTAAACAGCCGTCACCAATCCAATTGTCACGCCAAAATCTGAAAGTCGGGAAACCAGCTGAGGCATAACCGCACGTATACCAGCCCATAACGGATATTCGAACCTCACACGTCGCGGCTCCAGGTCGCCTCTCACCCCGCATATCTCCCGTAAAAGATTCACCACCTGGGAGGTAGACGAACCCCAAATTCGGATGGCCCATTTAGACAACAAGGCCATGTTCATGCCCTCCAAATCTCTGACCCCAAGCCCGCCATCCTCACGCCTCTTGGTGGCATCATCCCATTTTACCAGGTGCATACCCAACTCCTGCTTTTTACCTTTAGACCAGAAGAATCTCTTCATTAGGGCCTCTAATTTTTTCCTCACCCCAACCGGCATTAGTCTCGTAGACATGAAAAAGATGGGGATGGCGGAAAAATGTGCTTCAGGAGGACGAACTTCCCCCCACGAGAAAGCAACACCGCCATCTAACCCGCCAGCCGACTATCCCAATCCGTCCTTCTGAGCTTGGTCGCAACAAGAGGTAATTCCAAGTAACGGATCGGCAAGCTCCCCACTGTGCACTCCGTAGTAGCCACTAAGTGTGCATGGTCCGAGTCGTCCATCCCGAACGCAATGACAGTCGATTTAGCCTTATTGATTTCCAAGCCGGACTGCTCACCGAAGATTTCTGCCAGATGTACCAAATTATCGTTCTGCTCGTTGTTGCCTCCCAAGAAGAGAATAGTGTTATCCGCGTATTGTAACAGAGGGATGGAGATGCCCCCCCCCCCCGACTGTATCCCACGTACCTGCCCGTCCTAGCAGCCTGACTCAGAATGACCCCCCAGAGCATCCGCCGTGATTACATACAGCATGGGGGCCAAAGGGCACCCTTGCCTCACCCCCCGCTGCGGTTGGAAGAATCCCCCTTCCGGCTTGCCATTCACCAAGATCCCGTACGATGAAGTGGTGACGCATCTCTTCATCCAGTCCACCCACTGCTCCGGAAATCCCCTCCTCCGTAAGGAAGTCCATAAGAACCTCCAGTCCACCGAATCATAAGCCTTAGCGTAATCGATTTTTCAAAGCGCCCCTCTCGCCTTCGAGCGCTGCCAGTCTAGACAAATCTCAGTGGACATGACGAGGTCGTCCGCCATTTACCTCCCCGGGATGAAAGTCGTTTGGCCTCGAAGAATCACTGTGTCCAATACCCCCTTGAGCATGTTTGCCAGAATCTTCATGATGATGAGGTACAACCCGTTCGAAAGAGCTATCGGCCGATAATCGTCTACCTGCACATGATGGTCCTTCTTCCGAAGCAGAAAGAGCAAGGCCCTGTTTATTCTTTCGAGGCCCTTGTTTCCATCCCTGAATTCGTTAATTACATCCATCACCTCTGCCTTCAGAAGTTCCCAAAACTCCATGTAAAAGATGATTGAGAAGTTGTCCGGGCCGGAGGCCCCATCTGAGTTCAAACCGAAAACTACCTTCTTGGCCTCCTCTAAAGAGAAAGGAAGCAGAAGGCCTTCGGCACGCTCCTAAGATAGCACCTCCACTCCAGAACCCAGCCACCCCCAACCACTCCCTTCCCTCCTCCTCAAGGATGCCACAAAATGACTCCTCAAAGCCCTCCCTATAGCAGCCTCCCCTGCAATCCGCTCCCCAACGCCCTCTACCTCATGAATGTGGTTCCTCCGCCTCCGGCCTGACGCCACGGAGTCGAAGAAAGATGTGTTAGCATCCCCCTCCCGGAGCCACTTTTGTCTGGATCTTTGGCGCCACTCCACCTTCTCCTTCTTATCCTCTAACAAAATTTCCTCTAACAAGCCCCGTCTCTCAGTGAACTCTTCAGATAACTCTCTTTCATCGTCAAGACGGTTCCACGCAAACACTGTATTCTGAATCTCCGTCCTCCTCTGCTTGTGCCTGGCCTTGACTTCCTTCCCATAGTTCAAAAGGAAAGACCTCAGGATGGAGAGTTTAGCCGCAAACCTGTTGACCGCCGAACCTTCCACTGTACAACCCGTCCAGATCTCCTTGACCTTGTCACGGAAGCCCAATTCCGACAACCAGCTCCGCTCAAAGCAAAAACAAAACCGATGCATGCATTCCTCCTCGGACGACCAGAGGATCGGAGTGTGGTCGAAATGCATGCGGGGGGAGAGCCCACACCCTCGATAAAGGAAACCTCGACGCCCCGACCGAAGAGAGCAGGAAACGATCCAGCCGGGAGCGCGATCTTCTATTCCTCCAAGTGAAAGAGCACCCCACAGCATCGATGATAGACAACCCCATAACATGATCCATCTCACGGAGAGCGACCGACCTCGGGTCTCTTCCGCCACTACCATGCAGTCTATCGTCAGGAAGCAACGTGATGTTAAGATCATCCCCTACGATCCAGACGCCCAACCCAGCAGAGCCCCCCAGACCTTCTAACTCTCCCATCAAGTCACTATGATCCCTACTGTTCGACCCATACACATTCGAGACAAAGAGCTCGAGCCCATCACTCCTTCTGCGAAGGCGCACTGAAAGGCAGTGGGTGGATTGCTCGGAATCCACAAAGTCGAAAACGTCCCTCTTCCACACAGAGATCATACCGCCGGACGCGCCTTGCGACCCCCGCTCCACCAGCTGGAACCCCCCCCCCTCAAGACTCCTCAGCTCAATCTTCGTTCTGACATGTAACTTCGTTTCCTGGAGGAGGAATATATCCGCCCATGCATCTGCTATTAGGTTCTTCACTCCCATTCTTTTCTCCGGTCTTTCCAGCCCCCTAACGTTCCACGACAAGATCTTCAAAGGCATAGAGAATACTGCAGCTTCCTTGGTGGTACATGACCCAAAAGTTTCGCCACTCCCCTGTCCAAAACACGGAATCGATTCTGAGAACTCCACGAGATGGAGGACGAGGTGGCGATTCCGGTTTGAGTGGCACACTCCCCAGACCCATGCTCGGTCGCGACGATCAAAGCCGCCCTCCTCTGCCTCCGAGCTGCGGAAGGTTTCCTCACGTAACGCGATCCGAACCTGGGAGTCCCCTTGCCCTCCATTCCGGGTACCAATGTACTAAGAATGACGGACTGCCCTCCTGGAAGCGGGGAAGGAATTGGCTCCACTCTCGAGCCAACCTTATTCACCCTCTCCTCCCCATCTAGATCATTCTGACCGTCGTGCCGCTCTCCTGCCATTGAGTGGCAAACCCCCTCGAGATCCTCCCCGCAATCCGGGGCTGGACCGGTGAGCGTCTTATCCGCGTTTCGTCCAGGTCCATCGCAAACTGGTGTTGACTTCTTGATAGTTAGAGCTCTCTGCGCGCACCTGAAACTATCGAAGAAGAGGACCTTAGTCGCCTCCATTGCGAGCTGCCCATCAGTAAGGCCCACTTTGGACGGAAGGGGCAACTGAACCGAGTCCATCTCCGGATCCTCCATGTGGTGCTCCGTCGGTGCAATCGGGTTTGGATCCAACGACACCGACCCGACCTGCATTGCCACGTCAACTGCCGGTTGAATAAACTCGCGGGGACCTACCATCCCTTCTGGGACCCAGATCTACGAGTACTGCTGGAGCGTCGCGGGGTTTCCAACCGCCGCTTCTGGGAAATGGTGTGCACTAGGGGTCGGGAAGCCAAGAGCCACCTCCAAGCGACGCGACGATTCGTTTTCCTGGTGGTCGTTTGACTTCCCCGGCCGCGAGTCCGCATGACACTGGGCCTCTTCGCCTCCCGGTTTCATCGTCGACCAACTCTCTCCCGGCACCGCCCTGTTGTTGGCACAAACTGGACTCCCCACTCTCGCGATCTCAATCAGAAAATTCCGCCCACCCACTTGGGCCCTCCTCCAACCGAGCTTTTCCCCTGCTAATCTACTAACCTTCAAGATTGGCTCTATCGGCTCCCCGGGCCAGGTGCCCAATGATTCCACATATTCGATCTCTGCCACCCCATCCAGCAAGGCGCGAAGGACACCAATGGTGTAAAGTTTCAGAGGCACTCCTTTGATACAGACACGCTCGACGAAAGCAGGTTGCCGCAATCCATCCTGCACCGACAATCTGCGTCATCTCAGACCAGTCAAACCTTCCTTAGACCATCTCAGAAGCTCTCAGGCCTCAACATCCGCGAGACCTCTCGCCAGCACCTTTGTCGCGGAGAACGGGACCAAGTCCCAACGAAACATAGCCGCCGAAACCAACCCCACGTCCGATGCGCCAATGAAAGGGGCCTCCCCAGGATCACCACCCTCACCAAGGAGCAGGCATGAATTCCGTCCACCTTCGCTCCGCCGCGCTCCGATGATGGAGGGACAACAGTTGGCCCTGTGCGATAGTCCTTTGCACTGAAAGCAGCGGATAGCGTCACGACATTGTCGTGCCCAGTGAGAGATAGAGCTGCATCGGAAGCAACCTCTCCCGAACGGATTAATGAACGGTCTTTTGCCTCCTTCAACTCGTTGTTGACGACGGCGCTCCCTTCGGCTTGAAACCAACACCCACCCTTCTTCGGCGTTCTCTCTCGCTCCCCCTCCGAACTATGCTTCTCTGCGATTCTCCCTCTCCCGCTCCCCCAATCTCCCGAAGTAAAAGCGTGAGGCATATCGAGACGTTTTTCTAGTATTGCCTCGAGGCGTATCGAGATGTAAGCCTCACTCGTCAAAGATTTTTTTTCATAAAACATAACAATTAATTGAAATTACAATTTTTAAGTTCTAGAAATTAAATAGTTATGATTAAATACATGACTCTATGACATTTCAAGGCTAGCATCATGGTTTAAACATCCAAGCCGTTATATAACTCTCTTTTTGTACTCTAAATGTGTAAGGAGTCAAGTAAATATGGATATGCAAACACAATAATGAGTAACTGTAACATCCGGAATCTACACAAACCCGGACCCGATCCGATTTGGGTCCGATTAACCCAATAAAGTTATCTGACAATATTTGATAATCTAAATCGAGCAATGTGAATGGAAAGCCAATTGATTGCAAATCAAAAGTCGTACGAGCAAAATCGACCAAAAATCGGTCGCTTCGTAATGCGCGCCGCGAAAAAGCCGCGACGCAAATTCGGAAACCATGAAACGAATCGAGACCGTCATTAGATCCGATTTGATGAAGCGAGACCAACAGAATCGACCATTCGTCAATCGAAGGTAGGTTGGTATTTTAATTTCGCAAAATTTAACCGTAAAACAAAATCATATCTCGAAAATTTTGGGCATTCAAACCCGATCAAAAGTATATCAATATTATACTCATATTGATCGTCGTTCAGAGACGATCAAATCAAGGTGTGGCGCATCAAAATCCGTCATTCGAGACGCGAATGCGGACGAATTTTAAATATCTCAAAACTAAAATATACAAAGTATAAATATATAATATATATATAAAAAAGAAGTTCTGTGACGCCTGTACAGAACCGACGTTGGCAAAAAAAAAGAATTTATCTCTCCACTTGGACTAATAAGATATTCCAAGTGTCAAGCAATTAGAGCCCTTTCTTTTGTATATAAGCACTTCCATCCTAATTGTTTTCTTTCCTTCAAGTAATTCTCCAACGGCAAGGGTGTGTCTTTCTCCTCTCGTTTCATTTCTTCCAATTGCTTCCCTTTTCTTCTCTGTGTCTTTCCAACGAAGGGAAAAAGCTCAAGTCTTCTAACCGATTCCAGGTGCTGCTGTCCAAGCAGGTTTCCCTTTCTTTTGAAGCCTCTGAAAGCAACTCTTCATGTTGCAGGCCACTCTTGTTCTCCAATTTTGAAGCAATCTAAATAGGTACATTCCCTACCCCTTTCTCTTGCTGCCATACATGTGTACAACCCTAACCATTCTTACTGACATGCATGTAAAATTTAAGCCCCATTACAGCCATGCATGAAATTCCACCAAGATCTGGCAGTTCTTCTATCTCTCCAGTAATTTCCAAGTCTGTCTAGTTGTATTCTCCGTAACTGCTCTACTTCCATATGTGATTGGTTGTTACAATTTGAACCAGAAACTCTATATCAATAGCCAAATAAAAACTGTTGCAATAATTAACAGAGCAGTATCTACAGAACGGTTAGATGAGATCTTTCCATTTGAGAAATTAATGCTTTTGGATATCAGAGAATAATGGATTACAAGCTCATATTTATAAATATATATAACTAAACTAACCTTTCAGAAATGTTTATATTGTTTATGTCATATAGCTGCAGTTCTCTGAAATATTATTAAAAATTGCTCTCCCTGAACATTATCTCCAATCCAAAAGACGTACTTGTATTATGCTTATATATTGATTCATTTCATTATAGCCAAAGAGGTGTTAGATCGAATTTAAATGTATTTCATCTAATTCAAGCAACTTAGGACATGGTTTCTACATTTTCCTGGTGCTTCCTTAGCTCTCTAATTGAATTTGGTTACAAGATCTTATTAACCAATTTGTTTAGAATATTGGATTTGTGATCTATCCAGGTTTGAGCCATGCAGATCCCAACTCAAACACATACTTGAAATAATGAATGGATCTTACTTACTATATTTTTATATTCAAATTATAAGAAAAATGTTGGAAAGTAATTTAATGCTAAATCTTATTAACTATCAAATTCTTGTTTTTTTTGGAATGACCAAATTGATTGGGCTCTACACTACTCTTAAGACTCGTGTTGTTAAAAAGAGGCATATTTCAATTACAACTTCCTCAAGTTTAAAATATTCAATTCATGTTCATGGTATTCTTTACATTGAATCTGATAGGTGTATTCTTAAAAGAATGATCCTAACATGCAATATATATATACTTGGTTTTGGATCAACTTAGTTCAGAAATATCAACTTTCAGAAATATCAACCTTTTGGCTATGGATCCAATGACTGGCATGCATGTTTCAGTTCGTGGAGGGGGGGCAACATTTGTATTTGGTTTAGCTATAATTGTAGATCATCTTGGAGAGTTGATTTAAAAAATTATGGAAAAATGATAGAGTCAATTATGGGAAATACACGGAGTACAAGGTGAATATTATATAAGTTTGATTTAAGGTAGCGACTCACATGAACAAAAATGGCATCCTTAAGTTCCTCATAAAAAAAGGGGCAAGGTAATTGATATATATAATAGTATAAAAAAAGGGGGGCATGTTCCAATAGAAACATCGTGATTAGAAATTTCAAGTTTCCTTTTCCATAATTGTGGTAACTAGATTTTATTTTTAATATAAGATCCAGATCTAATATCAAATGAATAACTCTAAATGATTAGAAGATGAAAGGAATGATATCTTACCTCAACCTATACTTAGAATTAGATCCAAGAAATCTGGACCTGGAAAAGAAATTGGCCACAGAAAGGACGAAGTAAGAAATTGTCAAGAAAGTGAAAATATTGGTGAATTAATAATGTCTGATAATTATTAGTGCCGGTCATGGTAACTCTTATACCTGACCGTGCGAGGGCGCGGTGACCCTCAACTGGGTGGAGAAAGGAAGCCCAGTTTAGGCAGCGACCGCCAAGTGCGCGGTTCTAGGATCCCAGTCCCTTTTCGGTTTTTACGCGAGCTCGCAGTGTTTTTACGCCTCGTTGGGATCCCGACTTTAGATCATTCCGCTGACCCTCTATTTTAGGATACCCAGGCGAGGGATCCTCGGTTTTAGTTTTTCGCACGAGCTCGGTTGCCCGTTACCGGTCGGGCCGTTTTTCTAGAGTGACTTTTCCGGAGAGTCTTTCTCACCCGTCTTAGTGGCGTAGTTTTGAAGTAGACCTATCCCTCTAATATTGGACCGCGCTTCCAACAAGAGGACGAGACGGAAGAGCCATTTGTAGGCTACCTCACCGCTTGAGTTTTTCTTTCGCCAACAGACTTGGCGATTCTACATCCAGATCATCCATATCTACATCTAAATCCTTTATAGTCACATCTGAGAAAATTGCAGTTAAGGTTGGAGGAAATTACAATTAAAATTAAGTTGATTGGAAGTGACTATAATCTGATTCGAAATCCCTATAAGTTAGTGGACATGTTGGGAACTTAGTTAGGATGCATTACACAACACTGCATGCCTACGGAGGCACCCCAACCCTAAGGTACTTTTAATACCTTAGAATCATAGTGTGAGGTTACACACAGACCAAGATCACAGACTATCCACTAACTTAAAAAAGTAAATAGAATTAAGGGTCAAATCAATCATCATCATATCAGTCCATTATCAAAAACCATGACAAACCATGCTTTCGAAGGGGGGCCACCTCGTCCTTCTCAAGGCGGTGCTTTCGTCTATTCCGGTGTATTTCTTATCTAACTGTCGCTTGTCGGTGGGGATTCGTTGTCGTCTCGAGAAGCTCATGCGAAGGTTTTTGTGGGGAAAAAATGGGGAATCTTCGGGTGGGATGCACTTGGTGGGGAGGGATGAGGTTACGAGACGGAAGAGCGAGGGGGGTCTGGGCGTTCAGAGGTTGGACCATGTTAATGAGGCCCTTCTCCTTAAATGGGTCAGCAGGTTATGGGGCCCTGGTGTAGATTTTTGCAGTGAGGTTTTGCGGAAGATTCATGATTTGGTCGGGGCGCTTCCGATGGCGGTTGTTAGGTTGGGGCCTCAGACGCCTTTCTGGAGGGGGGGTGCTAGAGAGTTTCTCTAAATTCTCGTCTTTCTTTGCTTCGGTTCTTGGTGATGGTCGTACTTTCAAATTCTGGAAAGATGTTTGGACGGGGGAGGAACATCTTTGTCCGAGGTTCCCTCGGTTGTTCGATTTGGCGTTTGATGGAAATGCTTGTGTGGCCTCTTGCTGGTCTGAGGCTGGTTGGTTCCCTCTCTTCCGTGATAACCTCTCGGAACAGAGGCTCCACGACTATCTCCTTCTTTTGGAGGCCGTCGGGGGTGCATGTCAGCCCTCGGGCGGGAGGGATCACTGGGCCTGGAAGGAGGGGCCCTTCTCAACCAGAAAGGCATATGTGGCGGTTTCTTCCTCCCCTCTTCCCGGACCGGAGGCGGTGGTGCGTGATTGCGGTTTTTTATGGGGTCTGAGGCTTCCGGAGAGGGTGGGCTTCTTCCTTTGGCTGGTTCGGAGACAGAGATTGATGACGAGGGATCACTGCGCGAGGCTGATTGGGACTATCCATGATAGTTGTATTCTTTGCAACAATGCCGTGGAAACTCTGGAGCATCTTTTCTCCGCGTGCTAGGCGGTGATGGGCGTTTGGGAGGAGGCGACTGATACCTGGGTGTGCTTCACGGATCTTGCTTCTTTCTGGGACTCGATGGTGGCAAACAAGAGCAGTGAGCGTAGGGAGTTGCTACGACCCTTGGCGAAGGTTTGGGCAATTTGGCTTGGCCGAAACGATGCTATCTTTACAGGGCAGCGTTTTTACAAAGAGAATGTGATGTTATACTGTACCCGTTTAGTTGATGACTGGTCGTTGGTCTAGTTCCCTTTTTGGTATCGCGGTTGGTACCTTGTAAAGTTTCCTTTTCTTTTTTTCTTTTAATATATTGCAATGGCGGGCACCACTGAGTGTTTTCCCCTTTTTAGACTTCAAAAAAACCATGACATAATCTCAATGATAAGAAATTAGCATTAAATGTGCCATCAACTTTATATATATAAGATCCACAACATGATCTCCAAGACCCAAAATCATGATCTTTAAAACGCAGTAAATCATTATAAGTTAGGGTTTGTCATCTAAACATTATATAAATACATATGGGAAGAATGGGAAAAAAGGGTGAACAGGTGAACTACATACCAAACAGTTGAAAATCTTTTTACTTACGCAAGTAGATGTAAATTGTACTTGTTCCACCTTTCTACTTGCTCTCTTTTGCACATAATAAATTACTTGTTATTTATTTTAAACTACGGATTGTATTCACAATTGTGACTCCTTTTCTTTCCTAAATATGTTTTGGCAGGCAAACAACCTGCTGTTCAGTAGCTATTGATGTTTCCAGGAGACAGGGTATATACTAGACTGTATGGTTTCTTTTGTCTCAGTTTTTGTTCGGTTGATAATGAATTATGCTTCTTTTCTCTTCAGTCAGATTTTTGGGAATATTGTATATACTGTCAGTCACTGTACATGTTGTAAAATATATGAAAGTTAATGAAATGAAAATTTGGTGGCATTTGTCTCTATTAGCTTTGTGGTTATGAATGTGAATGTGAATGTCTTATATAACTTCAGCGCGAAAAATTTCCCATATTCTTCTGTAGCTTGTGCGATCTCATGTGAATATAATAGTGCGAAATGTGTGTAAACGGGTAGCCGGATTATCGGGGATTTACAATTTTGGTATCAGAGCAGTGGTACCCCGATACGCGCATTCGCAATATTTCAATTCCGATCGCATTAAGTTCTCGGATAGCGGCAGTCTTTCGACTTGTCGTGAGTCCGAGAAGGGAAATATGACATTCAGATTCAATCACCACATATATCACCAATTTCATTAATTTTCATATTATATCCCAAGAAGAGAAAAATCAGATAAGATAAATTTCTGCAAGTGGCATTTCTATGATCAAAAATAGTTCTCATGCAGAGCCATGTCATCCCGACCATACCAGGAGGTGACTAACCAACTAGCACACATACTGACTACTATTGCCGACCTTTTCCATGTTCTATTTGATTCTGGCGCGACGCATTCTTTTCTTGCTTCAAGGCTACTTGCTTCTTTAGGTAGAGTCGCAGAGAATCTCTCTTCTCCATATCACATCCGAGGGCCAGGTGGCCAGTTGTTTATCATTTTCCTGATAGTCAGGCACTTGCCCGTACTGATTGGCGGTCACGAGATGATCGCAGATTGTCTACTTCTACAGCTTGATGAGTTCAACTTGATTTTGGGTATGGATTGGTTATCAGCTCATCATGCACTTGTTGATTGCTTTAGGAAGACAGTTGTCTTTAGGATTCCAGATTTATCCGAGTTTACTTTCGAGGGTACTATACATGACTCCACCATGGAGTACATTTCAGTTGTTGCGAGCTCGGCGACTTGTTGATCAGGGTTGTGATTCATACCTTGCATTTGTTCGTGAGGTATCTGATCATGAGCTGATGGCACAAGATATCCGTGTAGTATCAGAATACCCAAATGTGTTTCCTGATGAGCTACCAGGATTACCTCCTGAGAGAGAAATCGAGTTCGAGATCACACTACTACCAGATACACAACCAATCTCGATGGCACCATATCGCATGGCACCAGCTGAGTTGAGAGAGCTGAAGGTGCAGTTGCAAGAGTTACTTGACTTAGGATTCGTGAGGCCGAGCACTTCACCTTAGGGTGCTCCGGTTCTATTTCTCAGGAAGAAGGATGGATCCATGAGGTTGTACATTGATTACAGACAGTTGAACAAGAGAACGGTTAAGAACCGTTATCCTTTACCACGCATCGATGATTTATTTGACCAGCTCCAGAGATCTTCGGTATTCTCGAAGATCGATCTTCGCTCAGGCTACCATCAGCTGAGGTTTAGAGAGCCTGATATTCCGAAGACCGCTTTCAGGACTTGCTATGGACACTACGAGTTTGTGGTGATGCCGTTTGGGCTCACCAATGCACCTGTGGCTTTCATGAATATGATGAACCGGATCTTCCGTTCATACTTGGACAAGTTTGTAGTGGTGTTCATTACTGATGTGCTCATCTACTCACGGAATGAATCGGATCATGTGAATGATCTACGGATTGTCTTGGTTACATTGCGAGAGCACAAACTATATGCCAAGTTGAGCAAGTGTGAGTTCTGGTTATCCCAGATATCATTTCTCGGGCATATCATTTCTAGAGCAGGCATCGCAGTTGAATCTACAAAGATAGATGCAGTTATGTCTTGGGAGCAGCCCAAGACTGTCACGCAGATTTGAAGTTTCCTTGGGTTACCAGGATATTACATACATTTCGTCAGTGGATTTTCACACATTGTCCGTCCTCTGACACGACTGATGCAGAAGGAAGTCCCATTTATTTGGGACGATTCATATGAGCAGGACTTCCAGATATTGAAGGACAGATTGACTATAGCGCCTATTCTTGCTCTTCCTTCAGGCATTCAGAACTATGCAGTCTACACAGATGCATCTGGAGAAGGTCTAGGAGCAATGTTGATGCAGAGAGGCCCGGTGATTGCTTACGCATCACGACAGTTGAGGTCGCATGAGCGGAACTACCTTACACATGACTTGGAATTGGCGGCAGTTGTTTTTGCATTGAAGATCTGGCGCCACTATTTATATGAGGTGAACTTCGAGATTTTCACGGATCACAAGAGCTTAAAGTATATCTTTGATCAAAAGGAGCTGAACATGAGGCAACGTAGATGGCTCGAGTTACTGAAGGATTATGATTGCACGATCTCTTACCATCCCGGTAAGGGAAACGTGGTAGTTGATGCACTTAGCAGGAGAGCTCATGCAGAGGGTACGGCGAACTGACTATATACGTGGGATATGCTAGCATCTTTAACTGATTGATTTCCTCAGGAGAGTGTATCCACATCCACATCTGTACCTCCACGATTCAACAGTTTGTGGGATCGTATCGTCGAAGGACAGAAGACAGATCCTTGGATCCGAGATAGATACACGTGCGCCGTCAAGGATGAGGTTGATGACTTTGTTGTGATGGAGTCTATTTTATGGAAGGCAGGACGGGTCGTTGTGCCCAACAATGAGCAATTGCGCAGAGATATTCTTGATGAAGCACACATTTCACGACTATCTATTCATCCAGGTAACACCAAGATGTATCGTGATATGCGTCGACATTTCTGGTGGGATGGAATGAAGCGCGATGTGGCGCTAAATGTGAGCAGATGCATGACCTGTCAGATGGTCAAGGCCGAACACAGGAGACCACCAGGATTATTGCAGTCTCTCCACATTCCCGAGCGGAAATGGGAGAGCATTTCTATGGATTTTCTCACAGGCTTGCCGAAGACACCAGGTGGCTATGATTCCATTTGGGTCGTTGTTGATAGGTTGAGTAAGTCAGCCCATTTCATACCTGTCAACACGACTTACACTCCATCCAGATTTGCCAAGCTATATGTGCAGAACATTATCAGACTACAAGGTATACTACGAGAGGTGGTGTCTGACAGGGATTCGAGATTTACATCGCATTATTGGCATCAGTTCATGTCAGCACTACAGACAGAGCTGAAGATGAGTTCGGCTTATCATCCGTAGACAGATGGGCAAGCGCACCATTCAGACGCTTGAGGATCTACTTCGTGCATGCTCTTTGGAGTGGAAAGAGTCATGGAAGGACCATTTGCCATTAGTAGAATTCACGTACAACAACAGTTATCATTTTAGTATCGGCATGGCATTATTCGAAGCCCTATACGAGCGGAGATGCCTCACACCTCTCAGTTGGCGTGAGGTAGGTGATAATGCTCTCTACTCCGTAGATCTCCTGGAGGAGACCGCGAGAGCTGTTGATCTTGTGAGACGGAGGCTTCTGACGGCACAGAGTCGCCAGAAGAGCTATGCAGACCGTCGGAGAAGAGATTTGGAGTTTCAGGTATCCAATTTTCTTCTCTTTCCTTTATTACAAAATTAACTTAATTTCATATTAATGACATTCATATCAATTATAGGTTGGAGATTGGGTATTTTTGCAAGTATCTCCCATGAAGGGATACAGATATTTGGCGTTCGTGGCAAGCTGGCGCCGTGATATGTTTGTTCTTTTGAGATTCTCGCTAGAGTAGGGAAGGTGGCATACCGAGTAGCTCTTCCTCCACATCTTTCAGCTATCCATGATATCTTCCATGTATCCAACCTGAGGGAGTATGTGCACGACCCTCGACACATCATCAGCTACAAGAATCTAGACGAGGAGTCAGACTTGACATATGAGGAGAGGTAGGTACAGATACTTGATCGTGCTTTGAAAAAGCTTCGCAGCAAAGAGATTCCATTGGTCAAGGTGATGTAGCATCGACACGGTGTCGAAGAGGCGACGTGGGAGACCAAAGCAAACATGCGGGCACGATACCCGCAGCTTTTTGAGGTTATAATCAAAACAAGCTTTTGTAATTAAATATATGTTAAAAATATGGCTTGATTTCTCTTTGACGTTTTTATGGGTTCAAAACCTTTTGAGGTTTTTATGAACATATAAAATCCAAACAAACACCTAATGACCTTTACTCGAGTCTCGAGAACGAGACTCCCTTTAAGGTTTTTATATTTGTAACATCCGGAATCTACACAAACCCGGATCCGATCCGATTTGGGTCTGATTAACCCAATAAAGTTATCTGACAACATTAGATAACCTAAATCGACCAATTGATTGCGAATCAAAAGTCGTATGGGCGAAATGGACCAAAAATCGGTTGCTCCGTAATGCGCGCCTTGAAAAGCCGCGACGCAAATTCGGAAACCACGACATGAACCGAGACCGTCATTAGATCCGATTCGACGAAGTGAGATCAACGGAATCGACCGTTCGTCAATCAAAGGTCGGTTGGTATTTTAATTTCACAAAATTTATCCGTAAAACAATTCCAACAAAGGGAAAAAGCTCAAGTCTTCTCTTCAATTTGCCGATGCATGTAATCGATTCCAAGTGCTGTTGTCCAAGCAGGTTTCCCTTTCTTTTGAAGCCTCTAAAAGCAACTCTTCATGTTGCAAGCCACTCTTGTTCTTCAATTTTGAAGCAATCTAAATAGGTACATTCCCTACCCCTTTCTCTTGCTGCCATACATATGTACAACCCTAACCATTCTTGCTGACATGCATGTAAAATTTGAGCCCCATTACAGCCATGCATGAAATTCCACCAAGATCTGGCAGTTATCCTATCTCTCCAGTAATTTCCAAGTATGTCTAGTTGTATTCTCCGTAATTGCTCTACTTCCATATGTGATTGGTTGTTACAATTTGAACCAGAAACTCTATATCAATAGCCAAATAAAAACTGTTGCAATAATTAATAGAGCAGTAGCTACAGAACGGTTAGATGAGATCTTTCAATTTAAGAAATTAATGCTTTTGGATATCAGAGAATAATGGATTACAAGCTCATATTTATAAATATATATAACTAAACTAACTTTTCAGAAATGTTTATATTGTTTATGTCATATAGCTGCAGTTCTCTGAAATATTATTAAAAATTGCTCTCCCTGATCATTATCTCCAATCCAAAAGACGTACTTGTATTATGCTTATGTGTTGATTCATTTCATTATAGCCAAAGAGGTGATAGATCGAATTTAAATGTATTTCATCTAATTCAAGCAACTTAGGACATGGTTTCTACATTTTCATGGTGCTTCCTTAGCTCTCTAATTGAATTTGGTTACAAGATCTTATTAACCAATTTGTTTAAAATATTGGATTTGTGATCTATCCAGTTTTGAGCCATGCAGATCCCAACTCAAACCCATACTTGAAATAATGAATGCATCTTACTTACTATATTTTTATATTCAAATTATAAAAAAATGTTCGAAAGTAATTTAATGCTAACTATTATTACCTATCAAATTCTTGTTTTCTTTTGGAATGACCAAATTGATTGGGCTCTACACTACTCTTAAGACTCGTGTTGTTAAAAAGAGGCATATTTCAATTACAACTTCTTCAAGTTTAAAATATTCAATTCATGTTCATGGTATTCTTTACATTGAATCTGATAGGTGTATTCTTGTCTTTCCATTCACATTGCTCATTAGAAAAAGAATGATCCTAACATGCAACATATATATATACTTGGTTTTGGATCAACTTAGTTCAGAAATATCAACTTTCAGAAATATCAACCTTTTGTCTATGGATCCAATGACTGGCATGCATCATGTTTCAGTTCGTGGAGGGGGGGAAACATTTGTATTTGATTTAGCTATAATTGTAGATCATCCTGGAGAGTTGATTGAAAAAAATTATGGAAAAATGATAGAGTCAGTAATGGGAAATACACGGAGTACAAGGTGAATATTATATAAGTTTGATTTAAGGTAGCGACTCACATGAACAAAAATGGCATCCTTAAGTTCCTCATAAAAAAAAGGAGGCAAGGTAATTGATATATATAATAGTAAAAAAAGGGGCATGTTCCAATAGAAACATCGTGATTAGATATTTCAAGTTTCCTTTTCCATAATTGTGGTAATAGGATTTTATTTTCAATATAAGATCCAAATCTAATATCAAATGAATAACTCTAAATGATTAGAAGATGAAAGGAATGATATCTTACCTCAACCTATACTTAGAATTAGATCCAAGAAATCTGGACTTGGAAAAGAAATTGGCTACAGAAAGGACGAAGTAAGAAATTGTCAAGAAAGTAAAAATATTGGTGAATTAATAATGTCTGATAATTATTAGTGTCAGTCATGGTGACTCTTATACCTGACCGTGCGAGGGCGCGGTGACCCTCAACTGGGCGGAGGAAAGGAAGCCCAGTTTGGGCAGCGGCCGCCAAATACGCGGGTCTAGGATCCCAGTCCCTTTTCGGTTTTTACGCGAGCTCGCAGTGTTTCTACGCCTCGTTGGGATCCCGACTTTAGACCATTCCGCTGACCCTCTGTTTTAGGATACCCAGACGGGGGATCCTCGATTTTAGTTTTTCACACGAGCTCGGTTGCCCGTTACCGGTCGGGTCGTTTTTCTAGAGTGACTTTTCCGGAGAGTCTCTCTCACTCGTCTTAGTGGCGTAGTTTTGGAGTAGACCTATCCCTCTATTGGACCGCACTTCCAATAAGAGGGCGAGACGGAAGAGTCATTTGTAGGCTACCTCACCGCTTGAGTTTTTCTTTCGCCAATAGACTTGACGATTCTACATCCAGATCAACCATATCTACATCTAAATTCTTAGAGTCACATATGAGAAAATTGCAGTTAAGGTTGGAGGAAATTACAATTAAAATTAAGCTGATTGGAGGTGACTATAATCTGATTCGAAATCCCTATAAGTTAGTGGACGTGTTGGGAACTTAGTTAGGATGCATTACACAACACCGCGTGCCTACGGAGGCACTCCAACCCTAAGGTACTTTTAATACCTTAGAGTCATAGTGTGAGGTCACACACAGACCAAGACCACAGACTATCCACTAACTTAAAAGAGTAAATAGAATATACGGATCAAGTCAATCATCATCATATCAGTCCATTATAAAAAACCATGACATAATCTCAATGACAAGAAATTAGCATTTACATGTGCCATCAACTTTATATATATATATATATATATAAGATCCACAACATGATCTCCAAAACCCAAAATCATGATCTTTAAAATGTATGAAATCATTATATGTTAAGGTTTGTCAACTAAACTTTATATAAATATATATGGGAAGAATGGGAAAAAGGGGTGAACAGGTGAACTACATACCAAATAGTCGAAAACCTTTTTACTTACGCAAGTAGATGTAAATTGTACGTGTTCAACCTTTCTACTTGCTCTCTTTTGCACATAATAAATTACTTGTTATTTATTTTAATTACGGATTGTATTCACAATTGTGATTCCTTTTCTTTCCTAAACATGTTTTGGCAGGCAAACAGCATGCTGTTCAGTAGCTATTGATGTTTCCAGGAGATAGGGTTAATACTAGACGGTATGGTTTCTTTTGTCTAAGTTTTTATTCGATTAATAATGTATTATGCTTCTTTTCTCTTCAGTCATATTTTTGGGAATACTGTATGTACTGTCAGTCACTCTACATGTTGTAAAATATATGGAAGTTAATGAAATGAAAATTTGGTGGCATTTGTCTTTATTAGCTTTGTGGTTATGAATGTGAATGTGAATGTCTTATATAGCTTCAGCACGAAAAATTTCCCCTGTTTTTCTGTAGCTTGTGCGATCTCATGTCAATATAATAGTGCGAAATGTGTGTAAACGGGTACACGGATCCTCGGGGGTTTACAGTAACTCTCTGCAAAATTTGAAGTTTTGAATAAAATTTAACTAAAGGAACTAGATGTAATACACCATTTTCAAAATTAGGTAAGATATGTGTGTCATTCAATTGAGAAGGATACGAAAGTAAGCAGTGAATCAATGATCACTTTTTACTTTACCATAAGGATTGGGGGATAAAATACTTGAATATTGCATGTTATGACCATCTTTGTTCACGCATGCTTTAATGTGTATTAATTTAGTCACGATTGAATAGAAGAGAATATGAGACATGTTTACAAAAATATACTTTTCTAAACTTAGGTCAAAGTAGGGGACTTGCATCTAAACATTTTAATAAAGAAACCATTTATGCTTGATTCATACTAAATAGTAGAGGCATTAGATTTAAGGACTCAAGACTTAATTTTTTTGTTCATTTTGATTTATAAAGAACATGCTTAACAGAGTAAAAATAAGCTTAATTTGTTAATTAACTAAAAAATGCATTTCAGTGAATCGTGAGCTTAAGGACTTGAAATTACTTGTCTACGAAAGATGAAAAGCTCACAGAAATATTGTAGAAAATATTAAAAAAATCAGCTCATACATGAGGTAGTGCCTCGAGGCGCGTCTCATAAGCCACAAGGCGCACGCCTCACTGATGCTGCATGAGGCTATAGTCTCGAGGCGTTTTTCCTTGAAAAACGCCTCGGGACGTGTTTTTAAAAACAATAGATGGTCCAATATGCTCTCACATCCTCTTCACAAGGCCGGTATATATTATGTAATAATCTAATTTATTTTTCATTTTTATAGCACTTAGAATCTGAGAATTGTGCTTGTTTGTGTCCAGCTTATTACTTCAATCCTAAGTACCAGTATAAGAATAGTCTTGGTACAAATACTGACCTTCTAGCATATGTACAAATGTGGTAGAGAAGCTGATCAAGGACGAGAAGACACAACCCTTGTGCATGAATGAGGTCAACTTGATTTTGGAGCTAGATTGAGACTCACAAAATATTCTCTAAGAGTATTATGTAATAATTTGACTTCAATCTATGTGCAGGTGAAGTACTTCAGGAAGCCTTGGGTTCCTTTGGTCGAATTACTGCGGTAAATGGACGAGGCAGTACTCTTCCTGATAAGGACGAAGACAAAAAAGTACATTGAATGTGTATTGTTGCGTTATTATTATTGATTTATTTCCACTTGAATCTTTCGTAGCCGAATGGTGATTACTGAAGGGGATTGAGGCTCCCCACCTACGAAAATTGGCAGTGAAAGTTTTGTCTCAAACCGCATCTGCTGGTGGCTGTGAGAGGAACTGGAGCACATTCAACTTGATCCATTCGAAGAGACGGAACAGGTTGGGAGAACATAGGCTCCATGATCTTGTTTATATGTACTACAACTTGAGGTTGAAGATGAAACAAGCAAAGGAGGCTAGGACAAAGAGGACTACACATACCCTATTGATCATGCATACATTTTCAAGATGTACGGTGATGATGTTGATGAAGATGTTCTCCAGAGATGGATGCATTCCAATGGTGCTCATGTTCTCGACCAACTGGGTGGAAGACCAAATGAGAATATAAGCCAACAAATGGGAGCATGTGTAGGTGACTATCTGGCTAGATCCAAGCGGATTGCGGACCCTCTTGGAGGGTTGGAGGCTGAGGTTGATGCAATTGCTGTGAAATTCTCTCGACTAGTTCCAAATCCAAGTCAAAGGATGACAGTAGAGATGATGATGATGATGATGATGATGATGACGATGATGATATTGTTGGCGGGCATGGTGGACCTGGTGATGGTGGGAAAACATATTCAGGTGAGTCAGCAGAGGATGGTCGTGGACCACAAGATACAAGATTCGAGGAAGGGCTCCACGCAGGGCGTGAATATATGGAGCGACAGAGGAACACACATAGACAGTTTGTTCCAAGTTCGAGTCTGAGACCTATGGATTACGACGCATATGGTCATGGCAATCGTCCAACCGAGGGCTACATGGACGATTTGATATCATATGTAAGTTCTTTGAGCTGCATGGACATTAACAGCACATATCGTGGAGGAACACTAAGTCCCTTGGGCGGATATGGATCATCACATGATAAGAGATCATTTGGCATCTTCCTAGAACTCTTTCATGCTCCTCCTTGTGGAACTCATCCTCCTCATCCACAAGCGTATGCACCTCCATCATATTCATATGGTTACATTGGGTATGGGGGATCTAGTACCTACAGCGGTGAGAACTACCAAGGTAGCCAACTTGAGCAGAGTCAGGACAACTTCTTTGGCAGTGACGGTTATGGTTTCTTTCCTGAGTACACGCCAGTGCCTCCTCCTCCTCCGCAGAGATCTTCTACTCCGTCGTCGTCGTCCCGAGGATCTCAAGCCAGTACTTCGCAGCCTCGTCGTGCCACTCATGATATCAGATCTAGTGTTGTTTATCCGCGTCTCGGGATACTCATAGGCATCGATGACCATCAATACATGCAGTATGATGGATTACAAGGTCATGTATTCACATTGACATGGGAGAACTACTGAGTACACTAAATCTATGATGCGTTATGAGAGACAACAAGGGGGACGATTTAGATCCACCGCGGAACTCTTGGTTCTGAACCGAACACATCACCAAGTAATATATGTTAATCTTTTATTGTATTAATCATTAATGTGCATGTTCTTATTTAGTCTACGTGAATATATGTCTTTTCACTTGTTGTAAGACCGGTACTTTGTTATTAAGTATTAAGTATTAACAATGATATGTTCGATATGATGTATGATATACCGTCATAGCCATGGATGCTCAATATGTATGCTAAAAGCTTATAAGTGTATATCTATTGTTTCATTGTTTGAATTATTCAGATTAACTCTATTTGCAATATCTAACATATTGTCCAATATGACCGAAATGGCTGATATGATCGATATGTACGATATAAGAGGTATAGATGAGCAATATGTGTGACATAATTGTGTATTTATAAGTTATTTATTGTTCTAGTAACTTGGAAAATGTTAATTTAGAAAAAAAATCGAAAAAAATTGGCTTTTTGAGCCAATTCCAACGAAATCGTAGAAATTTCCCGAAATTTCGGCAAAATTTCGATATGCAGGATCAGCGAAACGAAATCGAGATTTCTAACCTTGGAATCAATGAATGAGGTCCTTATTCTGAAGTGGGTGAACAGAACTTGGGGGAGTGGCGAGGACCTTTGTTGTAGACTTATTCGAGGCATTTACAGGAACCCAACTCATGGGAACCTTGCTGAGAGCCTGAGACTCCATATTTTTCCCTTCGTCCTTTTGGAAGGGAATTAAAACACGTGTGCCCCAGTTTCCATATATTTTCCGTCCAGTACTTGGTAACGGTGAGTCATTTGCATTTTGGATAGACAATTGGACGAGCAATGGTACTTTAGCAGCGTATTTCCCCAGGTTTTTTGCTTTAGCGCTGGATCAGGAGGATGTGTGGGTGACTGCTGAAGTAACGGGAGCTGGATGCCTTTTTCTT
Source organism: Ottelia alismoides (assembly GCA_037367405.1). Taxonomy (NCBI): domain Eukaryota; kingdom Viridiplantae; phylum Streptophyta; class Magnoliopsida; order Alismatales; family Hydrocharitaceae; genus Ottelia; species Ottelia alismoides. The sequence goes on along the minus strand of JAZKJV010004984.1, from coordinate 187,820 downwards.
TGACAAGTTTTTTGAAGCATCGCATGGATGTTTTTTTGTTACTTTTCGACACCCTGAGTGATATTGAGGGTCCAGTTGACAGACGTGATCATTAGGTTTGGAAAGACAATTCTTTTCAGTAAAAAGAGCATACCGTGCAGTGGTTAGGCGCCACCAGCTGTTGCAGAAGGCGACCTAACTCGGGATTGCAACTTAGTTTAGGGCTGGAAACTTCCTATCAGAAGTAGCATTTTTATGTGGATTTTCATAAGAAAGTATATCCTTACTAGAGATCGAAGGGGTGTCCGGTATGTGCCCTCTTTGTGGTATGGAGATAGAGACACAAGAGCACCTAATCTTCAATTGCGAAAGAACTTCAAGGACATGGCTAGATCTTCATATTTCTTAGGTGAACATTGCTAGTTTTGAGGTATTTTGGGACTCTCTTTACATTGCGATAAACCAAGGGAGGAGCTTTTCCTGCCCGTAGCAGCTTTATGGGCATTGTGGCTAGCCAGGAATAGTGCAGTCTTTGCCACACAACACTTTTATGTTGATAATGTAATCTCGCATGTGAAAACTCTCCTCGAGTCTTGGCTTTTGTAAGTATCACTTTTTCCTCTTTATTAATAATTTAGGGCGGACACCATAGCGTGTTTCCCCTTTTTGGGGCTTCAAAAAAATGATACGGCATCATTCATATTTATTTGTATGAAATACCGATCTAATTTGGTTCGACCAGGTTGCACAATACGAACCAAACCAACAATACAAGGGTTCGATTTTTTCTGGTCTTTATGAACAGTTGATGTCATCACCAGTTCGATTGGTTGGTCCCATTGGTCCAACCATCAAAACCCAAAACCGATATATGCATGGTGTGGTGCTCGGTTCAGGTTTTAAAACATTGCCTTTAACTATCTAATCATCCTTCCAGAACCTGAAAGATCTACCATCTCCCAACGAGGACAAACAAGAGACACCTTATCCGAGATGATCGAGCAAAACCCCTCCAAAAATAGACGGTGAATTTACATTTATTACATCTCATTAAGATCAGTACAAATCCCATAGAGCCCTCTCACTGCGACATCATTTAGTAAACCCCCATCGACAATGCATCATAATTACAATTGAAATCTCTACAAACAAGGCATAACAAGTGAAGAAAGTGTACCCTAACCTCACACAATGCAAACCACAAGATCGTGTACGCGAAGGCATATCTTTATACTAAAGAAACCATCAGTGGGAAGCCATGTGTCATCCTCCTTAACAACACTACTCTAATGCTCTAGTGAAGATCCTCCAACAAAAATAGGTCGTTCCATCTAATAAGAATTACCCTCAAACCTAATTGAAACCAGAAGTCCATGCACATAAGAGGTCGTTGTCCCTTCAATTTCATTAACCAAAGATGCCACCAATCGGAAGCCATTTGACTCCCTCTTCAATACCGATACACCACTCTAGTTGTAACATCTGAATCCGCACAAACCCGAACCCAACCCAATTAGGGTCTGTTTAACCCAATAAAGTTGTCAGTCGGCATTAGATGACTCAAATCGATCAATTGATCGTAAATCAAAAGTTGTTCGGGTGAAATCGACCAAAAATCGATCGCATCGTAATGCGTGTCCGAAAAAGCCACGACGCAAATTTGGAAACCGCGAAATAAATCAAAACCACCTAAAAATCCGATTCGACGAAACAAGACCAACGGAATCGACCGTTCGTCAGTCAGAGGTCGTTTGATATTTTAATTTTACAAAATTTAAACCCAAACCAAAATTGTATCTCGAAATTTCGTGTATTCAAAACCCGATCGGAAATATATCAATATTATACTCATTTTGATCGTCGTTTTGAGACGGTCAAAACGAGATATTGAGCGTCGAAATCCAAGGCACGAGACGCAAATACGGTCAATTTTAACATTTTAAATAAATAAAAGAAAATGGTTTAAAAATAAATATATATAATTTCTGTTGTACTGCTACTGTTCTTAGTATAAAAAAGGGAATCCGGCAGTAAAAAAAAGAGTTAAATTATTAAGCTTAGTTACATCCCACAGTCTGTAATAAATAAAATTTTAATTAATTTAATTACAGCTGCAACAACGGCAGTTGGCATCTTCTGCCTTTCCATTTGGCAGAAAATTAGCATTCCCATCTTCTTATAAATACCAAACATCACCTTTTCTTTGCTCTTTCCATATTTCTTCAAAACCTCAATTCCTTCTAGCCTCTTCTTCGTACCAGCTGTTGCATGTTTCCCAGTCTTAGCTACTGCAGGGAGCTCTTGCTGGAGTTCCATTTTATTAATTGTTGCAGCCCTGGAGCTTCCAAACAGCCAATAGATGTTGCTCCAAATTGAGCAACTGCTGGAGCATTAGCCAAGAAGAGTGTCGCAGCTCCCTTGGAGCTTAAGCTGCTGCTACAACTCTAACTCCACCCTCCCTCTTGCATACAATTTGATCCTTCAAATTCTTAAGGATCTAAGGTACATTCCCTTCCCCTTATTGCTGTCATGCATGCTATTATACACATTTTTGGTCCTCTATTTTGATACCTTATCTTGAGTGTTTGGTTGTGATTTGTATTGGCACTTGAAACCTAGGATCAGTCCACGTTTTAGCATATTATTAGATTACAATATTCACTCTATATGCTTCCACCATGAGAGTTAATAATCCATTAAGTTCTAAGGGTATTTTATTTCGAGGTCCATATTCACGTGATTAAACAAATGTGTAAACAATAAGGTCCTTTTTTTAATATACATTGTATATATTATGTGTGCGCAATCTTTATCTTTCTCATATCCTAGAAGTTCTCAGCATTAAAGCAACCTAAACAACACTGGTAACTCTGATTCGGGAATTTAACCAGTTTGAAGGAATAGAAACCTGATTGTATACAACCTACAGAGAAAAACTAAATCAGTTGGACTAACTAAAAAAATCAAATGAGAAAATTAAGTTCTGCATTTTGAAATCTGTGATCTGTTTACATAAAAAAAATGAAATATATAAATTTTGGTAAAAAAAAAATAATTCTGGTCCAGTAAACTGAATATATTGCAAATATACTCTTGAAATCTGTCATCTGTTGCTTTAATATATATATATATTGATTAAATATACATGTAGATATATATAGATATATGTGGATATGATCATGTTAGATGATATGCATTTGATGATTATTGTAAGTGGGTCCTATGCAACAACAACAACAACAAAGCATTTTCCCACAATTAAGTAGGGTCGGCTACATGGATTTTTCGCCTCCATTCAGATCTATCTTGGGTCAATCCTGGGCTTATATCCACAAAACAAAGATCCATTCATATAGTCTCCTTTCAATACTTCTTGGGCCGTCCCCGCCCTCTCTTAGCCGGCTCAACATCCCAACACTCGCATCTCCTAATTGGTGCATCAGTTGATCTTCTTTGCAAATGACCAAACCATCTTAAGCGGTTTTCTCGCATCTTATCCTCGATCGGAGCAACACCAACTTTCTTTCTGATTGCATCATTCTGAATCCGATCTTTAACACATCCACCTTAGCATTTTCATTTCTGCTACAGCCATTCTCTGCACATGTCTATGGTTCACAGGCCAACATTCAGATCCATAGAGCATAGCAGGTCTCACGGCTGCTTTGTAAAACTTTCCTTTAATTTTTAAAGGAATTTTCTTATCACGGAGAACATCAGAGGCTCCTCTCCACTTTAGCCAATCTGCATTTATTCTATTAGTAACATCTCCATCAATTTCCCCATCATGTTGCAAAATAGATCCCAAATATCTAAAAGAGTCTCTCTTCCAAATGTTATCATCACCAATCTTCACCTCAATTCCTTCACCATTACTTCCATCAAAGGTGCACTCCATATATTCTGTCTTAGCCCTACTTATACGAAATCCTTTACTCTCCAACTCATGTCTCCAGACCTCAAGCTTCTCATTTACTCCATCTCTAGTCTCGTCAATCAACACAATATTATCAGCAAATAACATACACCAAGGTAACTTGTCCTGAATGTGACTTGTCAACTCGTCCATAATCAAAGTAAAAAGAAATGGACTCAAAGCTGAACCTTGATGTAAACCAATGTTGATGTCAAAATAGCCAATATTCCCAAACGGATTCCTTACACAAGATAAAACCCTATCATACATGTCCTTTATGAGGTTAATGTATAGGACATGCACTTGTCTCTTCTTTAAAACTCTCCACAATATCTCTCGTGGGACAGAATCATAAGCCTTCTCCAAATCAATAAAGATCATATGGAGGTTCTAAAAATTTTCAACATGGATTTAAGTGGGTCCTATGGCTCTAAAAAAAATTTTAAAAGTTTGAACAATAGGTTTTATGCCATGTTAATTATATCTCTTTTGAATCAAGAAGAAATATGATAGATCAAGACTTTGCTAAAAATCTCTAGATCTCTCCTGGAAGAATATTCCAGTTGTTGACCTTACTAGCCTTCTCACCATTTTACTTAGCATAAACATTACAATGATATTGCCAATCACATTAAACACGGTACCGGGGACTCGACTAAAAAGTAATGAAAGTATGACTATAGCCTACTATATTCCATTTGAACTTCAAGGATAGAACACTGCTATCTTACACTCATCTCATACAACTTTATAATAATTCTATAAATAAACTCTCCATTTACTACATAGTCTTTTTGCGAGATCGAACCTGGGAACTTGAAAGCGTTCATTCTTGTCTTAAATTATTAAGTTGGAATCAAGCTCTCTTTTGATTTCATTCCTTATTCTGTCCACTAACGAGCATAGATCGATACACCTTCTCTTGAACATACTTCATTAATTCATCTATAATCAAAGTATAAAAATATAAGAATTAAGGAAGGTCCTGAATATGGATCAACACTTATATCAATGTAATCTGACAACATGGTCGGAGTATAAGTTGTTACTTGAACATACCTATTTTTTCTTCATTTTGAGAGAGCTTATGATATGAAAATATAAAATCGAATCATGCAGTCCTGGATAAATTTCCATCACTATAGAAGTTATTGACTTAGCTAATGTGCTCTTCTTTCTTGATTAAGAGAAACATTCCATTAATAAGAATCCGTCACAAAAGAGAAGGTGAAATCATATAAATCACATACATATATATGGTGAATCATTGATGACTAACGTAGTGCCAGTCATGGTGACCCTTACACCTGCCTGTGCGAGGGCACGGTGACCTTCAACTGGGCGGGAGATAGGAAGCCCGTTTAGGGCAGCGACCGCCAAGTGCGCGGGTCTAGGATTCCAGTCCTTTCACAGTTTTTATACGAGCTCGCGGTGTTTTTACGCCTCGTTGGGATCCCGACTTTTGACCAGTTCTGTTGACCCTCTGTTTTAGGATACCCATGCGGGGGATCCACAATTTTCAGTTTTTCGTACGAGCTCGTTTTCCCGTTACCGGTCGGGCCATTTTCTAGATCGACTTTTCCGGAGAGTCTCTCTCACCCGTCTTTAGGGTGTAGTTTTGGAGTAGACCTTTCCCTCTATTGGACCGCACTTCCAACTAGAGGGCGAGACGGAAGAGCCGTTTTGTAGGCTACCTCACCGCTTGAGTTTTGTTTACTTTCACCAGCAGACTTGGCGATTCCACATCCAAATCATCCATGTCTACATCTAAGTCATCTAGGGTTACATCTGAGACAGTTATAGCTTGGGTTACCGCTGAGACAGTTACGGTTGAGGGTTGGAGGAATTACATTCAAAGTTGAGTTGGTTGGAAGTGACTATAATAAAATTTGTTTTGAAATAATATGACTATGATTATATGAGAATCTACACACACTCATACACTTATGAACAATCAATTGCAATATAAATATGTTATATATGGGAAATGTTGGGATAATCAAGGCCCTAAATGTCGGTTTCGGTCATCATTTCGGTGACCGGCCAAAACAGAATTTCGGTGGAATTTCGGTCGAATTTCGACCGAAATTTCGGTCATTTCGGTAGTTTTTGTACTAGAGCCCCCATATTTCGGTCATTTCGACCATTTCGGTCGAATTTCAATTTCGACTGGATATCGATATTTGACAGAAATTCGACTGAATTTCGTTGAAATTTGAGGCCATGGGGATAATGGGTGAGCTTGAGAGGTGCATACAAGCAGCTTGAAAACCTTTTTACATTTGCAAGTAGATGTAAATTTTAGATGTTTATGCCTTTCTACTTGTCTCTTTTGCAACCACTTTAAATATATTTTTTTTACAATATGATTATGGGAAGTACCAGCAACCGTTGATGCCTCTTCTCCCTAACATGCTTTGGCAGGCAAGGAGCCTGACGCTCAGTAGCCGTTGATGATTCCAGACGATAGGGCATATACCAGACGGTACGTACACTTTTGTCTCAGTTTTTGTTCGGTTCATAATGTAAATGCTTTCCTTTCTCTTCTGTACAAAATTTTGGGAATACTGTATCTACTGGCAGACTCCGTGTACATGTTGTAAATATATGAAAATTTATGAAATGAAATGTCGGTGACACTTGTTCTTCTTGTTTATGGGGTTTATTTATTTGAATGTAAATGCCATGGCAGAAACGCGCAAAATTTTCCCACATTTTCAGTTGCTCGTACGATCTCTAATGAATATAATGCCGCGAAAGTGTCGTAAAACAGGTACCCGGATCCGAGGGGGTTGACACTAGTGCGCCAATGAAGGTCCTCCCACAAAAATAGGTTGATGTTCCACCCAATCACAATTCCCCACAACCCTCCCAACAACAGCGACTGCCACAAACTCTGATTGCCCAGTACATATCACGCCTCCCGCATACAATTGTCACAATGCTCCAATTTCCTTTTTTTTTTTTGAGAAACACAATGCTCCAATTTCGTCTCTTGTAAAAGAACATGTGGTCCCCTATTAGTAAAATTAGCCCTCATACCCATCCTCTTCTCCGGGTCTGGATCCGGCATACGTTAAACATTCCATGTTAAAAATCAGTCACGGTCATACCTTGTACCCTTGAGGAATGTGCCACATAGTTCCCATCACAACCTCTCACCTCTCCGTCACCAACCAAGTCTTCCTCGTCTACACCAAAATCGGACAGCTGAACAGGAGCTCCCCTATGCAGATAGCTTCTCCTTTGCAAAAAGGGTGCATAGGACCTATGCCACTGTTAGGTGGACATAAGAACCACGAAACCTGATAGAAATCTTCAGTTTTGATTATGACATAGTATGCGATAAGATATCTGTTTCTCATATATTAATATATATGAAGTGACATTTTATGAGAAGATCAAATAAAAACCATGTGGAGCAAAAAGGGTTGAAATGCAATCTTACAAATAATTGGCGAATGCATATGCAAATTGACAAAAGGAAGTTTGCAATTTTGTGCCAAAAAGCTTTAGATAGGTTTTAGATTATCTCTACTTAAAATTTATGTAAAAGAGCCTTACAAAATTAAAAAAAAGGTAAATAATTATAAGAAAAATTCTTTAAAATAAACAAACTGCTCTCTCAATGTATTGCCTTCTACTATTCAGTTGACAGATGAATTGCTCAATCACCCCGCCGTGCACTCAGCTGGGCTAATTCTTTGGTCGGGGCAATGAATGATCTCATCAAAGTTATGTTCTTAACATTAAGACCCTCAACATTCACTGACTAACTTTCAGACATTTACATCTTTGAAGAGTTGCCTCAAGTACTCAATTAATGTTTCCTCATAACCAATGAGAAACCTTAGTTAGCCAACTAAATTGTAATTCAGTTATCTACAGCTCGAGCTTAGCATTTCCTGGAAAGTTCTCTTTAACTGTCTAATGTGTACATCAGTCGACTAATCCTTATTTATCTGCCAACTAATGTCTTAATCAGTCAACTGACTCAACTCTGATCAGTTCCCCTTCCATATAGTTTAATCATCAGAATGTTAACAAATTAAACGAAAAATTCATTCCCAACAACCAGCAGAAAATATTGTTCAGCAGCTTCAACCACCTTTGAAGCCATTGGCAAAATGGCATGTATAATCAGTAGAATGATTGTGAACAATATCTTATTGATATTCTAGCCATTTGCTCTTAACAATATGTGACCCCTATTGTCAAACGGCTAATTTGGACTCTACCTGCTGCTTCTAATGATATAAAAAGGTCCCCAGTGTTTCTCAAACTTCCATCAATTCGTATGGTTGTATCTACAAAAAAAATCAAAGTTTTAGTGATTTAGTGCTTATTTTGCACCCAAAATATCTTTCGTGGGTGCTCTCTGAGCTTCCAAATCTTGCAGACTATACGCTCCAACTTGCAGGGAAATCCTCATTACACTTAAGCTCAATTGATTTAAAGTAAGCAGAGGCTCTTTGTAGGTGTGTGTAACAGGTGCCCAAGTTGTGGGTTCTATCCTCGAGATTGGAGGGAAAATCTTTACTATATATTCTCCAAAAAAGGGTTCCTCAGAACCCTATGTTAAAGGAGCACCCAGCACCCCAGGATTTGAACCCTGGTCCTTTGGGTGATAGGCACACTGCACTACCAATAGACCCTTTAAGTGGGTCAGTTGCATTCAGCACATACCACCAATCATTGAAGACAGTCAAGGCAAACAAAATACAATTTCCTAGTCTGTTGGAAAAGGCACTGCAATGAAAGATGTGATTCTAGTGAAGAATTTGAACATTATTATCAGCAAGCCCGGAGACCGCATCTAGTCGTGCTTGAAAGGCAGAAAAACCATCAATTCACGAGGGAAAATAACAGCTCAAAAAAGGATCTAACCATTTCCCCAACAGAATATACTAATATATTGCAAATTATCCTGCAAAGTTAGAGTCACCTTCGGGATATGTCCCCAAAATGGATTAGGAATTCTCAATGGATAAACCCTCACTGGGGGTTGGCTCAATGTTGTCAACATACATACATGTCATTATTTTTATTTTTCCTCCATGTGTATCCTTTCCTTACTGTTACCTACCAACCCATCCATTTACCTAAATAAAGGCACAAAGTAGGTCTCGGAAGATGATTTTAAAGGGATGGGCAAATACCATAACAAAAAAGATGCAAAAATTAGAGGATCAAACAGCGATGAATACATAATGAAACATATGGACTACGAGATGTAAGAAAATTGAAAACTTAAGGGGGCAACAGCCCTGATAGTTTGTGTCTGGATCGGTCGCTTTATTCGGTAGCCAGCTTATCCCATACCCATTATCTACCGTTCATTATATTCATCCTACAATAAACACAATTATTTCTTCAAAAAAAAACAAAACTATCACGGCAATAGTCAACCCGTATTTCCTTTACCCACTATGTTATCTTTTCAAAAACCTATTACATGACCAGTGCATCTTTTTTTTTTGGAAAAAGCCTATAAAGAGGATCGGCATACTATTTCCCCCATTGGCATAGGCTTCATGCCATTGGCATATTCTTGCTACTTCGAAGAGGCAACATTCACAACCATGGGCATCGAAGAGAATCACGAGGAGGCTGGAGAGTCGTCATCAAAGCTACTTGTTGTAGGAGGATATTCTCCTGAAGTTGGCTGTTCCAACTGCCCACATGGATGGCTAGGCTTATACATTTTGAGGTGCAGATCCGTGTGGTGTCGATCATCAAATGGTGGTTGTGACTCTGGCTAGTTGGGACATGGTGTGCCAATGATGTGACAGGAGGACTAGGTATTCGAGATCCGGATATCATAAAAATCCACATGTAAATATTTGGAAATACTAGAAAGAAGACATTTCTGCCATATAGAGAGGAAATAATAGCATAGCACGTCAAACCAATCTGGGAGATATTACTCTTCTCACTTAATATAGACAATTTTGCCAATATATGCAGGAAATAATAGCATACCACTTCAAACCAATCTGAGAGAAACTACTGTTCTCACCACATTTACTAGAACGGCAAATGCTCTTGAGAATTTGCAGATAGTTTGTAGATTAGAAGGCCGTGAGATGACTTGAGTGGTGTTTAGAAATCTGAGATTTCAATGATGGGTCTGTGAGGGTTCTTTACTTCCTGATCCCTTTTCTATAGTCTTGAAACCCCTATTTTGTTTCATTGAACTTTTGGATGACTGCGGACTTTTGGGTGGTTATCATTTTTTTTGAAAAGTTTTTGGCAGTTATCATGACTTAAAAAAATGTACAAAATTACTTAAACATAAAAAAGTTAACAGTCATATAACTTGTTATCTTTTACAGAAAATATAACTAAAATAATAAGAAACAATTGAACCAATAAAACATCAGAAAATTTTAGATAAATTGACTGGCATATAAATATATCAATCCAACTTATAGAAACCCAGAAACGTAAAAAATTAACTCACAAATGAAGATATCAACCAACATTTTTGACAACAGCGGAGCAAACCAAGGCAAAGTGTCACAATTTATCCTTTCAGTATAATTTTTGCTGAAGCTAGATATGACCATTTTCTTATTTTGAGATCATATTTCATGCCAAAAGTTAGAATAAGTAGCAATGTCTGTGCCGGAAGCTCTTAAAAACTTTGGATAACTATAGTCACTAAACAACCTCATGCGCATATCATATAAAGTACAACTGTTGACTACTTTTACCTCAGGAAGGTATATGCGAAGATGGTTGAGTATTGATATATATTTTGGACTTCTGGCTTGTAGTCTTGAAGCAAACACGCGAGGATTATCTGTATCATTGGCACCTGTTATATGGTTTCCATGATAATGATTTCTGACACCATGGTGGCTCTCAATTGCCTCGAGTACAGGGACATTCTCTCTTGTCAACCAGTCAAATTGGTGGACACCTTTCACCTCAATGATAGCTGGTGACTGAGAATTCAGAGCAAACCATGAATGCATGCCAGCATATGTTTTCTTATCAGTGATGACATGAAATACAATTTTATCAGGCTTTGAAAAGGACCTCACGGCAGATGCAACAACAACAGAAGCAGCAAGTATGTTATCAGTTGCAAGAATGAAATGGTAATGGGAGTTGCTAGAAAGAACTGGCAGCAACTCCGGTGGTGGCAGTTGCTTACGTGCATGAGCATTTGATGAGTACTCATCAGTCAAACGTAAGGACAGGCAGTGAATTCCTTTTGGGATAGCACTCGCAGCAAAATGTTTGTGCAACTGTTCTGCCAGTTTTGATCTTTTCACCTCTGAATCCATTTTTTTCATCTACATTGGATAAAATAAAAACAATAAACAATGACGATTTGTAAAATCTATGGATAAAATATAACGTTAGTCTACATAAAACATCCTAAAACGCCGTGATAGTGGACAAAATTTACACTATGCACTTTAAGTTGTCAGCATTAGGCGCATCATTCTTCCCATTCAAAATGGCAAATCTAGACCACAGGCCTTGATCATTTGTTGAAACACAGACAATTAAACATGAGCAAAATCAGTGAAACTAATACGTAGAATTCTGCAGGGAGAGTGATATTGAATCTTACATGTTACTCTTTCTTGGGTAGAGATAATATAAGAGGTGAAATATTCGATATTAGAAGTTACACCGCAAAGAACAACAGAAATCACGCCAGATTTTCAAACAGTATTCTTAACAAAATGCTGTAAAATAAGAGAAAGGATATCAACGGAGATCAGTCACATCCAGAAGATCATTATAAGGAATAGAAGTTAATACTTTACATCAAGAATGAGTGCTAATCTCCATGCCAATAACAAGCTACATCCAACGCTTCAATCATGACATTTAACCCCTCCCAGCCTTGAACAAGATCAAGTTTCATATAGCCAACAGAACAATCCGGAGTTGTACTCTATGATGTGGTCTCTCTATATCCTCGAAGAAATAGGTATTTAACAGTCTAGAAGGGCAGTGTGATGATGAGATTTGTGAATGTCATGTTTAAGACCTTACTAGAATGGGAGAAGGCATGTGGAGATCCCGTCTCAGACCTCCCATGCAACCCAAAACCAGGGTTCATGTCTTCGTCGTGACAACATAAAGAGACAAATAACATCAGTAATGGCTACATCATGTACTTCTGAAGTTCTTACAGACAAAGTATCCTCTTCTCACTAGCCCACCAATAATCGTCAATTCAACACTCAGAGGAGCATAAAAAATTCCGAACTGTGGTAAAATTGCAAAAGAGATCTATATCGTGTGTTTTGATACCACCAACCCTTTCATCAAATTTACCACTTGCATCCCCAGAACTTTCAGCCACCACAAAAGAAGCCCTCCCCAGTCCCCATCACCAGCACTACCCCTCCCTCTCAAAATGCAAAGCATCAATCTCGAGGAAAGCACCCCCATGCACCTCTGCAGGCCTTGGGGAGCTCGTCATCAATGCTACCTATGATCTTGAGAGTTCAATATCAACTTCGCATCCTTTCTGACCCACTGCCCTTTGCCACCGCCAGCCACAAATGCAACTCCCCAACTGAGTATTCACTCCAACTACTCTCAACCCCGACCCCTTTCGCCCCGATGCCATTCGAACATCCACCATGCAGGTCACCCCGCACTTTTGTATCTTGATCTCCTCTGGAATCGTCCTCTCTCCTTCCATTATCACTTGAAGCCATACTAAGTGTCCCTATTGAAGAGATCCAGCAAACAATCTCTCACTGGCTCCTAAGTCCCCATGAACCTACGTCCCTACAATTGGTTGAACAACTCCATTTCCTACGTATTAACACCCACATCAAACAGCAACATCCACATATTGCAGGCTTTGCCATCACATCCGTCACCCGATAAACAAGGGCATGGCCAATTGGCCACACTACAAAGTGTTGTGTTACGTCGACCTCGGCCTCCTCAATGACTAGTGATGCATAGCCACCAACGAGACATCAAAATCCTACCTCAGAGCCACAGGCCCACAATGAAAGCTCTCAGCCACGTCTGCAACTACGACAACAAATGAGGGTCACCTGCCACCTCTCTTACAAGATAAGCTTCAAAGAGATTGTTGTAAGGTAAGACTTTCCCCATGAGCTCTATCTACCCATTAACCTAGATTCATGATGGTCCTCATGTTGTTGCCAAGCGCCCAAAGCCACCATCACTCATCTTGAACAAGCAGCCAAACGAGGACCAGCATATTCACATTCCAAGTGCATGAGTGGGTCTGGGCACCCCCTCATCCAGTGCCCTCTTCCTCACAATGAACACAAACAGCTACACTGGAGATCCAAAGCTCATCCTCTCCCCCATCCTCAGTCAAGCCAGTCACCCATTCCTCCCCAACAAAACTGTTTTCTTCCTTCATAGTTATCATTTTTATCTTCTTTTTCGTGTTTAGGGTCAAACGAACTCATCATTAAAAGATATGTCAAAGCAGTAACATCAATTTCGACTATGATAATCACAATCGATTATTGTCATCTCAATCAAGGTGTGATCTTTAAAATTATGGCACTCGGCGAGATGTTCCAAATTCATAAATTGAATATCCAATATGACGTCCAGACAAGAGTCAGCTACACGTGTATAACTGTTAAATGGGCATTAACAAAATAGCATCTACAAGTTTAAGTCACAACCTTTGAAATTTGTGATAAATTTAGTGATCCAAATCCATGAATTTCATATTTACATGATCATACAAAAAGCCAGCTACTTGCATTTGGATGCTGAAAGTGAATTGAAAGAGTATTTACAGACAATGTATTACAGCATACCATTGCTTTTAACCGTATGGCAAATGTCTTTGCATCATAGTGATTATTCTTCATCTCCATAAGAAAATCATTAAATGTTTCTGGAAGCTCCAGTCCATCGGGAACTTCGATAGAGTCCACTTTATTAAGTAGCTTGTACAAATCTCTGACTAATCTCTGCATCAGCAAAACAGAATCAGTTGTCTCATGTCTGTGCATTGAGGTTGATGAACTTCTATTCAAGCAGTATTGTCCAGGAAGAAGGCATTTCACTTTAAACAAGCATGACACATACTGTTGAATGATTAGTCCTCCCAAGGAAACGGGGTCCAAATCGCCTTCCAAGACAGTCTGAAAAAGAAATCCAAATTAAAAGAACTCCAAGCAAGTATATGAATTTGACTTGCATATCGGTATAACTGCAGAGATGTTTCTGAGGAAGTATAAACACCAATTGGAGTATATAAGATTGTAAAATCAACCAAGTGAAAGCAAGAGGTGAAATGCAGAAAAGAACAGCACATTACCAACAACAACAAAATGATTCTAAAAATTTGGAAGCGAAGTAGCAGTTACATAAATAAATATCAGGAAGGCCTTCCTCAACAACACATCGTCAGTTGCATGGATGACAGGTCGTCTAAACAAGAAAAATCATGAGTTCAGGGAATAAAAATATCAACGATAGAGACTGTAATTCCAACTACGTGTAATCTCGTGTCACGGTGAGATAATAACATCTATTGCCATGTCACTGTCTCTGAGTTCACTAAGAACTCCATTCCATTTGTCACTATACTATGGCGGTGCCCCTCAAATCAAAACTAATCTTTTGATATCTCACCTCGGATTCTTTGTGAATTGGGTAAACATCCCAAACCTAAAACTCTGGGTCATTACCACCGCTGTTATAGAAGCGGGCCAAATATTCAGCAAATACCTAAGCTTTCTAATAATGTTTCCACAAAATTTTGAGGCAAAAAACGATAAAATTGGGAGCATTGACATTGAATTTGAAAGTAGAAAAATTGCCATAATTTGTTAGATAAGACTATTCCTAACTGGACAAGAACATATAGGTGGCATTCAAAAAACCAGATATACCACGTCATTCAACCTATGACATTTGCATCCGGCAAACAAACTACAGTATAGCAGAGCTCCATCAATTAATCCCCAACAAGATGAATAATTTAAGTTTCTTTACCTTCAAAGTCGTGTTTAATTCATGGGTTAAAATTTCACTGAATTTTGACGAAATTTCAGTCTAGTAAAGTGCTTGACATCAATATTGCACTCGCTTTCTCTTCCAAAGAACCCAAACTAAGTATCGACCAATATCAGCGATATAGACAAAATGTGTGTAGCGCTTAGTAATTTCCAATATTTCATCCCATGTTGGTGAAAGTCCTTTCCATTTCACCGTATCTTTCTTACATCTTTTCGGACAGAGTTGTTCCATTGCATCTTTGTGGAGTCCTATTGCTCTTATAAGAAGCTCGAGATATAAGGTTTCGAGGTGCCAACGTATATCATTACATTGTAAATGACTATTTGCAATAATCCTATAGATTATATAGCTTCTTCCAGTATAAACATATACTGCTAAAATCCAACTTGAATAATACAAGCATCGTTTATTTGGTTTATCAGGTTCAGCCTGCTCCCCTCTATACTTCCCCAGGTTCGCTGACCCTTTTACTCCATTTAATAAAGGAGGTTGTAAACATGAAAATCACATTATGATTGCATGACATTTTTTTTTGAGTAAATGGCTGCATGACATGAGATAGTCATTCTTGTTAATACATGGACAGCTTAAGGCAACACCTATGAGTAACATGTGTATTAAACGAATCCACCCCATGAACTTATAGTTATTATGTATGGAAAAGTAAATATTTACTGCCCAGCATCTTTTATCTAATATTTTATATATTAATGAATTCTATTATCATTGACTTGTAGGCATTATGGTTTTTCTTCTTAGTTACATATTTTACTTTCTAAGATATATATCAATATTTTAATATGCGGCACATGATGTGATACATGTCAAACCTCCTAAATTATACCTCTAGAAACTAAACGTGTAATTCCATCTTATTGCAACAACAACAACAACAAAGCCTTTTCCCACAATTAAGTAGGGTCGGCTACATGGATTCTTCGCCTCCATTCAGATCTATCTTGGGTCAATCTCGGACTTATATCCAAAAAACTAAGATCCCTTCGTATAGTCTCTTTCCAACACTTTTTGGGCCGTCCTCGTCCTCTCTTAGCCGGCTCAACATCCCAACACTCGCATCTCCTAACTGGTGCATCAGTTGACCTTCTTTGCAAATGACCAAACCATCTTAAGCGGTTTTCTCGCATCTTATCCTCGATCGGAGCTACACCAACTTTATTTCTGATTGCTTCATTTCGAATCCGATCTTTACGTGTATGTCCACACATCCATCTTAGCATTTTCATTTCTGCTACAGCCATTCTCTGCACATGTCTATGGTTCACAGGCCAACATTCAGAACCATAAAGCATAGCAGGTCTCACGGCTGCTTTGTAAAACTTTTCTTTAATTTTTAAAGGAATTTTCTTATCACAGAGAACAGCGGAGGCTCCTCTCCACTTTAGCCAGCCTGCATTTATTCTATTAGTAACATCTCCATCAATTTCCCCATCATGTTGCAAAATAGATCCCAGATATCTAAAAGAATCTCTCTTTTGAATGTTATCGTCATCAATCTTCACCTCGATTCCGTCACCATTGCTTCCATCAAAAGTGCATTCCATATATTCCGTCTTAGCCCTACTTATACGAAAACCTTTAGTCTCCAATGCATGTCTCCAAACCTCAAGCTTCTCATTTACTCCATCTCTAGTCTCGTCAATCAACACAATATCATCAGCGAATAACATACACCAAGGTAGCTCATCCTGAATGTGACTTGTCAACTCATCCATAATCAAAGTAAAAAGAAATGGACTCAAAGCTGAACCTTGATGTAAACCAATGTTGATATCAAAATAGTCAGTCTTCCCTGTCGGGGTTCTTACACAAGATAAAGCCCTATCATACATATCCTTTATGAGATTAATGTATAGGACAGGTACTTGTCTCTTCTCCAAAACTCTCCACAGTATCTCTCGTGGGACGGAATCATAAGCCTTCTCCAAATCAATAAAGATCATATGGAGATTCTTCCTTTTAGCTCTATAAATCTCCATTGTTCTCCTCAGCAAATGGATGGCTTCAATAGTTGAGCGACCTGTCATGAATCCGAATTGGTTTTCTTTTACTTGGGAAACTTGCCTCAACCTTCTTTCGATCACACGTTCCCAAATTTTCATAGTGTGACTCATCAGCTAGATACCTCTGTAATTTGAAAAATTTTGAATGTCTCCTTTGTTCTTATACAGAGGCACCACGATACTCCTCCAATCTTCAGGCATTTTCTTGCTTCGCCAAATAACATTGAATAGATTCGTAAGCCAAGTCAAACCACGCTCACCTAAAACTTTCCATACTTCTACAGGGATGTCATCTGGTCCAACACCTTTCTCAGGTCTCATAACCTTCAAAGCCTCCTCTACTTCTTTTCTTTGTATTCGTCTATAGCATGCACGATTCAAGTAACTTTCACTACTAGCTAGATCACCCAAAGTGATCTCTCTATTTCCTTCTCCAATGAACCTTATTGATTGAAGAAAATTGATACCTTAATTTCTAAAAAAATGAGCTTCTTTGTCGTTTTCACTGTTCCATCCAAATCAACAAAATTTCACCGAAAAGTCTATTTCCAGTCTCATACTGAGACAACACCAAAATCGATACTTAGGCCATGATCTTCATTCAAATCATCAACCAAAATTTCACCAAATCATTGTTGAAAATTGATGCTGCTAAAAACAAATGATCTCAACATGTTCACGATCAAAAAGTCCAAATAATTCAATTACCAAATCTTAGTGAATGTCAGCAAGAAGATATCTCACACAAACACCAACAAGTACCATTTATTTCCAAACAACAAATGATCAGCTTTCCAAATATGTATTTTTGGAACTTAACAAATCAGTCATGCCATGTAACAATCCTGGTCAACAAAAAACCTAAGAATGGTCTGTCACATTAAAATAACAAAGCATACACTCATTCATATGCAACGACGCTCGGTATAGGCTACGTAAACTAATGAAAGGGCAAAGCCTTCTCCCATTATAAGTAGGGCCAGGTCCATGGATTCTTGCCCAAATCCATGTTGAAAGATTCCACTACTTTTTACACTGGTTGTCGAGTACCTAACACAATCGCCACAAGGGGAGATTTGAACCCTGATCTTTTGGGCGGTAGGCACACTGCACTACCACCAGACCATTTAAGCGGTAGGCTGCGTAAACTAATATTCCACTAAATGCTGAAATAGTTGCATCATGAGTAGAGGGAAAGTGTGCGCTTGTGTTTGCGTACTAAATTTACCCGTTATTTCTGATTCATTTATCATAACTTTCCAAAACACATGCATCATCCGCATTTCAAAAGCTCCCCAAAACTGCAAGTGAAGATGAACGCGAGCAACTCCTGATTCCACTGATTTCCCTTTCTTTCAACTTTTAAACACAAATGTTACCAAACTTTAATCCAGAGAGGTTCCCCCACTCCCAATATCCCCAGAATGCTCTGACATTCGGCCTGACCAAACCCATTCCCATTCAACCAAACCAAGCCCTCGCCACCCCCTGATAACCCTTCTTATCTGAATGCACCTAATCTCAGGAATCCATAGAAATCCAATAGAACTAATCCAAGCCATCTTCCTTGTTCACAAACAAGACCGCATCCTCGTTGTCCACTCTTCAGATTCTCCCAATACTAACAAGGCTTCGGACTTCTTAGCTTGCATACATTCCCAATCCAATCCTTAAACACCTCAGAAGCCACAGGAATCCGATCCACTTCCATTCTCAACTTCCTCTACTACGACGGGAATCCAGGGCACCCTTCAAATTCCAGATTCCACGGCGCTGATTTAATCATGTCGGAATTCACTGAGGAACAGCAATCATGCGACCATCATATCCGGACTTCATTCAGTCAAAAACCACAAGAGCACCAACAAAAACTTAATCAAATCCCTACTCCCTCTGACTGGAGACTGAGATGCAAGTGGGTCCAATGAAACCGCACCCGCGCCCATCATCCAATTAAGCTGGATCCAATACCGCCGGCGAACAGAATCCAATCTAGCTGCATCCAATCCCCTCGCCCAATCGAGCCAGATCCATACAGAAACAGGAACGCGATCCAATCATGTCATTTCGATGCAAACGAACGAGCCGTGCAATCAAATATTCGAGATCCAGAGCGGGAGAGTGAGGGAAGGAGGGCGTACGGAGGGAGGAGCAGTCGTTGACGCCCTCGAGGGTGACAACGGCGGTGAGGATGAAGACGAACGGTAGGAGGAACGCGAGGACGAGGATGGTGTGGAAGAGCGTCCTGTGCGATATGTGCCGCGCCGCCACCTTCACCTTCATCAAATCGAGGATCCCGTTGCCGCCTCCGACACCGCCCGCTCCGCCTCCATTGCTCCCGCCTCCGCTGCTCGAAATCGTGATGCTTCTCATGCTCGGAGACAGCCGAATCTGCATCGTACTGCCCCCTCCTCCTCTTCCTCCTCCTCCTCCTCACCTCGCTGCTGCCGCCGGTGGTCGCCGATCAGGAGTGGTGGGGGTGAAGCCGAGGCGGCGCCGGTGCTTCTCTGCGCGATCAGCATCGGATCCGGCGGGGAGGGAAGGTCGCCGCCGGAGGGAGGGAAGGGGGGAGGGGCCGAGGTCGCCTCGCGAGCGGGATCTCGGGGACGTTCATGGCATTTGGGAGGGAGGGATTGCCTTTTGCTTCTTCTCGAGTTCCCGGATTTGCGTGGGGAAGGGGAGCGGGGGAGGAGAGGATTGGCTTGGAGTGTGTTCGTCTTCGGCTTTGGCTTCGGCTTCGGCCTCCCCTCTCTCTCTCTTTCTTCTCCTCGTCGTCTCTTTGTTCCCCTTCTCCTCTCCTTCCTTCATCCTTCCCACTCCTGTTTTTTTTCTTTTGTTTTGAGAGAAATTTGCGTCTATATCCCTATGAAAAAGCTGCGATTGTTGAATAGGTGCTTGCTTGGATCTTTGGATCACGTTTACTGAAGAAGCAGAATCGGTGGACGTGCACGAATTGGTCTGGAACTGTGTATCTGACGTATTGGTGGGAGAAATACGATGGAATTAAAGTTGGGGTAAATTACACACGAGTTCCTGCACTATACACTCAATTTCAATGTTGTGCCTGAATTTTAAGAAGTAACAATGTAGTATCTGATCTTTAATATTTATTTCAATGTAATTTCAGTTGTGATTTAAGATTAAAAAGACAAAATGATCAACTAAATTTCAATATTCCATAACTACATTGAGACAGGTCTTAAGATCCGATATGATATTGTTATTTTTTTAAAGTTCATTTATGACACTGATATTGGGGGTATTGATCAGAGAATTTCTTTGTAATTTTATTGTAAAATAATGGAGAAGTGATCGTGGTACCTTTTTTTTGGAAATTCAAGTTCGATCGAACAATTAGGGCTTGGTTGGTTAAAAGTTAACTAGAAGGTAAACCGATTGCTTACGATGTAACCTATGTTTGGGTTTGAGATACTCCCATCTCTACTCATACATTTCGAGTTTGGAATTAATTATGCATCTCTCCTGTTCTCTGGATGTAATATTTCTAAACACCTTCAAATAAAAATAGTCAGCTTCAAAGGCTTGTTCTATTCGTAAGTGTGATGTATAAATAAATACCATCACATTTACCACTAAAACCCCTTAACCATCGAAACGGAGCTACATGTTTGGTTGTCGGTTTACCTTGGCGCAAAGAACTACTTTGTACCTCTATTTAGTTCCAGATTACTCTTAGCTCTACCTTTGCAATCCTGGGTTTGAAGTAATTGTAGGATCCCATGTTTCCTTTCCTAATAAGATTTTACAACTATCTTCAAATTAAAAAGTTAGACATCAAAGTATATTATAAGGAAAAAATAAGACTGCCTATGCGTCATTTTTCCCTAAATTTTTATTTTTTTTTGAAAAATATCACAGTATATCTATCTATATATCTCTCCAATATGTCATTCGAATTTCATCAGAAAGGGAGACTCGTATGTCATCCATCTAAATCATGTAATTTTAACAGTCTAAACATTGTTGTAATCAGCTTGTTCTTGATGGAGGGTGTATAAGTCTTCGTTTCTGACAAAATTCGAATTACATATTAAATGGATATATAGAAGAATATATATATGGTGATATTTTAAAAAAAAAACCTGCGGAAAATTGGTAGGGAAAAACCCCCTCAAGCCCATATTATAAAGGTAACATATAAATAATACGACATCACATGACATTTTTCATTCCAGCCCTCATAACCATTTAAACAATGACTATTCACATGAGAATAACATAATATAAACAGTCGGATACGAATGTGAATATAGGTAAAATCATATATAAACGGATATCAAAAAGTATATTACCGTATTTTTAAAAATGTAGAATTTAAAAGAAATACAAATCAGACACGAATAATAACATTATTTAATATATTACTAAAACATACGTTTTAGTGTTGTTTGTACATAAAAATAGATATAATAAGTATACTCATTCCATAACAATTATATCAATAACGGTGTTGCAATCATAAAATGTTATAATGCAAGGTTATAAAGAAATCTATGACTTTAGCTATGTAATAAATGTGTATATGAATACAAATATATATTCGTGAATGTCAAAGTAATGTCCATGTTTGCATCCACTTTAAAACGAATACGAATGTCAAAATATGTATAAAACGAATACAATATCGGATCGGATATCAATATACCGGATATAAATATATTCATATTCATTTTTCATCCCTAAGATAACCTATCTGACTAACCATTGTTGATCTTTTACCGCAAAAAAATATGTCTCAGGGATTTGGATCTAGAATTAGGGATGAAAATGGATATAGATGTATCTGAATATCTGTTTACCGTATTCAAAAAATTATCAGATATGGATATTCGTATTAGAATATTAATCGAATATGAATATGGGTTGTACAAATTGTTAAGATATGGATACAGATATGGTAGTGGCTTGAATATCTGGATCCGGATATCTGAATACAATATTTAATATTAGTTAATATAATATAAACCACAATCTCATGTTATTATATTAGTATTATATATTATATAATACAATATATTAATGATATTAATAATTTCTGCTTGTTTGGGGATAAGCACGAACAAAACTTACGAAATCCTATCCCTCTTTTTTCTTCCGATCGCTCGACACTCCGTTTTGTCATGATGCAACTTATTTATATTTCATTGTCATTTTTTAAATCATTATGAACTTTGATAAAAAGGCAATCCGCATTCTTATGTAGTCTTTATTCGATCTATATTCAGATTCTATGTTTATTGGATCGATATTTGTATTTCACTCTTTATTAGATTCATAATTGGATTAGTTCTTTATTCGATCCGTAATCGGATCCATTTTTTATTCGATCCGTATACGGATTCGATAAATATTCGATTCGGATTTGTATCCGAATTTTTAAGGATATGGTTTCCATAATGCATATCCGAATCATATTCGTATCCGTATTCGTATTCGATAGAATTGAAGCGAATATGGATATGGAAGTAGGCATATCCGATCCGTATCCAATCCGTTTCCATCGAATTGTCGGAAATTAACTAATTATTCTAACTTTTCCTCGGTATTACTCATCTTTATTTGATATTCTATCCTTTTATGGATTCTCGTTTTGGCTTTTTCCTGTTAGTTTTCATAATCAATCTTAATCGAATGGATCATCGAAAAGAACGATCCATATACGAACGTCATATGCAAATATATTCTTACGAACTTGTGGTTCGTGAAAAAGATGGAACATAATCTATTTAATTTAATTTAATGACAGTGTCATCAAGTGATTGGGATGTGTTATCTAATATGGTCATCTCAACTGTAACCAGGATAACATGCAACTCGAAACTCATCATAAGGTGCTTAGTTTTTCTAATAACCGTTTACCTAAAAAACAGCCCGTCTTATTTATAATAAATTTAATGTAATTTTGCGGTTAAGTTGAAGTGAAATACGAGTAGGTCTTAATCTCAGGAAAAATAAGTATATCATTTATTGATTGTTGATAGTTCTAAGATTAGAGGGAAAAGGGGGATTTAACAGTTATGCCCCTATTAGATCCTACAATATCATTGATGCGTTCCTTTTTTTTAATATCAGTTGTACTCCTATCTTTTTGCACCGCTATTACTTGTACACTTACGTAAGTTTTATCGTTACTGAGATAAACCAACTATGGCTTGTACAAGCCAAAGCCGTTTTAATAAAATTTTCATACAATTGTAACCCTATATTTTTTTCAAAAAACACACTTGTGCCCTTCTTTTTTCTTTTGAATTACACTTGTAGTCCCGAGATAACGTATATTTGAATGGATGGAAACTAACCTGAAGGGTACAAATGTTAATTACCCATGAAGGTACTGGCACAACTAATATTGCAAGAAAGAAAGAGACATAACTAATATTTTGGAATCTAAGAGAGGCACAACTGTAAAAAAAACAAAAAAATAACTATACAACCAAACATGACAAATAAGCAACAATTACTCTAATAGTAGAAATATCTTAGGAAGGAGATTATGGGGGCAATAAGTAACTCTCTTGATATTGAGATTTTGTGACTCGTAAGGATGTTCATCAACATATGCATCTCATCGTAAATTGGCATTTTCAGCGTTAATAATGTGTATAAGATGATAAAAAATTCGTTCATGCCATGAAGTAACTCAATGTCAAAGCCGGTAAGAAAGAGTATTGCATTATAAGAATATGTATCTGGAGGTAAAATTGTGCATCTCATGGTAACACCTAAAGCTGTATGTTTTACTGCGATAAACAACATCTTCCCTTGTTTCTTCAATGGATAATTGAGATAATAAGCACGCTAGCTACATATGAGGATCTGGCCTGAGCTCTGGTCCTAAATACCTGATTTGGTATTATTGTGTTGGATCAACCTTTTCTAACTGTTGTATTTTTAGTCATCTTAAAACAAAAAATTCACATGAAAAAGTATATCTTCATTGTTGAGTGTTATGTAAATGAGTAAGTGGATCTTGGTGGGATCCGTCTTACATTGGACATATATATGTCTCTCCTCCTCTCATTTCAAGTAATATAAGAAACAAAAGAAATAAAAATCCTAGTTAACGTGAGCAACATGGATATTTTATCCTCGTGGTTTTTCGCTTCTTGTGTGGAGGGGTTCGCATTAACCATTGTCTCATTATGTGCTTGTTATTCTACATGGTATCAGAATTGGATTTGCCATTCAAAAGGGATTGGCGGCGCAGCTTGTTGCCCGTCTCCCATCAATTTCTACGTAACTTTTTTTACGTTATATCAGAGACTCATTGATGCATATGATTGCGTCATCTGTTGCTTGAGGTGCTGGTAATTGGTTCCACTGTAGTTGAATTTTTTTGATGGTTGGTTTTTTATTTCTCTCGTCGTCGGTCCATCATATTACGTTGAGGTAATAACTTCACGGTGTTTTGGAGATGTGGTGAGGTATGAATCCACCCGCAGATGTTGTTGTTGTTGTGGTGCTTTTTGGTATCTAAAATTGATCCGAGCTCCATTGGTGTTCGTTCCCTGGTTGTTGGGGAACAACCCTTGGTGTGAGCTCTGTGCTCTTGAGTGTCGTTATGGGTGTGTAACATGTTTCTTGGGGATATTTTTGCCTCTCTTTTGCATGAGAAAATTAGGTTGTGTATTGTTGTCCACCAAGTGTTCGACATAATGCCACAAAGGTCCGGTACAATGTTGAATAGGCTGATGTTCGACAATATTAGGACTAATTCTAAAGGTCCTTTTATGTATTGGTTGAGTTTTTCTTTTCTTTTCTTGTTGTTGGGAACAATTGAAAATTCCAGTGTGCTCTTCCCTTGTTGGTTATGGTTGGATTGAAGCTTGGACTCTGTTGTGAATGATATTGGATTTCAATTCTCGTACAGCTGTTGTGTCTATCTTCTCGTTGGGTTGTAAGGTGCTGCTATTGTTGGTTCTCTTGGGCATGCATTGACATTAGAGTGATTGTGTTTTGATGTGGTGGTTTGTCTCTTCTCTTGTTCATGCCTATACTGAAATGACGCAGTGATCAAATGTTGGTTTTGTTGAGATTTCAAAGTTATATTGGTGTGTTTCTTCTCTCATGGTAAGTGATCCAAAATTTGAGTGAATAATTGATAGTGGTGCCACCGATCATACGATGGATGACTCAAAACACTTTAGGTCATATAAATTGGCCTCTGACAAAGACCACATAGCCCTTGCTGATTGATCTCATGTTACATTTGTGGGAAAAGAAAATGTTTCTCTTCTTGATAAATTTGTTATTCATAATGCACTTCATGTTCCATACATGCCTCTAAATCTCATGTTTGTTAGCAAGATAACAAAAGAATTAAACTATGAACTTGTCTTTTCTTCTGATTGTTGCATGTTATAGGATTTGTTTACAGAAAAGAATTGAGATCGATTTAGTTTCTAGCGGTTTGTATCTTCTACCAATCGAAGTAGCAACCGTTCTAACGACTACAAGTCAAGGAAGAAAGAACAAAAATGAGTGTAGGTGTCAAGTTGTTCAATGGCAGAACGCCTTGGTTATATTCAGTTCGGTTATCTTAAAGAATTGTTTCATGTACTATTTAAAGAATTGAACTCTATGGGCGTTTGTTTGAAGGTAAAGCACACTTGTGCTACTTACCATGTTTCTAAGAGCAAGACAACTGAGTTTTTTGAACTTGTTCGCACTAATGTTTGGGTCCCTCTAAAATTTCACTCACAATGGTTACAAGTACTTCATTGCTCTTATTGTTGACTATTCTAGAAACACATCCGTCTATTTATTTCATGATCGTGGGGAAGTAGTCAACAATGTAAAAAGGTTCTTCAATATTGTTAAGATACAATACGAGAAAGTGATCAAATATTTTAAGTCTGATAATGCTCGTGGATATCTATCTAAGAAGCTGCAAGAATTGTTTAGTACTAAAGGAACTATTCGTGAGACTTTTTACAGTTATACCCCTCAATCGAACATTGTTGCAAAATGGAAGAAAAGGCATCTTCTTGAAGTTAGTAGAGCAGTTTTACTACACAAAAACCTTCCTAAACGATTATAGGGGGAGGTGGTTCTCACAAGTGCATTCCATATAAACAAGATGCCCTCAAGACGGTTGAACATGGCAACTCCCTTATCTTTTGTTCAACCTAGGAGTAAGTTGTTTGCTCTTACTCCAAAGAGTTTTGGATGTGTTTGTTATTTCCACAATTCTATACCTAATGTGAAGAAACTTGATGCTCATGCAACCAAAGGTATTTTTATGAGAATCCTACTCAGAAGGGCTAATTATGATTTTATGGATTCATTTGTCATTATTTATTATTAATTTTTTATTATTAACTCAATTCTGGAAATTATATTCTATTTCATTATGGAAAATTGTATTTTTAATAATTAATAATAAGGATGGAAAAAAATATGTGACAAAAGATGTCACCTTCATAGAGCATGATTGTTTATTACTCTAAGCATTCCCTTGAGGAAGAGAATGGAAGTAATGATAAAGGAAATGACCATGATGTTCTTTTCTTTGATACATGTAATATTTCTGTAATTTCTTTGGGAAACTCCATTCATACTGGTACCAAGACAGAGGAGTGGAAGCTTCATTCTCCTCATTGGAAAAAAAACTACAGTAAGAAAGATCAGCAAGGGTCTCTATTGTAAGCTTAGGAAAGAGAAAGTAATCCCAATTGTATTCAATCTTTTGATGGCCCAAGTTCATCTACTACATCTAAGAATTCTAACCATGATCTAGAAAGTGATTTGGAAAAGGAAGTCAATGACATCAATGAAGCTGAGAAAGTTGACAATATCATATGTGAAGGGGACTTGGTGCCAAAAAAGCATGTGTGTAGAGAAATAGAGGCTCCCTCGAGATACAAAGATTTCAGTAGATACCCTATAAACAAATATGTTGGTTATTCTAAACTCGATAAAAGCTACAAGTCATTTATATCTTCTTTGTCTGCATTTGTGATTCCCAATAATATTGCAGAAGTATTTTTTTGACCCTCAGTGGATTTGTGCCATGGAAGAAGAAATGAAAGCTCTTAAGAATTGTACTTGGGACATTGTAGACATTTAAGAAGGGATACACATGATTGGTTTTAAGTGGGTATACACCACCAATTACAATCCAGATAGCCAAGCGGAGAGATACTAAGCTATGCTTGTAGCAAAGGGATATAGTCAAAATATGGTCTTGATTACTTAGAAACTTTTGCCCCTGTAACAAAAATGAATGTGGTATGTGTTGTTCTTTCTCTTGTTGTCATTAAGTAATGGAAACTCTATCTGATGAACGTGAAGAATGACTTCTTGAATGAAGATCTTCATGAAGAAGTTTACATGCATATGTGATAACACACATATTCCACAAGGGTCACAATGAATAATATATAAGGTGTCGCTGAGCGACCGCTCACAGAATACCCATGTTAGTCAGCAACTAACCCACAATAAAAGAATGAATAAATTAAGTCCCAAAAATGTGAATTAATATTTATTACTCTACCACAAAATGTATAGTGAACAAGCATGTAGAGGTCGAACCACAGAGAGCAATACAAAAGTGCAATAGCCTAAAATGTGCATGTACCACAAAGCCATCCTTGTGTGAGTTCTATTTTTGTGGGTTTTTATTTTATTTATTTATTATTTTTTATTATTATTTATATTTTTTTATATAATAATATGAGATGTAATATATATATAGAATATAAATATATAAAGATATAGATATATCCCTAGAGGGTAAGTATATAGCATATAATACATACATTAGACATATATATATAAATAAATTTTTTTAATTTTAGAATTTTATATATTAATAGTTATATATATAGATATACTTTTTTTCTCTTTTTTTAATAGGGGAATATATATATAAAGGGGAAAGAGGAGTGATACAATGTTTATAAAAATATATAAAAACACTCAAAATTATAGAAATAAAATTTTTTGGTATTTTCATAATTTTTTATTGTTTTTGTGATTTTTGGGCATTTTTCAACAAATTGTTGGTATTTTTAAATAGCAAAATAGGGGAAAACAGGGATTAAGCTACTGACTGGGGATAAAATGGAAATTAAAAATATAAAACAGCCACAAAATTTTTCCCAACTATTTTTAAAAGAAAGAGGATAAAATATAGGACCTACAGGAGTTGAGTTTGTAATTTTTAGGGTTTCCTAGAATTTTTTATATTTTTTAAAGTTTTTGAGTATTTTTGAATTTTTAAAGTTTTTCTTTTGAGATTTTTAATGATTTTTGGACTGACACTAAAACATGACAAGTTAGACCATAGGGATTTTTTTGGAATTTTTCAAGGTGGTTTGATATTTTTTGGTATTTTATAAACTAGACAGTAAATAAAATGCATGTTTTTTATTTTTAATAAATGCAAAAATGCAACAAAATTAAAAACTAAAAATATGGTCAAGAGTAAGCTAACAGGAGCCTATGTCCATTTTTGCAAAAAATTTCAAGTTAATATGAGGCATGAAATAAATGGACAAAGCATTCAAAAAATATATGGCCTGGCAGGGGCATTTTTGCAAATAAAAACAAAGTCAGGGACTTTTGTGCAAAAACACCCAAAAATATACACGTGACTTGCAAATTAAAGGGTTAAAGCGAAATACAAAATCCGCTAGGGGCCCTTACGCAAAATACCCAGCACGTGGGACTACACGTGCTCCGCACCCACAGGGACCAAAATGTCATTTGCAAAAGTCCAGGGTCCTTGATACAAATTTTCACAAAAATATTACACTGTAAATTTTATTTTATGGACTAAAAGCCAATTTACAAACATATAGGGGTGCTTGTGCAATTTCACCACCTCACGTGGGGGTACACGTGAGGTGACGTGGACTGGACCTTAAAGCAATTTCGTGAAAGTACAGGGGTGTCCATGCAAAATAGTCACGCTAAAATAAACTTTAACTTTTATTTACAGGAGTAAACAATAAATACAAAAAGGACTGGGGTAAAATAAGAAATTTACCCCTTATTTAGGCGCTGACGGACGGCGATGAGGACTTCACTTGGACACGCGTCGCCCATCCGACGGTGGATACCGTTTCGCCGATGAACGCGTGAGATTAGATGCGCCTCGCATCTGACGGTCGGTGCAGGCGTTCATCGGACGACTCTCGTGCCATCTGGGACGCGCCTCCTGATCCGACGGCGCTGGATGTGTCTGGAAGAACAGGGAAGAAGCTCGCCCCTGGCGAGCTTCGATCGTGAAGCTTGGGCTCCTCCGGGCACCTCCCTCGCATCTGAGATAGTCTGCACGTAGCTGGAGGCTTTCCGCGTCGTCTGATGGTCTTCTCATGGCTCCTGGAGGTCCCAAGCGCTCGGACGAGGTCGATGAAGGATGGACCCTCCAGAAGCCTCTTCCTGGTTCGATTCGAGCCCAGATGGGCTTCTTTCTTCGTTTGACCTGCATAGGAAGAACCAGGGGAGTGAGGGCTTCCTCCTCGACCCCGGGTTTTGAAGCTCTACAGCAAGATGAGGTGTGGCGGAGGAGCTCCGGCGAAAGGCGGAGCGGGAGCTCCGATTCGCCAAGACCAGAGGTCCTGGGTTGAACGAAGATGTGCGATCGACGGAGAATACGATAGGGAATGAAATGGGAGGCGAAAGGCGGTCGGAGACGGCTGATGGCTCAGTGAAGAAGTCGCCGGAGCTGAGCTCCGGTGAACTTCGAATTTTTGATTTTAAGCTACGATGATTAACTAAAGACTAAACTAACAACGGGAATCAAAAGCTAACATTAAAACCTAACTAAAATGCGATAAAGAAGCAGCTCTTATACCTGGGGGCCACCAGGGAGCAGGACGGACGCCGGAGCTCCGTCGCGTCAAAATTGTCCCTCCTCCGGCCGATTCGAGGTGCTGGAGCACTCCCCCTGTCACGAGGAACGTCCCAGGATTGAAATCAAGGCCTTTTCGGTGGATGAAATTGGCCAAATTTGAGGAAGGGAGCGGAGCTTCTTATTTATAGACAATGGCTTGGAGCCTTATTGACCGGCGATTATTGTTTAATCCAATGAGTATCAACTTGATCCAAGTTATCGGCGGGTATCAGTGATCATCAGAGATCATATCTTGTGAAGAAAGCGAGCTCGATCGATGGACGAGATGGCCGTAAAAAAAGGAAGAAATCCGGGGAAAAGATGGTTCAGAGACGCCAGAGCTTGGATGGGACAGTTGACCAGGCGGTCAACAAGGGCTGGCGCCCCATTGGTCCAGATCAGCCGCTAGAAGACAAAATAGGAAATCTTATTCGAAATTGATTTATTTAACCTAGTAAATGATTTTATTATTTTTTTCTTATAAAATAAAAAATGTGTATTATTTCGTGTAGTATTTATTTACGATTTTTATTTAATTTTTTGAAGTGTTTTATTATAGTTTTATTTTAATAATGTGTATATGTGTGTATTTACATGTATTTTGTATCTTTTAATTTTTTATTTATTTATTTTATTTAATTATTTTATTGGCTTATTTTATAAATTTATAATTTATTTTTGTGAGTATAAAGGTATTTTATTTAATTTTTATGAGTTTATTTTCATTTTTAAATAAATAGGGGTAGGTATAAGTAGGTATACTTATAGGTCTTTTACCTATGTATTATATATACTTTATTTATTTAATTTATTTTCTTGGTTCTTATTTTAGATTTGTAGTTTTGGTGTATTATGTATAATATGTACATCATTATAAAAATACGAGAAAAGAAAATAACCAAAGAATGTTTTCCCTTTGTATTTTTGTACATATTGGATCATATGTATCTTGCCTATTATCTTGCATTTACTTATTTTATTTTAGAAGTCCTTTTTAGTTTCATTCTAATTGTAATATGTACATGTATTATATACATTATTTACAAAATTCTAAAAATATAATTTGCTAAAAATAATGGACAATGAATATATTGAATATTTTAATCAGGCAGGCTGCACAATGAAGGCCAAAAACCTAACTTTTGCAGATGGACTCCAAAAATTATGAAACCAATTTTATTAAATAGTTCTTGGAAAGATATATACAATTAAAGGTGAGTTTGAGTGATTTGGAGCTTTTGTTTGCAAGATATGGGTCTGTGAAGTTGAGATTTTGGCTTTTTATTCTGTGTATAAAATGTACACTGAGTATTATTTTTACACAAACTCAATTTTGTATTTTTACTTACATTATTATCTACAACTTTCATGAACAAAGTTTCTTTATAATGAATAATTATGTACAAAATAGGTGTCAAAAATGCATAAATAAATGCATGAATAAATGAGGTATTTATTGTACACTGGCCCTTATCTCCCCCTACTTTATTCCTTGTCGATCAATTCCATGCTGGCCTTGGTCTCGGGGTTCGGGTCATAAAATATCTTCAATATTTTATTCCTTTTTCTTTTCTTTTCTTTATTCTATAATTTTGGCATTAAACACCTTATTTAATGTATAATTAATACAATGAATGATGAATGCTATTATGCACAATTTGATGCTCTTTACATGCATTTGTTGGGGTTTTTGAGGCCAAAATGATAGAATAAAGGTGATGGAATTGAGATTCATCAATATGCCACATGGGTATGAAAGGATAAGAAAGTGTTGCAAGCTAAATAAGGCATTATATGGATTAAAACAATCATCTAGAACATGGTTTGAGAAGCTTAGAGTTATGATGACTAGACTGAGATATCACAAAGGAAATGGAGACCATACTCATTCCTTAAGAGGAAAATAAATAAAGCTTCCTTACTTTATTGTCTATGTGGGTGACATGATCATTAATGGGGATGATGAAGAGGAGATCGTGCAGTTGAAAGGTGAACTTGAAAGGGTGTTTGACCTAAAAGACCTTGGAAAATCTAAATACTTCTTAGGCATTGAGATGGCAAGATCTAATGGTGGGCATGTCCTGTGACAAAGGAACTATAGATTGGATCTTTTAAAGGAAATCAAAAAACTAGGATGTAAACATGCAACTACTCCGATTGAGGAAAATCACGAGTTGAGCTTAAGGACATGAAGAAACTTGATGAAGATTTCAAATGTCGATATCAAAGATTTGTTGGAAAACTTATCTACCTCGCGCTTACTAAAACTGACATCACTTATGTTGTGATGAGTCAATTTTATGCATGCTCCTATTGATTTACACGTGAAGGTGGTTGATCGTATTCTTTGCTATATAAAATGGAGTCATGGAAAAGGACTTATATTTACAAGAAACAGTAAGCTCGAGGTTGAATGCTACATTGATTCTGATTGGGTTGGATGTGTTGATATGAGGAGATCTGCTACCAGATGTCGTATGTATTTGGGTGGTAACCTTGTGATTTGGAGGATTAATGACAATCTATTTATGCAAGATCAAGTGCTGAACCTGAGTACATAGCTATAACAATGGGTATCACAGGGATGTTGTGGATCAAGATTATCTTGACCGACATTGGGGTTGATCTAAATATGCCTGTGAAACTATCCCGTGGTAATAAGTCAGACATAAGTATCTCCAACAATCTCGTATTGCATGACAGAACAATGCATGTTGAGATTGATCACCACTTCATTCGAGAAAGAATCGATTCCGAAGAATTGGCTCTACCATATATAAAACGGAAGAGCAAGTTGTTGATGTCTTCATCAAGGGGTTGTCAAATGTCAAGTTTGAGAGGAATGTTTGCAAGTTGGACATGTTTGATCTATATGCCGAACTTGAGGGAGAGTGCTGAGTGTTATGTAAACAGATAAGCAGATCTTAGGGGTAATTCGTTTTACCTTGAACATATATGTATCTCTCCTCCTCCAATTTCAAGTGATATAAGAAACAAAAGAAACAAAAGCCATAGTTGTTAGCAACATGGATATTTTCTCTATGTGATTTTTCCCTTCCGATGTGGAGGATTTCCACGTTAACCACTGTCTCATTGTATGCATGTTATTCTACATTCATCATAAAATATAATGGTAAATTACGAAAAAAACCCTCAGTTATGTGTCAATACCCAATTCGGAGCTTCTTTTCAAATGAACTAGAGAAGGCCCGAACTTTCAACTTTGGAGTTTAACATCAACATAAAAAACTTGTGGAAACTTAGGGATGTATGTTTTTTAGACAAAACAAGATCAATCCTCTTTTTGTTACATTTGAAGAATGACGCACCTAATTGAAAATCGACAGAAAGTTTACGCCTTTAATTTGCCCTAAACATAATTAATATTATATATAAACAATATCGCATCATATCATATCAAACCTCTAAACTATCCAAACTACTCAGAAATAAGCTTTTGGAGAATATCACAAGAATAAGGGCGCTTTTCCCCTCCCCTCTACTCTCTTTCCTCGTACGACTATTCCCCTTGCACATTTCTCTCTACCCTTATTCCACCTTATTCCACCTTTATTCATATCTTTATTCCACCTTGCGTACCATCATTTCACCTTATTCTACCCTATTTCCATCCTTCTAGCCGAACATGAATAGTGTCTTATTCCAACTTATTCCTCACCCTTATTCATGCATATTCCCAAATCGAACACACTTTAGTGTCTTAACGATTTAGGGAAAATATCTCATCAAGTACTTATCTAGTGTGAGAGGAATGGTGATAGATGAGAGAACAGTTATTTTATATAATATATCAAGAAGACAACTTACATGTCGGCTTGATAATAACCCATAGAGATATATTACTGTTAATATCAAAGATGATCTTCCTTCTTCTCATACTTTCCTAAAACATGTTGTTTATTTCGAAGAGTTTTCTATAACCCATATCAATGTCAAAGGTCCATGCGACACATGCATACTGAAGGGTAAACTAATTACAAGGTAAACTAATTACATGTAATGTGATCCCATGTTTTGGCCCTGATTGCCCAACCTCCACACCTAAATTTCTAAAAGGCGAGTTTCATGTTTCCTTTATTATAATATTTCCAACCACTTTTAAATCAAAAAGGCAACATCGGAAACATGTTTAACTTGTAGAAAATCACTGCACCATATAAAATAATATCACATCACATTTTATTTATCATTCCAACTATCGAAATAGCATGTATATCAAAAAAGAATCTCCAATCTCAACCCAACATATCCATATTAATGCGGCTAATTATGTAAAATCCACAAAACTACGCAAGATTGGCATTCGTCGCATGACGGTACTGCATGGTATAAAATATCAATTTCCATTTCATGTCGACAAACTGAGAAAATATCGACAATATTTGGATGAAATTGTCCTCACAGTTGAAATATTACACATCAATTTCGATTTAGTCAACCTGACGAAATCAAAATTTCGATGAAATGTCGGTGAAATTCACGGACATCTAGAATCATACAACTGAGGGTATGCTTGACGAGAATCAATCTCCTTATCACTAGTAAATATCGTTGTTACTAAATGATAGCATGCATATCATGCAATAAAAAATTACAACAAATATATAATCTCATTCACGTTTAGTTGATGAAAATTTATAATATTACCTCGAGGAAGACAAATGACAATAAGCTGCAGATAAGCAACGAGCAACAACAACAACTAAGGAGGGGGGGGGGGGCGAGATCCGAATGCCTCTTGACCTCGTTTGTTTGGTTGGAAAAGAATTACAATGGAATGTAATCAATATAAGAATGAAATTAAGAATGGAACGAAAATAAATATTTTTTTCATTTTATTGTTTAGTTTATATTAGGAATTGAAACATTTATTATAAGACACATTCCTTTCTTTTGTTTGGAAATGGAAAAAGAATAGAAATAAAATAACTTTCCTCTGATATTTCCGTTAAGTAGATAAAATAATCGATATCCACCAACTTATTTTTGGGATTTTTACACCCATAATCCTGAGTAATTCCTCAATATCATTCATAACCATGTATAATCGCGATTTACATGAGACACTCTGAGTAATGGTTAACTCTTACACGGGATGACCCTTGTTAGCTGCAGTGAGTTTTGTTATGATGTCCGTTAGTTTGGACTAAAATGCCCCCATGTATGCTGCCCTCCTCAACAGCTACAATTATAACCGTTGGTGCTCTCCCCTTGCTTGGATTCCTATATAATAGTAGTGGGAGGAGCACCATTGCTGTGCTTTTTTAAGGAAGCTCCTATCCAAATTCTTTCAACCAAAAAATGCGTTCAAGTCAATGATGAATCCACATTTCATCATCTTTATTCTATCATTTTGACCTCAAAAATCCTACTAAATGCGGGTAAATACCTTTAATTAGAGCATCTTAGCATTCATGCATGTGCATCCAAATAGTGTATAAAATCCTGTAATTAAAGCCAAAATTATAGAATAAATAAAAGAAAAGAAAAGGAATAAAATATTGTAAATATTTTAGGACCCGAAACCCCGAGACCTAGGCATCTTGATGAATAGGTCGACAAAGAATAAAGAATGGGGGGGATAAGGGTCAAAATACAGTATAAATACCTATTCATTCCCTTCATTCTTTATTCATTTTGGGACCTAGTTTTTGTTCCACTTTTTATACCTCAAATAAAGAAACTTTGTACATGAAAGTTGTAGATAATTTTATATGGTAAGTTACAAAATTTATTTCATTCAAAAATAATGTACAGATAAAAAGTTATGGTCTGAATAAAAATCCAGAATCCCAACTTCCCAGACCCGTATCTCACAGATGAAAACTCCAAATGCAGCAAACTCATCTTTAATTGTATATAGTTAAAAATAAGCTATTTAATGGCGGTGGTTTCGCTTTTGGCGGAGCTACGGTTTGAAAGTTGAGTTTTGGACCCACATTGTATACTTGTACAGATTAAAATATTCGATTTATTATTTATTTGTTATTCTTATAATTTTATATTTTTATAATTTTGTAAATATTATTTATAATATATTTAAGCATTAAAATCAGAATAAAAACCTAAATAAAACTCAAAATAAAATACATGTATATAAAATACATAGGTATAACACCTATATACATACCTATATTAATACTACTTCTATTTTATTAAGTGTATAAAATATGCCAGAAAAATAAAATAAAAATATAACTAAGTGTATAAAAGTATTTTATAACTTCATAAAATAATAAACATAATTAAAGAAATTAAAAATACCAAATAAAAATAAAATACTAAAATGTACATGTAAAATACCTATATAAGCTATAAAAAGCAACTTGTAAATATATGCCTCATAAAAAATTAAAAATTACCATAAAATAATTTATAAAATTTCAAAAAAATTTTATTTTAAAACCAAAAATCAAATAATTCATTTCCTATTTTTTATTGATATTAGAAAACATTTTTTCCAGGTTTTTCCTGGTTGGTCCACGTGGACCAACCAGGGGGGTTGGACTGTTGACCGAGGTCAACAGTCTGACCCTCATCATGTAGCTTTGTCAGAAGTTGTTTTGACCTATGCTTCTCGATTTTTTCGAGGATGCATCGTATCTCCTTTCACAAATATTTCTTTATGACTTTTGAAGCCCGGTTCTCCATGATACACCCCCAAGGGTCACCTTGGGGTGTGGATCATCGAAGCCGTCGTTGCACCTCGTCCTTCGCGTCACATCCGTCAACCCTACAAAACTCCTCCTTGATTTTCGATTTGATTTTTGAACCCCACTTTCGTCCATATTCTTCCCTCCTTGGCTCGTGCTTGAGACCTGGAGGTGATTGCTCCAGGATCCAATCTTCAGGGACACTATCAAATTATGATGTTGTGGATTTGGTTTTTTACAAATTTGAGAGAGAGAACACTGAAGGATATGGAAAGATCCTTAAGCACATCACGGAAGCATAATGATCGCATCGTCTACGATCGGGAATGACTAGTCGCACTAGTTGCTTGAGGCAGTGGAATTTAAAAAAAAATGATGAAACCACATGATCCAAGAATACTTCTCGGATCGTTTTATCTAAATCACATGCATGTATTAGGATTACCTATTGAAGCGTGATTGCGATGGTGTTTCTAAATGAAGAGACCTCATGTCACAAATCTGATCCAACTTAGGAGATGCTTCCGAGCGCGTTGATGAAATGCGTACTCCTCACAATCTATATTGATGATCTAAGTGGCGAACCTCCTGATCTCATCTCGCGAGATATGACGTCTTCTTCACGAGCAAGATGCACTGAATGAGACGAAGATCCAGGAACGGCCAAAGTGACGGCACAACTATGTGGCGATGACGATGACCCTCTCTAGGGCTTTGGGTGGACAACCACTCTAAGGAGGAGAGAGAGGTTTGGCGTGTTGAGAGAGAGAGGGAGGGAGAGAGCATATAATTTGTGTGCGTTAAAAGAAGAGCTAGGGTTGCCTCTTCTTTTATAGTATTTTGGGAGTCCATGGATTACAGTCCACGTGAAACACAAAATCAATGGTTTAGATTGATTTGTGTTTCTATTCAATGACCACGATTTTGTTGTAAAAAATAATAACAGTTAATTTAAATTAAATTAAATATATTAAATAATCAAAATAGTTTAACTTTGAACTAAATTAATTAACATAGAAGGATAAGGAGTGAAGCTACCCACCCTCCTAAAAGGGGGGATGACCACCCTTGTGACCAAGTCAAAGGGTACACATCCACCATCCATTAAATGGATGGTGTTGGCTTATTTAATCATTCATATAAATTTACAACAACTTTTGTTGTAATTTCATTCACAAAATAATTCCAAATTTATCTTGTGAATACTGCAATCATGCCATTAAATAATTGTGAATCATACCGCAACCCAAAATAAAATGTAAATTGTATTTCCAATTAATTTCCAATGTGAATCCAATTCACATCAACAATTAATTTGAAGATACTATTTACAATAAGCTCTCTCTAATATATTATAAATCATATTTATAATATATACAAATAATATGGATAGAGTTATCCATATTAGTAATATCCTTGATAATTAAATCATATTTAATCATCTTGGATCTCTATTCTCATGTGCCCAAATAACATGAATCACATTCACATTATTCTCATCCTTGACAATTAAATCACGTTTAATTATCTTAGATAACTCTCTTTATATGAATCAAATTCATATTATTCATGATAATTAAATTACATTTAACTATCAATTTTCTTCAATGCTCAGATACATTATCAACAATGAAATTATTCTTGAACTCTTTTAAGAGTAATGCACTTTCTCCGCGAATAATTGAAGATAAGGACATGGCGATTATACGTTACACGTATAGTGACTTGGATATTGAGATCATATCTCAAATCTAGAACTCGAGGACCTCCTACAGATGTTTGATTAAATCAAAAGCTTAAATCTATTCTTCTTGTTATATTCGAATCGCATTCAGATACTGCCCAATATTTGGACCAAGATTAGACTACTTCTCTAATGAGATGAGTCACTAAAATCCAAACCTATTTCATCACTCACTCGGAATGGAACGTCATGGTTATACAATCGTTTATGATCACATCAATCTCAAGTATTCCTAATACATGTACGTCATACATACTAGATGACATAGAATAAACCCGAAGTTTTAGATATATTTAAACTGTCTTCTTCAGGGTTTTATCATTAGGTTTCTCATTTGATGATTGGGAGTTGGTATCGATCATATACTTTCCAAAAGCATATATCATACCCAGGTATTGGTCATATACTTTTCAAAAGCATATATCAAATCTACAAATTCAGTCAAGCTTCCAAAGCGAGACGACCGTGCACGGAATTTGATCTTAATATCTCATGAGTGAGCTCATGTCTTTCGGTGCAGTAATGAATATGTATGATCCCTTTGAGAGTTCATATTGCTCATATGCTCTTGTATGCACACCAACGCATCAGTATATAGACCTTAATTAGGTCATCAACCCATCGATCTGCCAAATGTACATACTCAAACATATAGTAATACACATGTCTCCGGTCGGAGGATGCATGACTATATCGTGACAACATATGACATAAGAGTTGGTTATCTCGATCTCATTAAGTCAATTCATTGTCCTAACTTACCTACTACCTCCGAGTCGCTATTCCCATGTAGAGGACCCGCATTAAGAGACCAGTTAGACATCAACCCATGAGAGAAAGGATTGTCATCTTTTCCTCAGGCTGGAGATCATCTCTTAATAATCATTGACGGTCCTCGATGAGTCATCAGTCTAATTCTTTAAATATTCATCTAAGCATCAACCTCTATGATTCAACAATTGAATCAACAATTGTATGATCATCAAGATAGCCATGGTACATAACCCTAATTGTACTAAGAGACCTATTATGCAAAATTAATTATTCTTCATTTCAGATCAGGAAATGATTTTTGCAATAACATTATTGCATAATGGCTCGTCGTGGGACCGCATGTCCAACAAACACGTCCATATGAAGATCACTTTAGGAGGATCATTTCTCCTTTCACGGTGGTAGTGGAGAGCTATGTTCAAGGCTCTTTTGATACGTTTGAATATATCAATATTCTTGCCATTGTGAAGAATTGATACAAACGCCTGATGAAGAGGAGGCTAAGAAAAGTTAATGTGTTTTAGGAGGCCTGCAATATCTATCTCCTAGAACATCTTTGTTGCTAAAGTTGATTTATGGAATGATATCCCTATATACTGGTACGGTGATAACAGATTTTGATGGTTACATCCAGTCAGATTTATTATCAGAGAGAATGTAGGTGGTTAGATGTGGATCTGGATACAAGGAAGCACTTAGGATGCGTTTGGTTGGCGGATTAAGGCGGG
Organism: Ottelia alismoides; assembly: GCA_037367405.1. NCBI lineage: Eukaryota > Viridiplantae > Streptophyta > Magnoliopsida > Alismatales > Hydrocharitaceae > Ottelia > Ottelia alismoides. The sequence continues at coordinate 148,115 of JAZKJV010004984.1, read as the reverse complement.
TTAAACTGGTAGAGGGTAACCCACTTTTGGATTTTGGTGTTTGGATAGAGAGTTAAACTGGGGGTGGGTTAAAGCGAGTTTGGGGTGATATGATTGTATTGAAGTTTGAAAAAGTGAGTAGTTATTGTGATGTGATTGTATTAAAGTTTGGAAAACTGAGTAGAAGTGGAGTAGTTTATAATTTTTATATGATATGATGGTATAATATATTATTTTTTGATATGATTGATGATGTAAAATTGATTTATTTAATTTTTAAAAAAAGGAATAAAGTGGGGCCTACGGGAGAGAGGTGGATGTGGGTTTAAGGGGGGTCAACTCCCCTCCAAACGCTACCTTAGAATCCTTGTTGCACTACCACTTTATGCGGTCTCATTTTTGGTAATCTCTGAAAGGCATATGCTTTTGTATCCCACATTGATCCATGCATTATATTTCGTGTTGATTATGCAAGTTGACGTGCTCATACCCTTACCCTTCAGCCTCCTGAATTTCGATTAGGTTACCATATCTTATCTAGATCCTACCAGGGAAGGGCATTTGAGGGTCTATGAAAATCTAAACTTCCATTTCATATGGGGATATAATATCCCATGTATTGATAAGTACTTGAAAGGGTTTGGACTCATTGATCTGGCTTCCGAACTATGGATGAACAAATTTAAAATTTGAAAGATTTATCCTTGGTTGTTGCTTTTGAGGCCAACAGCCGTCTCCATAGCTCTTCTCACCAGGCTGCACATACTAGTGGAGATGGTTTGAGACCACCCCCCTTACGATACTTAATAGGGGCGTTTGTTGATTGTCTCGTCCAAAAGGAACGATCACAAAGCATCCCGTCCTATGAATAGGGGACGCTCCATTTTAATGTCCCCTTTGGTCAATTGAGACAGTTATCGGTGACAAAAACAAACTTTACGAAACCAAGCTCGAACTCAAAAACATTCTATAAAACCAAACTCAACTTTTGGATGTTCTTGTTGAACCAAACTCAAACAAATGTTCACTTATCACAGTTCGATTCGATTAGCAACTCTACATAAGATACAAATTTAGACATAAGCACCATCAATTTGAGGAACCCAAATATGACTATTTTTAAAATTAACATATTAAGATGACTACATGTTTAATAACGACTAAAATAGTGAATTGAGCTTTATGCACATTTAAAGATGAAAAAAACAATATTGATTTCTATTGACATTAGCCGGTATATTTTGGAGCTTAGATTTGAATTCAAAAGTCTAAGACCATATTGAAACACCTTGTTTAAGGTTAGCAATTCAGAATATAATCAAATCAAATTTGAATTTAAACATAATAAATCAACTCTGAATCTATAACAGCTAATTCATTTGGTACTTAATTTAAATTCAAAATTAAAAAAGAAATCAAATAAATAATAAAAATATCCATAATACAGGATAAAGATATTTTCGGTAACGACTTTTGTTACAAGGTGGCTAATTTTCTGCGATTTTTAAAAGCATAATTTATACTCAAAAAAACCCCATGAACTCTCAATTTCAATAGGAGAACCGGACTTTAAAAAGTAACAATGTCATCCTCAACCACTGAGATGTCACAAATAATTTTGAAGTACTGTGAATTGAAACTAAAAAGACGACACAACTAACTTTGAACAAACATTAAAATGACTCATAAAAATCAAGTACCAAATTGTTACTTTTCAACTTTGAAGTATGACATTGAAATTGAGTGTATAATTAAGGACTAAGATGTAGTTTACTAATATTAAAATGACTTGTAGGTACTCAAGACATAATTATGTAGGAGATACCCAACTATTGCTTTTTAATAAAGGGTAAGTTTTAAAAAAAATATCTCATCTATGTGTTCATTTTCAAACGGTAACAATGAAAGTAACAATGATTTAGCGTCTCCATGAAAAGCCCAAGGAAAGCATGTATGCAAGACAAAAAATTAGATCAAAACCATCGACGTTCCATTCCAAAAACAAAGTACATAACAAGGATTATGACGCATAGAGATGTCCTTACCTGGATGAACTCATTCCCAATCTCAACATCAGCAGGGAAAATAATTATAATATAAAACCATCCAGACAAGATACAAGGACCTAAGATGGAATGCAATGCATATACCTGAGATCAAATGTTTCACAATTTCGTACGCTGAATGCTAACATGTGAAACGTTGTTGCGCAGACCGCAAACAAGCACTCGCCTGAACCACGGATGTCCTGAACCAGCCCAGAAAATGGAAGTGCATGTATCGCATTAAACCTACCAATCACTTGTCTAGAATCAAAGCTGCCATATATTAGTGAATATTATTAGATTCCTTCCTCCAAAAGCCAGCAGTTCAATACAAGTTCAACTTCTGAGAAGACTTCAAGACAATATTAGAAGATATTTCCACCCACAAAACCATTATAACACCAGTTCAAGCCTCTAAAGACTCAAGGCCATCATGCTGGGATATATTGGGGAAATCAGATCAAGAGCTTCTCAATGGCATCCTGAAAAAGAAAAACTGTTCATTAAATTCTATTCGGAGTGCACGTATACGAATTAGATACGACATTATCAGGCATGGCCCTTAAATTATGTTCCATACAAAATCCAAGCATTCCTACTATCACATGCAAAACATTCTGATATGAAAACCAAAGATAGATTCTACCAATAATAAGACCTTATGAAAGGAACCTACACTCAACAATGAGCGCATTTTTTTAATAAAATGTTAGGATCAACTTTGTAGGTGGACTGAGATTTGTTTTCCTTCCAATCGCATGCAAGCATTCAAGAGACTCAGTATTTCCAGGTCTTTGTTAAAAAGTAACACCAAGTTCAATGATGAGGACCAAAGACAATACATGTGGAAAATAAGCTCACAATACCTTGAGACTCTGAATTTGAGGTTTCAACTGGCTACCCTCATTGCTTGTCACGGAACATGCAATCACAGGTCTTGTGACGCCACAGGCCCGGCCTAGAGCTTGTTTGGAGGGAACAAAAACATATGGCACATTCTGGTAACAGGAAAAAAGAAGAGTTATTGCTCCGAAAAAAGTATTCATGAGCAAAGAAACCTAACGAGCAAGGTTTCTTATGAAATGGTGGCGAGTAAAACCAAAATAGCATACTTTACGTCCAGCACATGCATAATATCAATTCCAAAAGAAGACCAAGTGAGCAATTTCAAACGCATCCATTTCAAAATCACTTCGCTCATGCCATAGTGTTTAACAAGTGATTTTCTTTTGAAAAAATACTGGATGCATGTAGTTTCATAAAACCAAGATCATTATTTAGAACTTGTTGTGCAGAACAGAAATAGACAAAATTCTAGACACGACAGATATTACAAACTACAACAATGTATGAAATAGCAAATAGCAAAGCAAATCAGTGTTGAAGTATATGTCAACAGTTAGAAAACAACAGTTAGAAAAGTCAAACAAGAAGATTTTAAATAAATGACAATATTATTGATTAGACGCATGCGAGTAAAGAAGTTAGTCCAAAAGAGATTGTAACGGAAGTTGTGGATTGGTAGTTGGAATATTGGCACTTTGACTGGAAAATTAATGGAGATAGTGGATACGATGGAAAGAAGGAATATTCATATACTATGTCTTCAAGAGACTAAATGGATTGGAGAAAGCAAGGGAGATCGAGAAGACATGCTTTAAAATTTGGTATTCAGGTAAAGATAAGGGTAGAAACGGTGTTGGAGTGGTTGTTCATAAGGATTTGAAGGATTGTGTGGTTGAGGTGCAAAGATGCGGGGATCTAATTATTTTGCTAAAATTGGTGATTGAAGAAGAAATTCGGAATATAATCTCAATTTATGCACCGCAAATTGGTTTAGATGAAAGGACAAAATAAGCTTTTTGGGAGGATCTAGATAAGATTTTAGAAGGAATCCCACGAAGAGATGATTTGCATAGGTGGAGATCTTAATGCACATGTGGGAAAAGATGCTTCAGGGTATGCTAGTGTTCATGGAGGACATGGTTTTGGGGATAGAAATGAAGAAGAAAAAGTCATCCTGGATTTTGTAATGACATATGATCTTTTCATAGCAAACACTCTCTTCAAGAAGAGAGAGGACCATTTAATTACTTATAAGAGTGGGCCAACGAGAACACAGATAGATTACTTTGCGTTGAGGAAAAGAGATCGGCTGTGTTGTAAAGACTGCAAAGTAATCCCAGGAGAGAGTTTGACAACCCAACATCGTTTGTTAGTCTTAAATGTACAAACAAAAAGGCCAGTAAAGAAAAGGAGGGTTCCTAAGATCATTAGAACTAGATGATGGAATCTTCCAATGAAGCAATCGAACTTCAGGGAGAAGGTTTTAGAAGATTTATCTTGGGATTGTAGTGGAAGTGCAAACGAGATGTGGGAGGCAGTAGCATCTTGTATCCGGAAGGTAGCCAAAGAGATGCTAGGCGAGTCAAAGAGAGGAGCCCCAAGTCAAAAGGAGGCTTGATGGTGGAGTGAAGAGGTGCAAGAGAAGCTAAAAATTAAAAGAGCATGCTTTAAAGCTATGTCCAAGGATAGAACAGAGGAAACTGTCACAAACTACAAAATAGCAAAGAAGGAAGCAAAGAAGGCTGTAAGTGAGGCTAAGTCGAAAGCTTATGAAGTTTTGTATAAAAATCTCGACTCTAAGGAGGGCCAGAAGGATATATTCAGGTTGGCCAAAGTAAGAGAAAGAAAGACCAAAGACCTTTCTCAAGTGAGATGCATTAAGGACGAGAAAGGACACGTGCTTGTTACTCAGAAGGATATAGAGACTAGATGGGAGCAGTACTTCCATAAACTTTTCATTGGGGAAGGAAATAGAGAGATCACTTTGGGTGATCTAGCTAGAAGTGAAAGTTACTTGAATCGTGCAAGCTATAGACAGATACAAAGATATGAAGTAGAGGAGGCTTTGAAGGTTATGAGACTTGGGAAAGGTGTAGGACCGGATGACATCCTTGTAGAAGTATGGAAAGTTTTAGGTGAGCGTGGTTTGACTTGACTTACAAATCTATTTAATATTATTTGGCGAAGCAAGAAAATACCTGAAAATTGGAGGAGTATCGTGGTGCCTCTTTATAAGAATAAAGGAGACATTCAACATTGTTCAAATTATAGAGGTATCAAGCTGATTAGCCACACTATGAAAATTTGGGAGCGTGTGATCGAGAGAAGGTTGAGGCAAGTTTCCAACTTCAAAGAAAACCAATTCGGATTAATGCCAGGACGCTCAACAATTGAAGCCATCCATTTGCTGAGGAGAACAATGGAGATTTATAAAGCTAAAAAGAAGAACCTCCATATGATCTTTATTGATTTGAAGAAGGCTTATGATTCTGTCCCACGAGAGATATTGTGGAGAGTTTTGAAGAAGAGACAAGTGTTTGTCCTATACATTAACCTCATAAAGGACATGTATGATAGGGCTTTATCTTGTGTAAGGACCTCGTCTGGGAAGACTGGCTATTTTGACATCAACATTGGTTTACATCAAGGTTCAGCTTTGAGTCTATTTCTTTTTACTTTGATTATGGACGAGTTGACAAGTCACATTCAGGATGAGTTACCTTGGTCTATGTTATTTGTTGATGATATTGTGTTGATTGACAAGACTAGAGATGGGGTAAATGAGAAGCTTGAGGTATGGAGACATGAGTTGGAGAGTAAAGGATTTCGCATAAGTAGGACTAAGACAGAATATATGGAGTGTACCTTTGATGGAAGCAATGGTGAAGGAATTGAGGTAAAGATTAGTGATGATAACATTCAGAAGAGAGATTCTTTTAGATATCTGGGATCTATTTTGCAACATGATGGGGAAATTGATGGGGATGTTACTAATAGAATAAATGCAGGTTGGCTAAAGTAGAGAGGAGCCTCTGTTGTTCTCTGTAATAAGAAAATTCCTTTAAAAATTAAAGGAAAGTTTTACAAAGCAACAGTGAGACCTGCTATGCTCTATGGATCTGAATGTTGGTCTGTGAACCATAGACATGTGCAGAGAATGGTTGTAGCAGAAATGAAGATGCTAAGATGGATGTGTGGACACACACGTAAAGATCGGATTCGGAATGATGCAATCAGAAAGAAAGTTGATGTTGCTCCAATCGAGGATAAGATGCGAGAAAATCGCTTAAGATGGTTTGATCATTTGCAAAGAAGACCAGCTGATGCACCGGTTAGGAGATGCGAGTGTTGGGATGTTGAGCCGGCTAAGAGAGGACAGGGATGGCCCAAGAAGTATTGGAAAGAGACCATACGAAGGGATCTTTGTTTTGTGCATATAAGCTCGGGATTGACCCAAGATAGATCTGAATGGAGGCGAAGAATCCATGTAGCCGACCCTTTTTAATTGTGGGAAAAGGATGTGTTGTTGTTGTTGTTGTACATTATTATTGATTATAGTACGAAAAACACAATTCCGAAAGCTGCGAGCATTGGAAGAATAAACTTCATTCTGAAAGAAGAGACTACACGTGTTATTTAAGTGTGAAGTGTTAGTGTGTAGCAAATATATGCACAAATCGCAACCCGACAAAACAATGGAAATGATACAAGTGAAACCACCATTATCTTAGTGTAGCACTACTACCTACCAAAAGCACTCTATTTCTAATTCAACACCGATGAAATCACCAAATCCAGCTCATTAAAACAGAAAGATTGGGGAAAATGGCAATATGCAGCTCATGTTGCAAGGCATGTTGCATGAAACCCCAGCTAAGGAAGGAGCTAATATAATATTGATTGAAATATCCTAAATTTCAACGATATACCATTGATATATCAATATCGACATGTTAACGATACAAATATCACAATGAATATCATTTTCCTCGATATAGATCGATAGTATGTGATATATTAAAGAAATGACAACTCATAACATGGATATCAAGTATTTAGTGCAAACTTTCCACCATTTCGTTTGATATGGTCGATATCATGATGATATCGATACTATATCATAGGTATCAAGCTCGTTGATTTCACTAACTGCTTTTATGAGGCAAGGAGCTCAAAAGGTAGTTTTTGACTTCGCAAGCTTTATAGGTCGATTTGTTCAAGATTTGTGTATTTAACAACTCCATGTATTGATAGACATGGATATATATCTAAAACAAATAAATAACCAAAATCCCGGTTATTAAGTATTAGTAATCTATTAATATGGATCCAAGGTATGGTTAATTTGGTATTGATTATCTTCGATCACGAGAAACGTTAGTTTCCAATCTATATTAGAACATCTTCTTTCAAATTTCTTATTATCATAAATAATGTATAGTATAGTATACATGCTATTGTACAAAATTTGTTTGTTTCATTTCGGATGTCGCGCATGCTTTATTTATACATAGTATATGAGGTAACGTATTGTTAATGTGCTAAATACATCTCATTCATGTCTCCAAAATTGTATGTGCACGGTACTTATCGTTTTAAAAACTAATATGACTTTAATTCGCGAGAAATTTGTCTTTTGATCTGTTTTAAAGATTTCCACAGATATCTAGATATCTATGATATATCCCTGATATATCCATTTCTATGTCTACAAACACAATATCAATATCAATATTTTAAACCTTACATATATCTCTCCAACCATACATTTAGAGCTTAGAAGTTATGCCAGACAAGATTTCCCCAATGTATGGCAAACCAGAATAGGCTTAGTAAGTAACTTTGCAATGGCAAAAAAAACAAATGTCAATACCCCCACATCAAAAGCACACTACTAGTTTCTTAAATTATAATAAAAATACGAGCATACAAATTACAAACTATTTGGATCCAGCATCTCAATTATGGAGCAAAACAAAAGAACTCATTAACCTATATAAGAGATCTAAAAAACAACTAGATGCACATGTAAAGGGAAAATGCAATTGTGCACTTCATGAAAAGACAAAAATAGATTACTTATTCAACAAATAATCGATATATAATGATTTCTCCAAAGATATGCATATATATATATATATATATGTAGGCTTCAGTTTCAGGCAACAACAAAGATGCATTAAAATGTAAGTTCTTTGTGTTCAACAAATCCATACGTCTTTAGATAAGAAATTCATTACTGTTTATGGTGCGCAACAAATTCAAAGTTGCCTAACATATATTATAGTTTATTATGGCATCAGAAACTAAAAATAATGTTTGAACTAAACTAAATCCATGAATAATTGGACATTAGAAATGTACAATCATTTCATTTTCATTTCCATAAATTTGAAACAATAGAGGTCATGAACATCTTATCTGAACAACTAATTATGGCAATACTCGTCTCCTTGTCTGGGCACAGAGTCTACCAACATAAATATTCGACACACTATTCATGTTCAAAAGCAATATAATGCAAATTGGAATCTGTTAAAAATAAAAATTATCCCTTAACTTCAAATGAAACAAGATATCTTCAACTGCAACATTTCAAACACCCGTGTAAATCCAAAAGGACCAAAACACTACCTTGTCCTCGGCCAGCAAGGGCAAGTGCAGTAGGATCTCCAGCGGCTCCGTATCCGCCGCCATCACCACAAACTCCGATATCCCCCGATTAAGCGTCTTCGTCGCTGCAAGAACCACAACATCAAAACAACGATTTCCACAGGGCAGCAAAAAAAGACAATTTTTTTGGATGATGGCAACAAAAATCACAGCACTGCAACCTTCGTTGGCGCCCTTCTTGAGTTGCTTGTAGTTGGAGGCCTGCTGGACGAGGTCGAGTATGGTGATCGTGAGCTGCGCATCCGCCAGAGGGTACGCTTTGGGGTTCACTTGATCGGTGCTCTGCATCAAGATCCGAAGTAGAAGTCAGCGGAAACTCGACTTGGAAGCGATGTACTGGAGATTGGGGGAAGAGTTACCATTTTTTTCGAATTTGGATTCGGATATACTCGTCGGCGAGTCGGACAGGGGTTGACAAGCAGCGACCGAGGGAGGACTGGTTGCGAACGAAAGCCCTAATTAGGGTTTTGTGGGTGGGGTTTAGCTTGAGGTTTTTTTTCAAATAAACCCCTGGGGCCTATTTGGTTGTTTGGTTATCGGGTTGGGTTGGGATATCCTCTTGTGAATAATAGTTGTTTGGAGGTTGGAATGATAATTGTTATATGATATTATATTTGATTATGTGTTATATTAACTTTTTAATGATTATAATATATATTTTTATGTTAATAAGTGTATTTGAACATGGTTAAAAATCATTATACCAAAGAAAATGTAGGACCAATATAAGTAATCCCAACCCAAGAATGCAGGGTTGGAGCTAGGGGTATGCCAGGATATCTCATTGTACCTTGGCAACCAAACATACCCCTAATATACATATGGATAAAATGTGTATGTCCCAAGGGATATATAAACTGGATCTCGACCCATTATTTTTAGTTATAAGTGGCCCATGGCCTGACCCAATTAACATGGGCTAGGGTTTGGGTCAGATCAACCCAATTAATATTTTCTTAGATGGAGAAGGCATAAATGTAACTTAAGGTGCATATGCTATTGATGGAATAATGACGAATAGATATCATGAGAATTATGAGTTATAGTGAACAAAAAATCGAACAATGAATCATAAATAAAAATAAGGTTTATCGTGTCGTTAACACATATGAGAATAAGGCGATGAGTGATATTCATCATATAGTAGGAAAAGTGATACATCAATGAGCATGACGGGGGAATACTTGCCGTAAGTTTATTGCGAAAAAAGATAATGCATATTACTGAGGTGTTACAAACTTACAGCTCCTCCCGCTTATATTCTCCATGTCTTCTTTGTGACACGACCCCATCAGGTATTCCTAATAATAGTGGCGGCTGCATTCCGACCTCCATGCTTAGGTCCTCTCGATTAGTCATTTCCGCTATTAGAGAAAATCCGATCTAGGATAATTTGTAAAGTTCCAATCTTATATCCCCGAAACCGATACCAAGGAAAATTGATCAAGTACGCCGCACAGAAAGCTGCCTCAGCTAAAGTTGCTAAACATGAGAAGACTTGTATTGACAATGAACATGTCTTCATCCCTTTTGGGTTTGATACCTTTGGGTTCTTGGCGTCTGAAGCTGTAGAGCTCCTTAAGAGGGTCCAGAAAATTATGCATAGCAATGTTATGGTTCCCAGGTCTATGGATGTTGTGTTCTGAAGAATTGGATTTGCCATCCAAAAGGGATTGGCGGCGCAGCTTGTTGCCCGTCTCCCAACAATTTCGTTGTAATAAGCTGTAAAACTATCTTTGAAGGTGTTACATTAATCTTAAGAAACAAACACAAGCGTAAAAGTAATTGGATTATCCTACCAAATGAACGGAATGAGCCAACAAACAACGCCACACGGTCTTCCTTGTCCTGATTACTCACAAAAGCAGATCCTCTGAAGTACCGCAGAGGTCTGCTGTAAAGTGGGGCCGCTTCTGAACCGCTCAATCAAGATCGAGCGGTTCACACGATAAAAAGCTCAGAAAAATCCAAATTTCATATGAATCGCTCGATGAAAATCGAACGACCCAAATGCATTCTCGATTTACAACAGGTCTCTGGAATACTGAAAAGTTCTGCTCGCGATTACTCGCATTTTGGAGAATCAAAGCCCTAATAGTAATAATTTCTGCGCTATCCCGGTTTTGTTGGATAACGGCCCATGCGGGTCCCCAAGAATAACCAACGGTATTAACGCCATTCATGTGCATCTTGCCAACCTCGCTATAAAGCCAACCGTCATTGCAATTCGGCACCTACCCCCCTCACTCACTATCCTCGCAGCCATGACTAAGCTGCTCGCACCGGCCCTCGTCCTCGCCGCGATCCTCGCCGTCGCCGGGTCCTCACCCACCGACCCACACCGCCTGTGCAACCGCTACAACCGACTCGTGGGCGACGCGCTCCACGCGTCACGCGCTCACCGTTCTTGGTGCATGAACAAGCTCCCAGAGGCACGCGGGCACGCCCACGGGTACGAGGTCGACCCGAGGTACGGCGTGCAGAAGCGGCTCGTGCCGTCCGGGCCCAATCCGTTGCACAACTGAACCTCCGTCGGCTTGGCCTGGATAAGTAGGTGGAAAGAGTAGGAATCAGACGTTAATCTGGATAGCAGATCCATCCCCTCTTCTTTATTCTTTCCGGTTAGATGCGGATAACGCTATCCACGTTTAGGTCGGGGATATAGGCGTGGTTAATGTGGTGAGGATATTGTCATGGGATGGACATGGGTTTCTTCAATGAAGGTGAGTACCATAAATGTTCTCATGTTTTTCTCTTCTCCTTTGTCATCTGAATATCGTTACTTCCATTTTCTTGAAGCGTTTTTTTCAGGCATTAATATTATTTATTTTTCTGCCTCCGAAAATCCGATTAAAAGAAAAATAAAATTCGATACTTTTTTATGAATTTCAATTTTCAAAAGATCGATTTATTTGCATCGAACAAAATCGCTGTGATGAATAAATCTGTAGTCATTTTGTTTCTAGTTTAGAAGTAAATGGTATTCCAGTGAATATTTGAATACATGGAGTAGGTTTGAAGCATTTAAATATACATGCAAATATAGGCGTTGCAAAACATATGCTAATATCGAAATTTGGAATGGCGTATCGTTTTTTTTCGTGGAAGAATCAAATATCAAAATAATAAAAAAAGGAATAACACAAAAGGGGAAAATATATATTAATATCATGGAATTAAAAAATATTACAAGAATATGTATGCGTGAAGATATGGCAAAGGCCTTCTCTAACCTATTTTGATATAATTCACTACAATAAAATTGAGCTATAGTGACGATTTTTTCAAAATCCGTCACTAATATTCCCCTATCTAGTTTTTACAAGTGGTTGGGTTGTGGAATTCTTTACAGCTGGACTTTATTGCATCATTTTGGAAAGCTCCTCCTAGTAGGATGTGTTTGGTTGGCGGGTTAAGACAGGTTAAACTGGTAGAGGGTAACCCGTTTTTGAATTTTGGTATTTGGATAGAGGGTTAAACTTGGGGTGGGTTAGAAGTGGGTTTGGGGTGATATGATTGTATTGAAGTTTGGAAAAGTGAGTAGTTATTGTGATGTGATTGTATTGAAGTTTGGAAAAGTGAGTCGAAGTGGAGTAGTTTATAATTTTTATATGATATGATGGTATATTTTTGATAGGATTGATGATATAAAATTTATTTATTTAATTTTTAAAAAAGGAATAAAATGGGGCCCACGGGGAGAGAGAGTGATGTGGGTTAAGGGGGGTAAACTCCCCTAACCCGCAAGTAACCCGTCATCCAAACGGTACCTTAGGGTGCGTTTGGTTGGTGGGTTATCCAGGGGTGGATAACCTGGTTTTGTGTTTTGTGTGTTTGGTTGGTGGGTTAAGGGTTGGGAGGTTTTGTGTGATGTGATTGTATTGAAATTTGAAAAAGTTTGTAGTTATTATGATATGATTGTATTGAAATTTGAAAAAGTGGATGGTTGTTGTGATGTGATTGTATTGAAGTTAGGAATAGTGAGTAGAAGTTGAGTATTTTATGATTTTTAGATGATATGATGATATAATATATAATTTTTTGATGGGAAGGGAGTGGGCCCCACTAGTTGGTTAAAAGTGGGGGTTTTGGGGGGTTACCCACCCAAAGTGATTGTATTGAAATTTGGAATAGTGAGTAGAAGTTGAGTATTTTATGATTTCTAGATGATATGATGGTATAGTATATAATTTTTTTAATGAGAAGGGAGGGGGCCCCACTAGTGGGTTAAAAGTAGGGGTTTTAGGGTTGACAGGTGGACAAGCTACACGTGGGTTTAGGATGGAAATGGATGGGGATCCGGATGCTGGTGACTCCATTCCCACTGGCGAGGCTTTGAAACCTTCTATCAATGATTTTATTGTGAATGATTTAAGTTTTCCCAAGTTAACTCCTATTATGTTTGGAAAAACAAAGGAAATTAAGAAATTGTTATCTGATTTCAGCAAGACAGTGAAAGATGATGTTAAGGTCTCTTTTGCTGCTGTTATGCGCATAAGGCTCCTGTCTTTGGCGAGTCAATCCCTATTAGAGAAGCTTCTATGATTGATGGGGACTTTGTCATTGAAATCTCTGAGGAAGAAGAAGAAGTTAATCAGTTGCAGAAACCCTTTATCTCCAGCCTTGTAGCTAGATTTCATAACTCTAAGGCTAACCTTCTTAATTTCAGAAGCTTTCTTAAAGCAAGATTTAAACATTGTGGGGAAATTTTCCTTGGAGCTATTGATTCCAAACACATTCTGGTCAGATTTGAAGAATGTGGGGAAACATTGTGGGGAAACTTTCTTAAAGAAAGTTATGTGAGGATCTCTGTGGAGATTGATCATCTGAAGCCTCAAATTCCTTTTATTTGGATAAAAAAATGGGGTTCAAGTTTTCAGGCAAAGAATAATATATGAAAAATCCCAAAATTATGTCATCATTGTGGTGTGATTGAGCATAATGAAGATGATTGTAAGGCCAGGAAAAAATTAAAAGATGATGGTGAAAAGTTAAAGGAAAAGAACCCTACTCATTGGAGACCCAAAGCTATTGGGGAAAAACAACCCCAAAATGATGAAATTATATTACAGTGTTAGAAAATCGGAAGCGGAAGTGTAAACGATAATCAGAGCATAGAAATAAAGATAAACATGAAGAATACAAAAGATTTTTACGTGGAACCCTACTCCGTGAGGAGCGGGATGAAATCACGGGAGAAGCCCTCAAAGGGGCGTGTTTCTCATTGCACTTTCTCAATGGATACAAGAGGTATGGGACTCCTTATATAGCCTCTCCAGAGCCTCCAAGTCCCACCATTGGACGATGTGGGACTAAACAACTGGGTGGGGTAAATGGATCTCCTCCAGGATCCATTTACCCTGCTACAACACAATAGACGCATACAACTAATACTCCAACACTCCCCCTCAAGCTGGAGCGTGTAATGCTCAGCTTGGACAAACATAAAGAGACTCAACTCAACGCTACATGACACTACGGACAATATCAACCCAACGCGCACATTGCTGCAGTCGAGGACGTTGCTTCTCATGTCGTGCAGGTAAGGAGGACGAACGGGCTGGAGTGTGAGTCAACTGAAGACTCGGAATCTGACCGTCGAGTCTGAACTTGCGCCTGAAGTCTCCTCGTCGAAAAACTGGGTCTCTCCCATCTGGTTCAGAGAATGGTGCACTGCTCTGGTGTACCTATGACTCACATGAAAACTCTGGCCGAACAACAACAAGAATGATGGGGACCTCGAACTGATGATGGCAACTTATGCTCATCTGAAAAATGACCGCACACTCGTGCGTGTCTGAAACTGGAGACTCGGAAACAATGATCGTCGAGTCTGAAACCGAACTGTAGAGTCTGAAATCTGATTGGTCTGGAAATCTGCATCAATCTGGATCTGAAATCTGGAACAATAGAACAGACCCGTGACTCTACATATACTCCCACTTTCTCCCATACTTGTCGAAACATGAGCATCGACAAAGTTTAGAGAAGACAAGATAAATAGGGGGTAATAACAAGAACGTGAAACTTGCGGCTTTGTCATTTTTTTTAAATAGCCGTCATGATGAAGATTTTTTTTAACACAAGCCGTTCAACCTTTTTTTTATACGGCTTTTGCATCATTCATTTTTTTTTCAAAAGACATTTGCGTATGGTTTTTTTTTTCGTGTACGCACCTCTTCAAAAACTCTCTTTTTTTTAATCTGACCTTCCATATATTTTTTTTAAAAAAAACTCAGCCCATTTTTTTATAAACTTCTCTTCTCCTCTATTTTTTTTCACGTTGTGCCGCAGCCCCTTGGGTTTCCACCCCTTTTTTTTTATCGGTCGCAGCCCCCGCTTGGGCTTCTGTTTTTTTATAAAAAACGGCCCGCAACCCCTAGGGTTCCCGTGTTTGGAACCCCTTTGTAACGCCGCCGCCCCATGAATCTATTGGAGCAGCTACGCCTGGAGCCCCGCGGAGAGAGGGATCGCGCGTGGAGAGGAGGAGGGGCCTAGTGTTGAGGGAGCATTTTTGGAGCTCCTGCGAGAGAAGGAAATGCTTGATGATGGAGGAGCTCGCCATCGAAGTTGCGCGTCAGAAAGGGAGCGGCTCTCTACCGCCGCTTGTTGATTCTGCATCGCCAGGAGTCATCGGAGATGGCGCTGTTGCGCCTGCGAGCGGGGTCTGAAGAAAAGAGGGGTTTGGCGGCGCCGCCCGACTCTGGAGGAGAGCGCGCGGGGCTGCGCTGCCCGCTGGAGCGTCATCAGCTAGAGGCGCGAAGGTTGCCAGGCGCTGCGCGAGATCGTGGAGGTAGGGTTATGCCAGAGATTCGCGTCGCATGCACGCAGCTTGCGCGAGGAAGATCTGCTAGGAAGGGAGGGGGGATCTCCTGCTAGGGTTCCCCCGATGGGAACCCACCTGTGGGTTCTTTGGAAATCACCGCAGCCGGCGAAGGGAACCTGGAGGTGTGCTCCTGGGGCTGTTCTGCTCGTACGCACGCGGTTGATGTGCCGCTTGAGGCGCTGGAAGGTGTGCCTGATGATAGGACTTGCGTGGGGATGCTCCTCCCCTGCGCAATCGACGCTGCTGGAAGATTGACATCACGCCTGGAGTAGCGTATGACCGGAGATGCGCCGCTTTGGCGGCCATGCGTTCTGTGCGGCACAGGATCTAGTGTTCCTCTGGAAACCCTAGAACTTCTCAAACTTGCACCGATCATAAAAGATAAAAAATAATCTTAACATAAATCTTCAAGAACAAAAACTTCGACAACGAATCTCAAACAAAAATAATGGATGAACATAGGCTCCTCGAGAATCGACCCGCTCTGATACCATGTTAGAAAATCGGAAACGGAAGTGGAAACGATAATCAGAGCATAGAAATAAAGATAAACATGAAGAATACAAAAGATTTTTACGTGGAACCCTACTCCGTGAGGAGCGGGATGAAACCACGGGAGAAGCCCTCAAAGGGGCGTGTTTCTCATTGCACTTTCTCAATGGATACAAGAGGTCTGGGGCTCCTTATATAGCCTCTCCAGAGCCTCCAAGTCCTACCATTGGACGATGTGGGACTAAACAACTGGGTGGGGTAAATGGATCTCCTCCAGGATCCATTTACCCTGCTACAACACAATAGGCGCGTACAACTAATACTCCAACATACAACATCATCAGTGTAACACCCCAACCCCAAACATAGTGTCATACCTAAAACTCACGAAGTATGGGTATGGTTTATAAGTGGTGGGGATTACTACTTGACAACTTGAGCTTAAGCATTTTGGGTTGTTGTCAACAGGTCCATTTGGGCCCGAACCCGACATGTTGTCAGGGCCAGTTTTCCTCGATAACGGACCGGGGATCTAAGCCTGGGACGTTACAAATAGTATCAGAGCCAAATTCTCTCTGATAGTGGAAAGGGCTACCTGAGTGGTGGAGCCACCCCTACAAAGAGGTTGGAGGAAATGGCTACCCAGAGCGTGCAACCGCCACTATCACTGAGAATAAGTGATGGGCCATGTCGCAACGAGGACGTTGCGAATATAAGTGGGGGAGGTTGTAACACCCCATCCCCAAACATAGTGCCATACCTAAAACTCACGAAGTATGGGTATGGTTTATAAGTGGTGGGGATTACTACTTGACTACTTGGGCTTAAGCATTTTGGGTTGTTGTCAACGGGTTCATTTGGGCCCGTACCCAACAAGTTGTCAGGACCAGTTTTCCTCGATAACGGACCGGGGACCTAAGCCCGGGACGTTACAATCAGTTTCAAGGGGAATTGGAACCTATTTCTTTGCAGCAGCAGACATTCTCTGACCACTTAACTCCAATATCTACAGCACCAAGAGAAAGCAGGAGAATCAACAGAAAAAGATTCTGGAAGATGATACCAAAAATTGTATGATTCTTGAAAAGGTCATTGAAGGGCATTGTAGTTTGGAGGAGTTAAGATGGAAATTTTATAAAAATAGAGAAGCCCAAGCTGGTTTGTCAAGGATTGTTCCTTCCTGAGAACAACAAGAGGATCAACAACAGATTTATTTAGAAGAAATAGAAACTGATGGACATCATGAGGATAAGGAAGAAAAACAAGAAAAGAAGAACCAACAAAACTCTTCAGAAAACAAGGTCAAAAATGATGATGGGTGGAAGGTAGTGGATTATAAAAAAGGGGGAAGAAGAATTTGGATCCAGTCACGAAGCCAAATCTTCAGCAATATCAAGAAACAATGCAGCAAGAGAGGCATCTTGTAATCAAGGAAACAGAAGTGGAAGGTACAGCCATACAGAAGCCACATCAGCAACAAATACTTGATGAAGCTGAGCTATATCAGAAGCATCTTATGCTGCAATATAATAATCAAGGGGCATCAACATGAGATGATTCTAATACCAAAAAAGTCCTATTGAAAGATGTTCAACACCAGCAGTCAACTGGGGAAAACTCTCAGACTCCACAAGAGGAAATTCAGCACTCTAGACGGGATTCAAAAGCATCCTTGTTGTATGAGCTTCAACAAGACTCCTTGACAATCCAAAAGAATTTAGAAAAGAAAATGGAGGGGAAAGATTCTTGTTCAGTGTTAAAAAGGAAGAACATTAAGATCCAGCAAACACCTCAGCAGTATTGCTTGCTAAATTCAGAGGCGTTAGATATTCCATCAAATGATGAGTTGGCAGATATTGAGAATGCAGAAGAAGTCCCTGACACAAGTGATGAGATAATTTACAGCTCTGACCTCAAGCTTCACCTGAATCAAGGTCAAATCAAGTTGCGCTCTCCTAAGTACAGGAAAGCAAAAGAGAAAATGAAGAAAAAGCAATTTTCTTTTGAAATTTAGAAGGCCATGTTGGCCATTTTGATTTGATTGAGTCATGTAAGAGGCATTATGCCTCATATGTGTGTCATTGTAATATCTTTCTTTAATCAATGAGAAGGATACCCGGACCCCCAAAATTACCGGGCTTAAAAAAATAGGGGAAGATACATATGCAATCAGATATATTAGCCAAATATTTTTTTACTATAATCACAACAAAGGACACTAAATAAACACCACACCAGAAAGAACGCAACCTTAAAAAATGAGAAAAACAGAAAATCCAAATAAAACCAAATCCATACCATGTAATGTAAACACCAATAGTTTGTCAAACATAAATTAATAATATACATGCCAATCAAACAGTAAGAAAATTGTGGAATAGGTAACCATGTTATCATCTTTATTTCACATAAATTCATAATAATTTTCCATTACCTTATAAAAAAATAATATTGGATAGTGATCATGATTTCAATGCCTTTATATATACATAATTGGAAAAAAAGAAAAAAATAAAACCTCACAGTATACTGCTTTGAAAAACAATAGACTAAATTAAATCAAACACAGTAAAATTCAATATTCCAATATTCCAAAATTCCAAAATTCAATATAATGAGGAAATAACTAGAGATGGCTTTGTTTCATACATATAATGAGGAAATAAATAATCCAATATTCCAAAATTCAAACAATTTTAGAAGGTATCATAAGAAACTACACTGTCAATAAGGATTAGAAACAATCATATATCCTTTAATAAGGGGTGAAAGGGAGAGATTTCAGCTTTCAATAGCCGGACAGCGGATGGGGTAGCTCATCAATCCAAGCACCCTGTCACCCCCCCCCCTAAAAAATTCTCAAATCATTCACTCAACTACACGCTTCGCTTTGGTCCTACGCCATTACTAAAAAACAACTTGACTGTTGTAGTTGCAAGCATGGAAGGAAATATCGGTGATATATCGTCGATATATCGATATCGAGATGAGACCGGTATATATATCGATATGGCGATATATCCCACTTTTCAAGCATTTCCTTCACAAAAGTGCATCGATATGGGTAATATTTCCATGATATATCACCAATATATTATCAAGATATCGTATCGACATGATATCGAAACGATATCGATATGGCCTTCCATGGTTGCAAGTAGGCAAATTTGAGGCAAATGTTTACCAATATACCAATTAAATGTGATTTGGAATACCATTCAATGGACAGGGATACATATATGAGTCGAATATGAATTAGGGGATCATATCCTAACATAATTGGATATGAATTTGTATTGAATATTCATCGAATACGAATCCAGATCGAATAAAGAGCGAATATGAATCGAATAAGTACCAAGTATGAAGTAACTTAAAGAAATAACGTTACAATATACACACACTATAATAAAAATATTTAGCTAATCGATAGAAGTTATAGTTGCAGAGGAATTGCTCTATAGACATAATCAAGGGGTTAATCAAGTAAAAAAATAGACTTCTCCTATTTACATTTCCTATAAAGTTGTCGAGGCAAAGAGGCGTAGTGGTTGTCAGAGATCGAGGGCATGCATGAACTCGAGTTTAGCTTAGTTGTTTACTACACAATATTTTATATGTATATATAACGGAAAAATTGGGGCCGGGCAGCCAACATGGCTGTCTCTGCCCTTATTTTTCCACATTTTTTTATTTTTTTGAAAAATATCAACATGTATATCCATCTATATATCCCTCCAATATGACATTCGAATTTCGTCAAAAACAGAAACTCATATGCCCTCCATCTAGAACATGTAATTTTAACGGTCTAAACATTGTTGTAATCCACTTGTTCTAGATGGATGGCATAGGAGTCTCTGTTTCTGACGAAGTTTGAATAACATATAGGAGGGATATATAGATGAATATACATGGTAATATTTTTGAAAAAAAATGAAAAAAATTCAGAAAATGAGGCAGGGGCAGCCCCATTGAACCCATATATAAATGTATACATTATTTTGTATTCGGATGTTTGGACCCGATTCTGAAGCTTTTGGTTTGTTATAAAATAAACATGCGGAAGCGAATATCAGAGAAAAAGATAAAACAAGAAGAACACCGAATTTTACGTGGAAACCTACTCCGTGAGGAGCGGGATGAAACCACAGGAGAAGCCCTCAACGGGGCATGATATGCATTCCTTTTTCTCAATGGATACAGGAGGTTTGGGGCTCCTTATATAGCCTCTCCAAAGCTTCCAAGTCCCACCGTTGGACGATGTGGGACTAAACACTGCATGGGGTAAATGGATCTTCTCCAGGATCCATTTACCCTGTTACAACTCAATAGGCGCACAACCATATACTCTAACATGGTTGTTATAATATCCATATTCATATTCGGAAATTTTTCACAATTAATCTCCATATTCAATTAATATTCAAATACGGATATCCATATTCAGTAGTGTTTTTGAATATGGTACGCAGATATGGGATATATCCATATCCATTTTCATCCCTGCAAGGAATCACTGCAATTAAATTTGCTACTGGCATTAAAATGAACAAATCATAGTTGACCATTATGATTAGAAAAGAAACACGTCATAGGGAAGCAAACAATCAATTCTTTGCCTGTGGGTTTCATAATTAAATCTATTACACAAATCTTTTCAGCACTCTGACTGTGCTGGCTTTGGAATTGGGCATGCCCTGAAGGACTCCACCATTGCTCTAGATTTTGAGTGCAGAGATACTAACAGCCTTTCTCTTTGAGCGTATTCTAAACTAAATAGTTTTATCTGTCCTCTGAGATCAGCCATATTTTGCCTCTCAAGGCTCAAATCTTTCAGAAGCTCTTCCTTCTCACTTTCAAGGAGTTTTATATTTTCAGTTGATGCAGATAAGGTTTCTTCTAGGGAAGCTTTCTCCTCTTTCAGAAGGGAGTTCTCTCTTTCTAGAATGGCAAGTTGCTTCATTGTAGATTCAAGAAGATCCATTTTTTCACTGCATTCTGATCTTAAGAATGGGCACTTTTCATCGTCTCCTGCTTCTTCCTTTGTAATAGGTTCCTAAGACAGCAACATTTAAGTTTATGAAAGAGGCAAAGATAATATATTGAAACAGTCATGATACTGCACCGATAACATCAGTATATTGGAAGATAAAATGGAGCAGAACCCTAAACTTACAGTGGATGTGTCACTTGAGGAAAAGGAATTGGATTTTAAACTAGGAGTCATTTGAAGCAAGTCTAAATCAGTCAAATGGCCGTTATTTAATTGGAACCATGCATCCTCATCAGCTACATTTGCTGCAATTTCTGGAACTGGGCTGGAAACTGGTGAAATCAACTGAGTTCTTCGTCTCCTTGCAACAAAATCAGAACGCATGTTTTTGAAATTCGGTGTTTGGAAACTAGTTTTTTTAACTGAGCTGTCGCCGCCATTAATTGCTTCATTAAAACATGATCCTGTAGCATATGTGCCCTGTTTTTGGAGGAAACACAGCGTCAGGATTATTCTCATTTCAAAGTGATGTCAAGATTGAGTACAAAATTCTATCTTTAAAAAAATAGCCAGAATCGTGCATGTTATAGACGAATACAAAGAAAAGAAGTAGAGGAGGCTTTGAAGGTTATGAGACCTGGGAAAGGTGTTGGACCGGATGACATCCCTTTAGAAGTATGGAAAGTTTTAGGTGAGCGTGGTTTGACTTGGCTTACGAATCTATTCAATGTTATTTGGCGAAGCAAGAAAATGCCTGAAGATTGAAGGAGTATCGTGGTGCCTCTTTATAAGAACAAAGGAGACATTCAAAATTGTTCAAATTACAGAGGTATCAAGCTGATGAGTCACACTATGAAAATTTGGGAACGTGTGATCGAAAGAAGGTTGAGGCAAGTTTCCCAAGTAAAAGAAAACCAATTCGGATTCATACCAGGTCGCTCAACTATTGAAGTCATCCATTTGCTGAGGAGAACAATGGAGATTTATAGAGCTAAAAGGAAGAATCTCCATATGATCTTTATTGATTTGGAGAAGGCTTATGATTCTGTCCCACGAGAGATACTGTGGAGAGTTTTGGAGAAGAGACAAGTACCTGCCCTATACATTAATCTCATAAAGGATATGTATGATAGAGCTTTATCTTGTGTAAGGACCCCGACAGGGAAGACTGACTATTTTGATATCAACATTGGCTTACATCAAGGTTCAGCTTTGAGCCCATTTCTTTTTTACTTTGATTATAGACGAGTTGACTAGTCACATTCAGGATGAGTTACCTTGGTGTATGTTATTTGCTGATGATATTGTGTTGATTGACGAGACTAGAGATGGAGTAAATGAGAAGCTTGAGGTTTGGAGACATGCATTGGAGACTAAAGGTTTTCGTATAAGTAGGGCTAAGACGGAATATATGGAATGCACCTTTGATGGAAGCATTGGTGAAGGAATCGAGGTGAAGATTGGTGACGATAACATTCAGAAGAGAGATTCTTTTAGATATCTGGGATCTATTTTGCAACATGATGGGGAAATTGTTGGAGATGTTACTAATAGAATAAATGCAGGCTGGCTAAAGTGGAGAGGAGCCTCCGCTGTTCTCTGTGATAAGAAAATCCCTTTAAAAATCAAAGAAAAGTTTTACAAAGCAGCCGTGAGACCTTCTATGCTTTATGGTTCTGAATGTTGGCCTGTGAACCATAGACATGTGCAGAGAATGGCTGTAGCAGAAATGAAAATGCTAAGATGGATGTGTGGACATACACGTAAAGATCGGATTCGGAATGATGCAATCAGAAAGAAAGTTGGTGTAGCTCAGATCGAGGATAAGATGCGAGAAAACCGCTTAAGATGGTTTGGTCATTTGCAAAGAAGGTCAACTGATGCACCGGTTAGGAGATGCGAGTGTTGGGATGTTGAGCTGGCTAAGAGAGGGCGAGGACGGCCCAAGAAGTGTTGGAAAGAGACTATACGAAGGGATCTTAGTTTTTTGGATATAAGTCCGAGATTGACCCAAGATAGATCTGAATGGAGGCGAAGAATCCATGTAGCCGACCCTACTTAATTGTGGGAAAAGGCTTTGTTGTTGTTGTTGTTGTTAAAAAAATAGCCAAGAGAGATTTTGTTGTGTGGTGAGGTGCATATATGAAGACGCCATTTGCACATTTTTAGCGAATGTTGGCATGATTTTAAATAAAGTAGCAAGATTTGGTCAAGGGGTCATGAGTTTGAGCCATGGAGAGATCTTTTTTGTAAAATGCAAATATAACTAGACCCAAAAATTGTTTCTACTCTTTCATGCATCAAAAATTGATTGTGCACCATGCTACCTGTTGTTGCTATTCACAGCTGTTGAAAATCGGTACAAAAGATAATCATAGAAAACATAATATCGAAATTTGCGACCAACAATGTATAACCACTCCACAAGAGATGCAACATAATAGCCGCATAGATTGCATCTTTTCAATGTGTATAACTATTCACATTCAACTCTCAGTAAAAGTTATGTGAGGCTGGAACACATGACAACATACAATAGGTGAATTCTGTCGCAAAATATAAATACCTGATTAACTCAACGCCAATATTCTCCACTATGGTTGCTAAAAAAGACATCTTTATATTCAGTTAGGCTGATTCAGTAATAATTCATGAAAAAATCATTCGTTTCTCAATAAACAGGACAAAAACTCCAAATCTTGCTTGATAGCTTCATGAACTGAGCATAAGATAACATATTGTTTGTTTGGTCGAATTCGATTGGATATATGTGTATGATATATATGCAAGTGTATAAAATTTGATACATATTTAAACACGTTAGAAAAATAACCTCCCATCTAGATATCAAACTTCAAATGCATGTATGAGCAATTTTTCTGCATTTTGATCTTGAAAAGTCCAACATGAATATGAGGTTGGGGACCTATCAAAAACATTTAAATATCTCAATTCTTTCTTAATTGAACTCTATTAATAAGCACTAATTTCAAACTTGTCCCCTTTGAAAAATACGACTTTAATGGTATTAACATATTATTACTGAATCTATTTCAAAGATTCCTTTTCCATATAAACTCGAACTCGAAAATAAGGGATTATCAGATAAAGAAAAATTCGAACATAAATTACCAAATCAAACTTGAACTATCAAACTTTCTTTTTGAATAGAAGTCTAACGTAGATTTATTCACTATAGTTCACGTTGACTAACAACCCGATTCTCAACACTCTCCCCGAAAGATCGAAGCTAAAATATACAGTGTTCCAAATTAAAAACTCTTCACTTACTCATACATAGAACACATAAATTGTTGGGCATTTTGCATTTCCAGCCCCAACATTTGGAGGGTTTCTTTGATATTTCCACAGCAAGTGGGAGCCCCATTGGCTTCCCATTTCCAGTGACGCAACCCTATTCGTCCCTGTTTTCCCATTTTCCAGACAGGGAACGGAGCCCTATTCGTTCCCCTCTTTCAGCCGTTTCCAGGAGCAGTTCGAGCGAGGGTTTTGGACCTTCGTCTTGGTTCCAGCCGCGAGAGAGAGAGTCCGAGAGGAAGAGGGAGGGCAACTGCGCTCTTCTTCCCTTCTCCGTCGACTGAGGTGCCGCAGGCTGAGATGCAACGGGCTGTGAAGGTGCGGGTCGAGCTCGAGAGGAGCTGTAGCGAGGTTGCGTGCCTGGCAACCTCAAGAAGCCGTGCCTTCGTGTTTGGGTCTCCATCCGGGAGCCCACAAGGGGAGTCACTCCATCTATCTTGGATTTGAGCACTTTTGGTATTTTGCATACCTAAGGATAGTTAGATACTTGTTAAAGAACTATCCATTGTGTGTGGCTTGTACCTCGGTTTTGTGGGCAACAAAACCGGGAAGAACATTGGCTCCATTTTGACCGTAGTGAAATCGTTTCCGGTCTTGCCCCGTGGTTTTTCCCTTACTCACATCGAGTAAGGGTTTCCACGTAAAATCCTTATCTTGTGGTTGCTTGCTTGTGATTGTTCTTGTCATTGTTGCTATTGAGTTCCCGTGTGGGGAACATATATTTGTTGTGCCATCTTTGCTGCAGGATAGGTTCAGGGGATATATCCTGGTTGTTTGTTATCCATTATCCCCAACAAGTGGTATCAGAGCTCAATTTTGAGCAAAAATGGGCAAAGATGATGAGGGCACAATGATCAAGCTCACAAGTAGCAACTGACAGATTTGGAAGGCGAAGATGGAAGATATCTTGTATTGCAAGGACCTCCACGATCCGGTGGAGGGAGAGAGCGCCAAGCCAGAGAATATGTCCGCGGGCGAGTGGAAAAAATTGAACCGAAATGCCATTGGTACCATTCGGAAGTGGCTTGGCATGTCCGTGTTCCATCATGTTGCAAAAGAGACGAATGCGAAGGAGTTGTGGGACAAGTTGTCCAAACTCTATGACCAAAAACCGCAACCAACAAGGCTTTCTTGATTAGAAAGCTTGTGAACTTGAAGTACAAAGATGGATGCAAGGTGGCAGAGCACTTGAATGATTTCCAAAGCATTATCAACCAGTTGACATCTATGGGTTTGACACTTGATGACGAGTTGCAGTCACTTCTTCTTTTGGGCTCATTGCCGGATAGCTGGGAGACTTTAGTAGTCATCGTGAGCAACTCTGCGAAGGACAGCAAGTTGACCATGGCTATGGTCAAGGGCAGTCTCCTCAATGAGGAGATTAGACGTCGCTCTTCGGGAGAGGCATCCTCCTCTTCACATATGTATGCAGTTGAGAGGAGATGAAGGTCCAGTAGCAGAGGAGCGTCACAAGAAAGGCAGAAATCCAGAGACAAGTCCAAGGGCAGAGGAAAGTGTTACCATTGCCAGAAGCCCGGTCACTAGAAGAGAGATTGCATGGTTTGAAAGAGAGAACAAGCTGAAGCCAAGAAGAAAGATCAGAAAAACGAAGATGGGAATGTAGCTGCAGTTGTGGCAGATGACAGTGCAGAAGAGGTGATTCTCACCATCCAGGACCAGTGCTTGCATGCAGGGAGTGATTTGGAGTGGGTCGTTGACACGGCCACCTCCTATCATGTGACTCCACACAAGGAGTTCTTCACCACCTACACTAGGGGGGATTATGGGAGAGTCTTGATGGGTAACGAGAGTTACTCTAAGATCATTGGCATGGCCACCATCTCGATTCAGACGGATGTTGGGTGCTCAATGACTCTTCAGAATGTGAGGCATGTTCCTGATGTGCGGCTTAGCCTTATATCTGGCTCACAGCTAGTTAGTGAAGGCTACCATCTGAAGTTTGGCGACATCAAGTGCAAGATTAGCAAGGGTTCTCTCATTATGGTTAGAGGCAGTCTGTGTCACACACTTTACATGACTAGAGTGAAGGTCATGGACGGTAGTTTACATGCCAGCGAGGCAGACAATTCAGATTTGTGGCACCGTTGACTTAGCCACATGAGCCAGAAGGGCTTGCAGCTTTTGAGCAAGAGAGAGTTGATCCCCTACCACTATGACATCACATTGTCTCCTTGTGATACATGTGAGGTTGGGAAGAGCAGAAGTGCGCCATACAGAGCAAGATCCAAGGTGAAGGGAGACCTTCTACAGTTGGTTCATTCTGATGTTTGTGGTCCTATGGACACAACCTCTTTGGGAGGTAACATGTCTTTTGTCACCTTCATTGATGATGCATCTAGGAAGGTGTGGGTGTATGTGTTGAGGACGAAAGATCAAGTTTTTGATTGTTTCAAGAAATTCCATGCCATAGTTGAGCGTGAGACAGGAAAATTGTTGAAGTGTCTACGCATGGACAATGGGGGAGAGTACACCTCCCATAGCTTTCAGGGCTATTGTGCAGAGCACGACATCAGGTATGAGAGGATAGAGCCAGGCACGCCCCAACACAATGGTCTATCTGAGAGGATGAACAGGACCATTGTTGAGAGAGTTCGTTGCATGCTGAAGACAGCGAAGTTGCCCAAGACCTTTTGGGCTGAGGCGGTTTGCACCGCATGTTACTTGGTAAACCGATCTCCATCAGTTCCTTTGGGTTTTCAGATTCCAGAGCATGTTTGGACAGGGAAAGACCCCTCATATGCTCATTTGAGGGTGTTTGGATGCCAGGCAATATGCATTGGTACCCAAGGAGCAGCGGAAGAAGTTAGATGACAAGGCGGTGCCTTGTATTTTCCTTGGCTATGAAGATCAGGAGTTAGGATACCGTCTTTGGGATCCGAGGAAGAAGACAGTGTCACCAGGCACAGAGATGTGATCTTTTATGAGAACCAGACGTTAGTTGAGGACACCACTGAGAGCGGTGATGGAGATGAGATCTCCATGGATGACGACAGTAATGAGGACACAGATCCCTCTCCAGTACAGGGTACAGGTGGAGAGGATGGGCAGCTAGAGCAGTATGAGCCAGACGCAGACCCTGTTGATGCATCAGGGAGCAGCCTCATCCACATGCAGATGCAGCAGAGCCTCAGGTCAGGAGATCTGAGAGGACACACCAGCCATCATCCCGTTACCCACTTCCAGGTATGTGATGCTCACAGACGCAGGTGAGCCATACACATTTGAGGAGGCACAGATGCACAAGGAAAAGGGCCATTGGCAGAATGCAATGAACGAAGAGATGTCATCTCTCAAGAAAAATCACACTTATGACCTTGTTGAGCTTCCCAAAGGGAAGAGAGACTTGAAGAACAAATGGTTCTACAAGCTGAAGTCAGATGACAACGACAAGCAGGTGAAGTACAAGGCTAGATTGGTCGTGAAAGGGTTCAGTCAGAAGGAAGGAGTGGACTATGATGAGATCTTCTCCCCAGTGGTGAAGATGAACTCAGTGAGAATGGTGCTAGGACTTGTTGCTAGCATGGACCTTGAGTTGGAGCAGATAGATGTGAAGATGGCGTTTCTTCACGGTGATTTGAAGGAAGAGATCTACATGAAGCAGCCACAGGGTTTTCAGGAGAAAGGGAAAGAGCACATGGTTTGCAGGTTGAGAAAGAGTCTTTATGGCTTGAAGCAAGCCCCTAGACAATGTTACTTGAAGTTTGATGCTTTCATGGGAAAACAGGGCTTCAAGAGGACTACAACCGACCCATGTGTATATTTTTGTCGTCTTCCCAACGACAGGTTCGTCGTTCTTTTGATATATGTGGATGACATGTTGATTGTAGGTCATGATTCCAACCTGATTGCAAAGCTCAAGAAAGAACTCTCCAAGAAGTTTGAGATGAAAGATTTGGGCAAGGCCAGTCACATCCTTGAGATGCAGATTACAAGGGACAGGAAGAAGCATATGTTGTGGTTGTCACAAGAGAGCTATGTTAAACGCGTGTTGGAGCGATTCAACATGAAGAATGCCAAGCCTGTCAGCACGCCCTTAGCCTCTCATTTCAAGCTAACCAAAGAGTCATGTCCTTCTACTTCTGAGGAGAAAGCAGAGATGTCCAAGATCCCATACCAGTCAGCAGTTGGGAGTCCCATGTACGCAATGGTTTGCACTAGACCCGACATAGCCCATGCAGTGGGCGTGGTGAGCAGATTCATGTCCAATCCGGGGAAGGACCATTAGGAGGCAGTGAAATGGATCTTGAGATACTTGAGAGATACCTCAAGTATGTGTCTTGTTTTTGGGAGGTCAGATCCCAAACTATGTGGCTACACTGATGCAGATATGGCAGGTGATATGGACCAGAGAAAGTCTACTTCAGGGTACATTTTCACATTTGCAGGGGGAGCCATATTATGGCAATCCAAACTACAGAAATGTATTGTTGTTTCGACTATCGAGGCAGAATACATTGCAGCAACAGAGGCTGGGAAAGAAGTGTTGTGGCTACAACGCTTTCTTGGTGAGTTTCGATTGGATGACAGTGAGTCGGTTGTGTTTTGTGATAGCCAAAGCGCTATAGACTTGAGCAAGAGTACCATGCACCACGCTCGCACAAAACACATTGATGTGAGATACCATTGGCTGAGGGATGCAATTGAACAGAAGCAGTTCATGTTGAAGAAGATTCACACTGATGAGAACCCCTCAGACATGTTAACCAAGGCAGTCACTCGTGACAAGCTTCAGCTCTGTAGAGAGCTGAGCGGTGTCACTTCTCTTTGATCTCCATCACAGGACAACACCTCCCCGTTGGGGCTGGAGGGGGAGGTTATTGGGCATTTTGCATTTCCAACCCCAACATATGGAGGGCTTCTTTGATATTTCCACAGCAAGTGGGAGCCCCATTGGCTTCCCATTTCCAGGGACGCACATCACAGGGGTAGTGACCCTATTCGTCCATGTTTTCCCATTTTCCAGACAGGGAACGGAGCCCTATTCGTTCCCCTCTTTCAACCGTTTCCAGGAGCAGTTCGAGCGAGGGTTTTGGACCCTCGTCTTGGTTCCAGCCGCGCGCGAGAGAGAGAGAGTCCGAGAGGAAGAGGGAGGGCAGCTGGGCTCTTCTTCCCTTCTCCGTCGACTGAGGTGCCGCGGGCTGAGGTGCAACGGGCTGTAAAGGTGCGGGTCGAGCTCGAGAGGAGCTGTAGCGAGGTTGCGTGCGTGGCAATCTCAAGAAGTCGTGCCTTCGTGTTTGGGTCTCCATCCGGGAGCCCACAAGGGGAGTCACTCCATCTATCTTGGATTTGAGCACTTTTGGTATTTTGGATACCTAGGGATAGTTAGATACTTGTTAAAGAACTATCCATTGTGTGTGGCTTGTACCTCGGTTTTGTGGGCAACAAAACCGGGAAGAACATTGGCTCCATTTTGACCGTAGTGAAATCGTTGCCGGTCTTGCCCCGTGGTTTTTTCCTTACTCACATCGAGTAAGGGTTTCCACGTAAAATCCTTGTCTTGTGGTTGCTTGCTTGCTTGTGATTGTGCTTGTCATTGTTGCTATTGAGTTCCCGTGTGGGGAACATATATTTGTTGTGCCATCTTTGCTGCAGGACAGGTTCAGGGGATATATCCTGGTTGTTTGTTATCCATTATCCCCAACATAAATAACTACATAGACCATCTTGACTCGACACATACTCTAGTTGTTGATGATGACGAGGATGCATCTTGACCATGCTTGTGAGTAGGAACAAAGTAGGAACATAGTAGGTGGAGTCGGGAAGGATGTTTCATTCATCTAGCAACTATGTAGGAACAAAGTTACTCGTGATCCACATCTGCTTTGATTAGAGTAACTAGCATTGCAATGCAATTCCAGGAGAATCTCTGTCCCACAACTTGTCTCCTCAATGTACAATGAGCCCATCTTTTTCAAGGATCGAAAAAAGTCATGGAAAGACCGTAAGAGGAAAACAAGTTTCTCTTAAACAAGCCACAAAATGGGATCTCTCATAAGAATCTTAAAGAAAGGGTCTTGTCATGTTGACCGTGAAAAAAGAGGATGGTGCACAAGTCTTTTCCTTCTACAAGGATGGGCACGAGTTTCTCTCTGGAGCACTCAAAGAATATGGAGTTAAAAAGACTCTACTCTTATACTCCCCTTTTCTCTCATATTTGTCAGAGATATAAATGTATTTGACCAAGTTGAGAGATATAACAAGTGGTGCAACTCTTCTTTTTCTCATTCTTTTTATTTTTTCTCATATGCAGAAAACAATAATAATGAATAACACATCAAATATCCTGATATATCGACGATATATTCATATCAAAAAGTTAAAGATAGTAATATCATCATGGATATCTTTTTCCATGATACCGCTCGAAATCATGCAATATATCAACGTTATTCATCTCATATGCATGGATATTCATGAAATTTTAAGTATTTAGTGCAAACTTTCCACCATCTCGATTGATATCGTTTGTCGATATTTGATACTCTAGAATCGATATCAACCTTGTAGCTTAATTTCACTATTTCCTTTTTATGAGAGAAGAAGCTTGAAGGTAATAGGTTGATTTGTTCAAGATTTTGTATAGTCATGCTTTGTATTAACACAAATACTGATACAAATTCAACACAAATAAGTGGCTGAATTTATTATTATTAAATCTCAGTAATCTATCGATATGGATCCAAGTCTGGTTTCAATTGGTATTGATTGTCTTTAATTCATGCGAAAATGTAAGCTTCTAATCAATAGATCATCCTCTTTCAAAATAATATTTATCGTGAAAAATGTAAAATATAATATACATGTTGTTATACTATATTTATTTGTTTGATTTCGAATATAACTCAGGCTTTGGTTTATACAGAATATGTGAAGTAATATATTGTTAGTGTGCTAGCTATGCCTCTTTTATGTATATACCAGTGTATTTTTATGCCACTTAATAGTCTACGAATTAAGATTACTTTAATTTGCGAAGAAAGTGTTTTTTGATTCATTTTTAGGTTTCAGCCTATATCTGTGATATATCTGGAATAATTCTGATATATCCCTTTCCAAATCTACCATATGATACGGAGCTATCGACATTTCTAATCTTGCACCAAGCACAATTAAGGAAAGCACAATCTTAGTCAGGTTCCACTTGTAGAAGATGGTGTACATCTTGGCAAAGTGAAGCCCCCAACTATGCAATATGATGGATGGTAGCAGCCGGACCGCTATCTCCTTGG
Organism: Ottelia alismoides; assembly: GCA_037367405.1. Taxonomy (NCBI): domain Eukaryota; kingdom Viridiplantae; phylum Streptophyta; class Magnoliopsida; order Alismatales; family Hydrocharitaceae; genus Ottelia; species Ottelia alismoides. The sequence goes on along the minus strand of JAZKJV010004984.1, from coordinate 116,687 downwards.
AACAAAGAGGTCAAGTTTGTAAAGGATACGTGCGCTCATCTCTCTAGAAGTGTGCAGTGCTAGTTCGAGGAAGAAGGAACCAATCCCTAAAAATGGAGGAGAAAACCCCCTTATATAGTGTACCAAGGAGGTTACCGCGTAGGATCCCTGATACACTAGAGAATCATAAGGTGTGCTAAGCATATGATTATGGAGATGGGATCCATGAACGATGTTGTGATGGTTGTTCCCCTCCTTAAGGTCTCATCACATTGCCATTGTTGGATCATTCTGTGCACAATGGATTGGAGCAACATTGATGTTGTTGCCTTAGTAACGATTGCTCGTCCGTCTGATCCTTGCTCTCGAATAATTAGTGCAGGGTGTCATAGTTAAAACAAACCTTGTCCTTTTAGAAATCAAGGACATAAACTTGTTGTCTGCCATGGATGACGGAGGATTGGAGGGGGGGGGGCTTGGCAGCTAAGGCTCCCTTCACTTTCAGCTGAGTCATTCCTTGGGAACTGACTCCTTGACTCTAGAGTACATCCCTTGATCCATGACTCATGGACCCTTAGGTGTAGATAGCATGGGGTGGCACCTATGGTCCATTTACAAGTGTTTGGGTGGCCACCCATGACTTGGAGGTGTTTCTAGTCCCATGGGACTGGATATCACAATTGGGTGAGTACCAGACCCCTCACATCCTATCTTTTTTGCCCTCGAACTTCTAAGAGGAGAGTACACATCATTGGGCATAAAGAACCTCTTCCTCTTCTCAGTATGCTTGCTCTGGTCTTGCCTAAAGGGCACCAGCCCTCATGTTACCCCAGCCCAGTCAAAGGCTTAGACCTGCTTATGCAGGCTCCGACACTAGTCCAGTTTCTTCTTTGTTACCAGAGGCATATGCCCTTCTTCTCAGGTCTGATTTTACCTTCATATTTTGCAAAAGCAAACAATTACATAATTGATATGAATAAAACTTGCATCCCATAAACAATCATTAAAAATGCATTTCTGATACAAACGAAATGAAACATACCTGGCTTAATTGCACATTACCATCTGAAGAAGAGGCAATGCTACTTAGGTTTTCTATCATTATCTGTTGTTCTCTAACTTGTTTCTCCAATAACGCACGTGATCTTTTCTCTTCCTGAAGTTCCATAGCAAGTTTTTCTCTATCCAACTCGGACTGCAGTTGTCAGGGAAAATAGAGGAAAAATAAAACTTTTCAGAAAACTGGCTTGTAATATTGATTATAAAACACAAACAGCTGATAAGTAAAATTGTTTAAAATGCAGATCATTGGACTCTAGTGTTAGTATACCTTAAGCATATCATTCCTCTCCTTTAAGATCACTTGTTCCAATACCTCTGAATGTGATCCCTGCACAATGCCACATGCTATTTCATCGAGCAACGATCATTTTAACACGATTTATAAGAGTAGGAACTAAATGTTACTATTTTTTGTTTATACCAGAAAGATTGTATCATTGTACATATTTAGTCTAGAGATAAATTTTATCAACAATTTCCTAGCACGTGGCACGACCAAGAGAAAACTCGTGCAACAGCCCTGGAATACACACTATAAGTGCCACCGCTAGACTCAATATTGTCTTTTCAATGGAACCATCTGGAGATGATATTAAAAAGATGGAAATCCGACTGATAATGGCTGGTGATGTTGAATGGTAGATACTGAGAAATTCCAGACTATAAGTAAATGTATTGTTAAAATAGTAAAGCGAAACAAAGAAGAAAATATAATGGGAGATAATTGATTGCTTTTTTGGCAACGACTTAAAATTGAAGGTCAAAGAGGCAGAGGGAGGGCACAAATATATAGCCAAGTAGATAAAGCACATAGAAAATAAAGATGAAGAACTCACATTTAAAGAGCAGAAATAAACTTTTAGAGATCACATGATGACAGATCTGAAATCTGGCAATTAGCCCGCCAATGGCTCAAAGAGAATTCTTGACAGTGTCTTTTTGGTTGTCGTGTGTGTGTGTGTCTCTTTTGTGTCCACAACCATCAAGGAGCTAAGAACCATCACATCAAGGCGGATGGACTTTTGGCGGAACAGTGGTGTTATAGAAATCAGAAATTAAACCAGCGATAAAGCCCCTCCCACATTGGGTCAAGAACTATTAGAAACAACGAATGAATGATAAATAGCCACAATCATAGCCACAATAAGGACACCTTCCGTTTTCTGATTATACGCATGTAGCATTCTATTAAAGATGGCAAGCAAACTTACAAAGAATGTGAAACTTCAGTTCAAGATGATGACCCTCTTGCGGCTTTCCAAGTAAAATATGGGTGCAACAATACAAACGAAGTGGATCTTTTGAGAGCTCAAACCATCATATCATTATGTGCATATTGGAGAAAGACATCATATATCTATCATTCTATCATATGCATCTTGTTTATATATTTTATTTATTTAGGGTATTTACCGTTTTGGTTGCACACCCCTTCTCCATGCAAAAGAAATCCTATCATGGGCATCTTGTGCTAATGTAAGAAACACACCTGAAGTTTTCTGCGCAGCTCCTCAATTTCCAACTTTTGGCGCTTCAATAAGGCCGCATCTGTTAGTATCTGCGACCGAATTAAAGGGAAAAAATCAGCGGATAGGAAAGAACATTTCATTAAGGATAAAAATAACCAAGTGTTTGGCCATCAGGGTGGCACATGGAACAAGAACAGTAAGATTTTTTGTAGAACATATAGATTTTCCAATCTGAAGAGCTTTCTAATCTTGGCATGCCATCTCCTAATCGAACTCATGATGGGTAGTTCCTTCCCGCAGCTTTACCTCGTTCACTTGAGCACAGTTGGTGATGCGCTTTGCCCTGCTGGCGAACTGAAGGGTCCCTTTCGTTTCCTCTACATGAACCTATAGTAGGTACTCAAAAAAATGAAATATTGTCAAGTTAACAATGCTCCACTAACATCGGTTTGCCGAAAACTTCGACTTCCTGAATGAGATGATGTGTATAGAGTCCAACCTCCTCAGGAGCAACTGTGCAAATAATCGATGTTTTAGCATTGCCACCAAGAGCTGGCTGGAGGATTCGGGTGAGCTTACTATCCCGGTATGGTATGTGTCCCCTGTTCAAGAATAATTCCACACAACTCATTAATAATGGATTCAGTTATTACACACAATGGTGCAAGCATTTAAAGTAGTTATGAAAAAAATGAAAGGCACATTGACGACCGGCCTATCGCCTGGTGTCGGATTGAGAGAAAGAGAGGAAGCAAAATAGAAAGGTGATATAATGAGGTATATTTAAGGAATTTTTACACCCATAACCTTGAGTAATTTCGCAATAACATTCATAATCCTGCATAATAGCGAATTACATGAGAAACCCCGAGTAATGCTTAACCCTTATACGACATAACCCTATGCTATGTTCCGTTTAGGGTACCTGTTATATTTGACGATTTCCGTTGAAAAAGATAGAAATGCCCCTGACGTTCATTCTTATTTGCAAAATATGCCATCAACCGTTCCCCCACACCCCACCCATCTCCCCGATTTGACCGACCACCTATGCACCCCCCACCCCTCTCCCCGGTTTGACCGACCACCTCTGCACCCCCCTCCCCAAGCGGCGACGAGCTCTCCTCCCCCCACGTTGATCTGCCCCCCCTCCGCGTCGACGTCAAGCTCCCTCGTCAACCACCTCCCTTCCCTGCTCGATCGCTTGTTCCTCCCCTGCTCACCCCCCCATGGCAGAGCTCAAAGCCCCCTCCCCCCCTCCCTCCCGACCCTCCTCGGCAGAGCTTAGAGCCTCCCCCCCCTCCCCCGATCGACCCTCCTAGGCAGAGCTTAGAGCCCCCCCCTCCCGCAGAACTCCTTCCCGAAGACGTCGACCTCTGCAACCCCCACACATCTCGACCTCGAAGACTTTGACCGCAGGCTTCCATGACTGCCCCCCTTCCACCCCAACCCCCCCCCCCCCCCCGTCCCGCAGAGCTCCTTCCCGAAGACGTCGACCTCTGCAACCCCCACACATCTCGGCCACGAAGACTTCGACCACAGGCTTCCATGGCTGCCCCCCTTCCACACCCCCCGTCCTGCACAGCTCCTTCCCAAGACTTCGACCTCTGCAACCCCCATACACCTCGGCCTCGAAGACTTCAACCGCAGGCTTCCCCCCGCCGCAGGCTTCCATGACTGCCCCCCTTCCCCCCCCCCCCGCCCGCACCTCTGCAACTCCTCCCCTTGCCGATTTTGCAAGCCCCCCCTCACCCATCCCGTAGCCCCCGGCAGGCTTCCAACTCTTCGACCATGACTCCCCCCCCCCCCCCCCGTCGCAGGCTTCCGCTTCGCCGATAAGGATTGTTGGCGCGCCTCCCTTCATGAGCTTCCGGCTCACCGTCAACGATTGTCCGCACCTATACAACCCCTCCCTTTGCAGCCCCCCCCCCCCAGCGCGTTGACCCTGCAAGCTCCTCGCACCTCTACAACCCCCTCACCCCCCTGTGGAACCGCCTTGGTGCAGGTGCAACCTGCAAGCCCTCCTCACCCCCCGCACTGCATGCAAGCAAACTCCCCCCCCCCCACCGGTTGACCAAAGTCACGTTTGTTGCAGCTGCCGCCTGAAGAGAAAAGCATGAGATAATTTTTATTTAGGTTATTCTCAGTCGTTAGATGTTTGAGTGGTTAGATTAACTCAATCATCTGGTTGAGTTAATGAAGTAAAGTAACGAAAGGTTATGGATGTAAGACGGCGCACTTATTCAGGGTCCTGAACGTAATTCACGATTATGCAAAGTTATGAATGTTATTGCGAAATTACTCAGGGTTATGGGTGTAAAAATCCCTATATTTAAAGACCTTGTTCTCCACAAACTTCATTACTATTTTACTCAACACGAAGTTCTGACATACTAGAGAGGAAGATAATATTGATTGATAGGTATTCATTTATTCCTGATATTATCCTTGAGTTCTAGATATTCCTCTGCAATCGAAGGAGCTAGATATTCCCCTGCAATGGAAGGAGCTATGTGACTGCAGATTGAAAGCGGCAGAGATGCCAGCTTCTAGAACAAAATGAAGCCATGAATAGTGGCTTGGCTAAGTTTTATGCAAGTTGATCTTTAGACGAATTGAACTTGACAAGCAGTTGTCCTATAGAGACTTGATCATGAACAAAGTGGTAATCCGCGTCAATGTGCTTGGTTCAAGCACGGAATGCAAGATTTGTGGCCAAGTAGGTGGCGTGAAATATTGTCATACCGTGTAAAAAGTAGGGAAAGAGAGGGGAGGGAGAGAGAAAGGTGATTTCAATTTCTTGACATCTCTATTACAATGATTTCTATTACAGACCTTTTCTTAAGTGTTGAAATCGAGAGAGCAATCACCAGAAGAATGATACAGATTTACGTGGAAAACCCTACAGAGGGAAAAACCACGGGGGCACGTACAAACCCTAATCTCCCTCACCAGAGATTAGGGATCTCTCTCACTATCTTATCTTTCAATAAGGGGGGATGAGTACAAGATATAGACGACGTAAATGGTGCCTCATCTCTAGATCCATTTACCCATTTAAATAACAACTCGACACTCCCTCTCAAGTTGGGCATACATGTTTGCCATGCCGAACTTGCCTACATTCATCTCACATTGTACAGTAGGCAGCCCCTTTGTGAAAAGATCAGCAACCTGATCGGTAGACTTCAAGTAAGGAAGACACAACAGTCCAGCATCAATCTTCTCACGGATGAAATGTCTATCTATCTCCACATGCTTTTTTCTATCATGCATTACAAGGTTGTTGACCAAGTTCATTGCAGCTTTATTGTCACAAAATATCTTCATCGACGTACTCGCTTTGATGCCCAAGTCATTTAACAGAATTTTTAGCCATAGAATTTCAGTGACAGCATTTGCAAGAGTACGATATTTAGCTTCAACACCCGATCTTGAAACCACAATATGATTTTTTACTTCTCCAAATAATCAGATCTCCACACAAATATATAGCATAGCCTGAAGTGGATCGCTTATCATCCGCAGAACTAGCCCAGTCAACATCAGTGTATCCATCAATTGTAACTGTTGGAAAAAGAGCAAAAATCTATTATTCCAAGAAGCCCTAGGCTCTCTTATATAGGGAGAGACCTCACGGGTAAAATACATAGTAGTCCAGAGAGTAAACAGAAATTACAAAAAGATACAAAACATAATAATATCGGTCTCTACACTCCCCCTCAAGGTGGAGCATAGATGTCTATCATTCTCAGCTTGGAAGAACATCTCTGGAAGGGTCCTCTGAGCAACGGCTTGGTGAATATGTCAGCAGTCTGATCTCCCGAGCTCACGTGAGATGTAGATATCAAGCCTCTCTAGATCAAGTCTCTAGTGTAGTGACAGTCAACTTCAATATGCTTTGTTCTTTCATGGAATGCTCGATTATTGGCAATAAACAATGCCGCATGATTGTCACACTGAAGCTGCATGGGTAAAGGTACTGCTATATGTAGATCCTCTAGCACAGATCGAACCCACATCATCTCCGTGCTTGCTTGCACCATGGCCCTATATTCAAATTCAACACTAGACCTTGCCACAACAGTTTGTTTCTTGCTTTTCCAAGAAACTAGAGAGCTCCCAACACAAACAACAAATCCTGAGGTCGACTTTCGATCCTTAGGACACCCTGCATAATCGACATCTGTACATGCTGAAATAGATAAATTTGTGCCCTTTCGAAATAGCAGTCCTGAACTTGGAGAAGACTTTAGATACCTCAGTTTCATATATATGGCATCCATATGAACTTGTCTTGGCTGCTCCATAAATTGACTCACCTGGCTTACTGCAAAGGCAATATCGGGTCGAGTTATGGTAATATAAAGGAGCTTACCCACCATTTCTCTATATCTCCTCTTATCTACTTCAGCAGTGTCATCATCATATAGATTCATGCTTGGATCCATGGGAATACTCGATGGTCTGCATCCAACCATGCATGTCTCAGTCAAAAAATCTGTAATGTACTTCCTTTGGGTCATCACCAGACCCTGTGCATTCCTGGCAAATTCCAACCCCAGAAAGTATCTTAGGGTTCCAAGATCCTTTGTGATGAACTGATGGCCCAGAAATGCTTTTGCCCTCTCTATTCCCTGAACATCATCTCCTGTCACCAGAATATCATCAACGTAGACCATGATGACAATCGTACCTGCAGAAGACTTCTGAATAGACGAGTGATCTGCACTTGATCTTTTGAACCCCTGTCGTTCGATCAGATGGGAAAGCTTTCGGAACCATGCCCTTGGGCTCTGCTTAAGGTCATAAATTGCCTTGTGAAGTCTACACACCATATGCTTCTCCCCCTCAGCAGTGAACCCTGGTGGCTGCTGCATGTAGACTTCCTTCTGCAAATCTCCATACAAGAAAGCATTCTTGACATCAAGTTGAGATATAGTCCAGTCACGTACCACAACAACTGATAAGAGAATGCGAAGAGTAGAGTGATGAGCCACTGGAGAAAATGTATCCATATAATCCACACCATAAGTTTGTGTGAAACCTCTCGCAACTAGCCTTGCCTTGTATCTATCTAGACAGCCATCAACACGGTATTTAACTGTGAATACCCATTTAAAGCTAACAATGGATGCATCAGAAGGAGCATTAACCAGGCTCCATGTCCCGCGAGACTATAAGGCACGCATCTCTTCTTCCATAGCCAGTCGCCAGCAATCAATCTTCATGGCTTCTTGATATGTCTGTGGTATGTCCATGGAAGACAAAGCTGTAGCAAAAATGCTGAAAGTCGCATGTGAGGCGATAAAAAGACACCTGGGAAGCAAATGGATAAGACGCACACGTCCGCTTATGCTTCTTGATAGCAATAGGGAGATCAAGGTCGTTGTCCTCTATACTGGATGGTAGAATCTCCTCCTGCAATGAAGAATCTTGCACATGTACCATATCTGACCCATCAATAGTGATGCCATCTGAACATACCTGAGGCGTTATGGATGCCTGATGTGTAGCCTGAGCAGGACCTGACCGACGCGTATAGAATTTTGGTAAAGGTGGAATAGGAGGTTGTGGAGGTGGTGGTGGTGGAGGTGACGGTGGGTTAGGTGACGTAGCAACTGGAGCAGGAATGGACTCAGGTGAACTCTGACTTGGAGGCGGAGGAACATAGACATCATCATTGGTAGTGGATGGAACCATCCTGTCGTCTGCAGGAGAAAAATACATAAAGGACTCAAAAAACGCGACATCAACACTGACAAAATATTTTTTATTGTTAGAGCATAAGTTGTATGCACCCATTGTGTTGTAACAGGGTAAATGGATCCTGGAGGAGATCCATTTACCCCACCCAGTTGTTTAGTCCCACATCGTCCAGTGGTGGGACTCGGAGGCTCTGGAGAGGCTATATAAGGAGCCCCAGACCTCCTGTACTCATTGAGAAAGTTCAATAGAATATACGCCCCGTTGAGGGCTTCTCCCGTGGTTTCATCCCGCTCCTCACGGAGTAGGGTTCCACGTAAAATCTTTTGTGTTCTTTGATGTTTATCTTTCTTGTCTATGCTCTGTTTATCGTTTCCGCTTCCGCTTCCGATTTTCTAACATGGTATCAGAGCGGGTTCGATTCTCGAGGGTCTGTCTATTCTTTATTTTTGTATTCAAGATTCGATTGTTAGATTACATCGTTCATTGTTCCCGAAGATCATTATTCTTTGAAGATTCGATTTTTTTTTTGGAGATCTGCACAAGTTTTGGTTCAAGAATTCTAGGGTTTTCCGAAACCCAAATACACATTTCCAGGCCGCCGGCACCTTCGGTCATCTCCTAATTGTTGAATCCAAGTTCATTGAGAAAGTGCAGCAGGATATCTCTGGATCTGGCGTGAAGAAACCACTCCAGATCCTCGCAGCGATTCATCTGGCACAGGCCGCGAGATCCATGCGCAGGCGGCGCACCCATCTTCTCGCGTCCAGCCATCTCAGCGAAGCCTGTCCAGCCTCCTCCCAAGGCGCGATTCCTCGTGTTCAAGTCCCTTGCCAGCAGCACGAGCCCTAGCGGCTCCATCATCGGTTCCAGGAACACCAGGCGACTCACTGCGCAACCTTATGGCGACGTTCGAGCCTCTGCGCACGACCTCCAGAGCGACACTGATCCTTGGTGGAGCAAGGCGGTGCCACACAGCAAGGCGATCCCTAGCCCTGGTGACACCTCCAAGTCCATGGCGTCTGCTCCAGCCAGGCGGCGGCGCCTCGCATCATCGATCAATCTCCAAGCGCGCATAGGAGCATGTGCGCTCCTTGCAGAAGCATCGCGCGCCCTCCCAGGCGGCGCACCAAGGAGCCGGCCCCCTCCAGGGCATCACACAACTCGCGATCTCCAAGGCGCCGCTCCTACGCTGCGAAGACGATCCCCCTGGCGCATACCGCGCGCACACCTGCGAAGACGATCCTGCGCGTACGCACCTCCTGGCGCATACCTCGCGCGACTCCAGATAAGCCCCCCCTCGCGCACACCTGTGGAACTCCAGGCGCCCGCGCGCCCAGGCAGCGATGCCGCAACCCGCTGGCGATCCCCCTGCGCAGCTCCAGCGACGCCCATCGCTGGTCCAGGCGCCTCCGCTTGCGCAGGACACCCTTCCAGGCGGGAAGCCCGCTCGGCCGTGCATCTCCTGAGACGGCTCCAGCCGCCATGACCGTCAGCGGCGCAAATGAAGAAAGCCCCGTAGGGGGCGGCTGGCGTTGAAGATGGGTTCCTTCGTGGGAACCCTAAAGCAGCCTGTTCTTTATTTTTTAAAAAAAAATGTATGTGTTATTTACATGAAAGCCCAAGTGGGCTGCTATTAAAAAAAAGAGAGGGAGGGGGATGGTTGAGCCCAAGTGGGCTAGGCTGTTTTTAATTAAAAAAAAGGGAGGGGGAGACGTACGGTTTTCGAAAAAAAAAAGAGAAAAAGGAAAAAAAGGGGCGTACATATAACAGAAAAAGTCGTACACATTTTTCATTAAAAAAAAGACGCGTATAAATTGAAGAGCCGTACGCAAATTCAAAAAAAAATCTGAAAAGCCGTAAAAAAAATGGTTTGAACGGCTTACAAAAAAAAATACAAAAAAAATTGACGACTTATAAAAAAAATGATGAAAAAGCCGCAAGCCTTATGTTCTTGGTGTTTTCCCCATTATGTTGTCTTCTCCCAACTTGGTCAATTTCTCTGTTTTCCGACCAATATGGGAGAAAGGGGGAGTATATGTAGAGTCACAAGTTCTGTCCCAGATTCAGATACCAGTCTCCAGACCAGCCAGTTGATCAGACTCTACAGATTCGGTTTCAGACTCGACGATTGCCTTTCGAGTCCAGTTTCAGACACGCACAAGTGTGCGGTCATTGTCAGATGAGCATAAGTTGCCATCATTGTCAGAGGTCCCCATCATTCTTCTAGTTGTCAGGCCAGAGTTTTCATGTGAGCCATAGGGACTCCATAGTAGAGGACCATTCCCTTGAGGGCAAGGGTTTTCATGTGGTATCATAGGTACACCAGAGCAGTGCACCATTCTCTGAGCCAGATGGGAGAGACCCAGTTCTCCGACGAGGAGACTTCAGGCGCAGTTCAGACTCGACGGTCAGATTCCGAGTCTTCAGTTGACTCACACTCCAGCCCGTTCGTCCTCCTCACCTGCACGGCATGAGAAGCAACGTCCTCGACTGCAGCAATGTACGCGTTGGGTTGATATTGTCCGTAGTGTCTTGTGCGTTGAGTTGAGATTCTATCTGTTTGTCCAAGCTGAGCATTGCATGCTCCAGCTTGAGGGGGAGTGTTAGAGCATAAGTTGTATGCGCCCATTGTGTTGTAACAGGGTAAATGGATCCTGGAGGAGATCCATTTACCCCACCCAGTTGTTTAGTCCCACATCGTCCAGTGGTGGGACTCGGAGGCTCTGGAGAGGCTATATAAGGAGCCCCAGACCTCCTGTACTCATTGAGAAAGTTCAATAGAATATACGCCCCGTTGAGGGCTTCTCCCGTGGTTTCATCCCGCTCCTCACGGAGTAGGGTTCCACGTAAAATCTTTTGTGTTCTTTGATGTTTATCTTTCTTGTCTATGCTCTGTTTATCGTTTCCGCTTCCGCTTCCGATTTTCTAACATTTATTTATGGGGTCATAACAACGATAGCCCTTCTGAGTCCGAGAGTAACCTACAAAGACACACTTGACAGCTCTAGGAGAGAGCTTGTCAAGTCCAGGAGACAAGAGATGAACAAACGCAATAGTACCAAAGACACGAGGAGTAAGTGAGAATAATTCTTTATCCGGAAAAATGATAGAAAGAGGAATTTTCTCACCAAGGACAGATGACGGCATACGATTGACTAGATAGCAAGTGTAAGAACAGCATCCCCTCAAAAGGTGATAGGAGCACAACTGCTGAGATGTGTAAGGATAAGTGGTTTGGTGAATAATGCCCTTAGACGAGAGAAACTGAGAGAAAGACCGTGTGCAAAATTCCAGTGCATTATCTGTTCGAACATATTTGACAGTAGACGAAAAAACATCCCGCACTTCATTAATCAAGTTTTTAACAACATCCCCTGCTTCAGACTTATTCTTTAAAAGAAAGACCTAAGATACACGAGAGAAATCATCCACTACAACTAGATATAACCTGTGTCCCTGATGATCATGTACACGACTTGGACCCCAAATATCAATATGAAATAATTCAAACGGGGAGCTACTGCTCCGACTCTGACGACTGGGGAAGCTAGACCGTTGATGCTTTCCCAACTGACATGCTTCACAGCGAAAGGAGGAACTTGGAGAGATCTGAGGCAGTAGATGTCGCATTTTCTGGAGCGGGAGATGACCAAAGCGAAGATGCCAGATGTACGGAAAAACTGGTCCGACAGAATGAGAAGAGACGCCAGCATAAGAATTCCGGACCAGTCGATACTAACCATTCTGCTCAGAGCCACAGCCAATCACCCTGCCCGTTAGTATATCCTGAAAAATAGGAGAAGAGGGGTCAAATATGGCACGACAGTGCAAATCCTTCGTAATCTGACTAATAGATAACCGATTCATGGAGAACTCAGGAGCATGTAGAACATTCTGTAGACGCATAGAGGGAGATAAGAAAACCTCTCCCTGTCCAACAAGGGGCGAATGGGCACCATCTGCGATCTGTACTGAACGGCCATGGGGAATGTCCCTGTAGGACTCAAGTCTCTCTCGATCTCGGCAGAGGTGATGTGGGGTACCAGAATCTATAATCCAATCAGATATATCATGACAAGACGTGAGGGTAGTAGCACTACCTGAGGTACTAGCAACAGCAGAGGAACTGGCAGAAGCTGTGGCAGCAACATCTGAAGGTCCACCAGAAGAATCAGTAGATGATTGTGGCATAGTATCACGTAGACGTGCCACAAGCTCCTCGAATCGGTTGTCTGCATTGGATGCTGACTGGGGTAGAGCATGCTCGACTACACGTGCCGATGCTGGAAACCCATGCTTAGAGTAACATGTATCCTCCGAGTGGCCCGTGCGGTGACAAAACGAACATGGCTAACGAAGGCGACCTCCCCTACCATGAGGTCCACGACCACGACCAAAAAACTGACCACCTCTCCCACGCGATACTGCCATCGCCGATGGGGGTGGAGTCATTGTGCTGGAAGAAACTGATATGCGACTGAGCCTCAGGTAAACATCCTTCATTGGAGGAATAACTGCATCGGCCAAAATCTGAGAGTGGGCTGCCTCATACTCAGGATCTAGGGCTGCAAGTAGAATGCTCACCATGGTAGCATTGCGAAATGTCTTCTGCTGCTCAGGAGTCGCGGTGAGTGGAATGGTACTGTATAACTTCTCAAACATCCCTCTCAGGGACGTGTACAGTGAGTGAAGTGGCCTGCCATTCTGCTTCATCGTAAATATATCGTGTCGGAGCTGTAACATCTTGGTCTCATTCCGCACTTGAGAGTACGTAACGACCAGAATATCCCACATTGCCTTGGCAATGGGTTGATGGAGAACATAATTGGCAATCTCCATCGACAGTGTGCCTGGCAACCAAACTTTGGTGTAGGAATCATCAGCCTCCCACGAGGCATATATCCCAGTCTTCTCTGTCGGCTCTTCTTCGGTAAGAATATGCTTCTAAGCTTCTTACCATTGGACTTCATGAGACTAAAAAACTGCATCACCCAGAGCTCATAATCTGTGCCGTTCATCTTGACTATAGGCGCAGGACCCTTGAAGGCGCCTATGGAGGGCATATCAACGTTGTTCTCTGACATGTTGCCGTAGATGAAGAACTCGGGATTGTAGACTAGAAACTGGTGTCTACAAAAACTTGATCGGATTTGAGTGCATATGTAGATGTTACGCACTCAAATCTATGGAAATAGACCGACTGACGAGAGAGTAGGTGTCGACGTGTAAGGGAGGGGAACCCTGCGGTTGGGGTCCCCTACCTAGGGCTGAACTCGGCGGAGGGTGGTGACGTAGGGCGGCCTACGGCACCGTTGGAGGCCCCGCGTGGAGATGCGGGCCCGGTGTCGATGAGAGAGGCCTGGCGGCGGGAGGAGGGGTCTGGACTCTGGAGGGACCCGGCGGCTGGGAGGCGGAGGGCCCGGCGGGAAGAGAAGGGACTCGACGGTGGCGGAAGGGTGGTGGTGGGGTGGCGACGGCACAAAACCCCAGGGCTCTGATACCATGTTGGAAAAAGAGCAAAAATCTATTATTCCAAGAAGCCCTAGGCTCTCTTATATAGGGAGAGACCTCACGGTAAAATACATAGTAGTCTAGAGAGTAAACAAAAATTACGAAAAGATAAAAAAACATAATAATATCAGTCTCTACAATAACTTCAAGATTTTTCTTGAGCATAATCCCTTTTCCTAGCGACCTTTTATGTAGCTTAGAATTCTATTCACTGCATTAGCATCAGAGGTGGTTGGAGCATGCATGAATCAACTCACCACATTTACCGCATAGGTAATTTCTGGTCTCATGGGGATAAGATAAATCAACTTCCCCGCCAATCTTTGATATCTTCCTTTTCCTAAATCATCAAGGAGCTCACCATCTTCTTTAGCAAGTTTATGATTTGCCTCAATAGGGATAGTAGTATATTTACATCCCAACATGCCACATTCCTTTATCATATCAAGAGCGTATTTTCTTTGACTTAGACATATACCCCCTGGGGATTGAGCAATCTCGATACTTAGGATGTACTTTAGCCTGCCCAAGTCTTTCAATTCAAATTCAGTTGCAAGTGTTTTCTTTATCTTTAGAAGTTCCGCCTTGTCATCACCTATAAGAATCATGTCATCCACATACACTAACAGAATACACATCTGTCACCGTTCCTTCTAACAAATAGAGTGTGATCTCCATTTACTTGGGGTATATCCATTCCTAATCATAACCACGCGTAGACGTTCAAACCACACTCTTGGAGATTGTTTTAGTCCATACAAAGATCTCTTTAGTTTGCAACACTTACCATCATTCTCGAACCCAGACGGCATTTTCAAATATACTTCTTCTTTGAGATCACCATTTAAGAAAGACTTTTTCACATCTAGTTGGTGCATTTCCATGAAAAATAAGCTGCTAGGCAAATAACAACCCTAATTGTATTCATCTTAGCAACATGAACAAAGGCCTCAAGGTAGTCAGTCCCATATTTCTGACTGTATCCTTTAGCCACAAAACAAGCCTTGAGTGCCCTTAGGGACATCGACAATATCCCTTCTTTACCAAAGCTTACATTTCTTATCTCATTACATTGACCCGTTTCTGATCATTTTTGGCATCATTAATATTTTTAGGAACATGATGAGCATCTAAAGAGGTAATAAATCATCTGTATTTTAGCCTCATCTTGGTGTAAACAAAGTCTTCCACAAGATAACGAGTAGAGGCTCGAACAGATCTAACAGCTTTTCTCACAGCAATGGGGCGGTCATCCATTAAAGGCTCTAAATTGTCAACGAGAATATCAGGAGTGAGAGGAATATTTACAGAGTCTTCGTGTCCCAAATTTAAGGAGAGATTGAAATCATGGCTTTATATGATTTCTTCTTTAGTCTCCTCCCTGGGGAAATCATGTCTTTGCATCATTTCTTCTTTAATCTCCACCACAGTATCCACTTCCTTTCGTCTATTATAAGTCTGACCAAATCGGCCTTTATCCTAGTTATCTTCTTTTCTATCTTGCTCATTGTCATCCCTTACATGGATATTCTCTTGTATATCACCAAGAAAGTAAATTCCCTTCTCATTTTTCTCAAGATCTATATTGGCATGCTCCCTCTGAGAAAAACTATTAGGAAAGTAGGGTTCATCTTTAAAGAAAGTGAC
The DNA here is from genome assembly GCA_037367405.1 of Ottelia alismoides. Taxonomy (NCBI): domain Eukaryota; kingdom Viridiplantae; phylum Streptophyta; class Magnoliopsida; order Alismatales; family Hydrocharitaceae; genus Ottelia; species Ottelia alismoides. Next base: position 101,310 of record JAZKJV010004984.1, on the reverse strand, counting down.
ATCCTTACTCACATGAAGGCGATGGGCCATTGGATCATAACATTTGTAACCTTTTTGTGTTCCAGAATAACCGAGAAAGATGCATTTTGTAGCTCGTGGATCTAATTTTCGCATACCTGGTCCAGAGATATGGAGGAGACATACACATCCAAAGACCCGAGGGTCCAAACTGAAAGGAGAGTTATCGGGATGAATAATAGAGTAGGGAGTTCTCTTTGCTATCACACCAGAAGATATCATGTTTATCACATAAGCTGCAATTAAGACAGCCTCTCCCCAAAACATATTTGGCACATTTCCCTGAAGAGTGCTCTAATAACACTCAACAAGTGATGATTTTTTTCTTCGGCTACATTCTGTTGTGGTGTATAACTACACGAGGTTTCATGAATGATGCCCTTCTCATCAAGAAAAGTAGATAGAGATCTTTCTAAGTATTCCCTATCATTATCCGTCCTTAGCTTCTTAATTTTGGCTCCATACTAAGTGGCAACCATATTTGTGAAACTTTTGATTGCTTTAGGAACTTCACTCCTACTTTTCAAAAAGTATAAGAAGGTACTCCTTGAGAAATCATCGACAAAAGTAATATAGTAGAGATGATCACCAACACTCCTTATATTTGAAGGTCCCCACACATCAGAATGAACAAGTTCAAAGGCATGAGCAGACTTACTGGTAGAAATATGATAAGTGCTCCGAGTTTGTTTTGCAAATTGGCATACATCACATTGCAAATCATTTTCAGATAATTTTGAAAAAATATCATGCATCAACTCTCGCAGAGAAGAGAAATTGATACGACCAAGACGCTCATGCCTTCGAACAATCCGTCTCAAGTCAAACCTTCATTGCAGAAGTAATAGCTTGACCAACCCGAGCAGGAAGGCGATATAAACCATCTTCAACTCGACCAATTCCAATCTTCTTTCCCATCTCCAAGTCTTCTAGAATACAGAAACTCTGGTCAAAAATTATCTTACAGTTCAATTCTTTTGTGATCAAACTAACAGACAAAAGATTTATTGGAAAATCAGGCACATGAAGAGCATCATGAAGGAGGAACCGATCTACAACAGATATGGTCCATTTCCCAGCGATGGTAGCAGGAGATCCATCTGCAACAGTAACTTTCTCTCTTCCTGAGCATAATTTGTAATCATGAAACATTCACGGATCACATGTCATATGTTCAGATGCACCACTGTTGATGACCCATTTGGATTTAATAAAGCAAGCACTGACACTTCTTGTATTAACCATTGAATTAACATCTATAGAGTGCAGCAAACCATGTCCCTTTGTGATTGATTTCTCCAAAAGAGATTGGAACTCCGATTAGTATCCATTTAAACTTCAAGGATAAGCAACCACAAAAGAAGAAAAACACATGGCGGAGATGCCAAATCGCAAAGGAGCAAGCAATCAAATCCGCCACATACGGATTAAATAACAAAGGAGCAACAACGCAAACCTAGGCATGCGGGCACTGGGAGGCCACGCGTGCAATCTTCGACTAGAAACTCAGGCTGGTACAATGCTGGAAACTCATGATGGGGAGAACGTGCTCAAGATGGCCGCAAACAGGAGGTCCAAGGAGGCGCACACACCACAGAAGGATCATGCACACGGGATGGCTGTGCATATGACACTCCAGCAGATGGGTCGACTAGGAGGTGCTGGACCCGTTCTCAGAAAGAGGATCCCAACAACCCTATCCTAAGGGCCTGAAGTCAATCATGGATCACACAAGAGCATAGGAATCGCTCTTGGGCAGAACTCGCACAGGAGCAGCACTTGCAGAACCGAATCGCAGAACATCAATCTCGCCAGCCCTATTTCCAAGTAACAACAAATTTCCAAGTATAAGAGGATCCTTCACCAAACACTTTGAGGAAGTCACTAGCAAATAGAAGACAAGTCTTTCGATTGGAAAGAGTAATGAGCCTGAGTTTGATTTGTGGTCACAGATTCCCCAGATTCTTGGTGATTGAAAGCATCTTACTCCTCAGCCAGATTCTCTATTGAATCTTAAATGAACCAATTGGAATATAGTAATGCATCACGCCTAGAGATATCAATCAGAGGTAGCGAAACTTGATCCTCGGTGATATCTACTATTTGCTCAACATGTTCAAAGCTTTACATCAAGACCAAATGGGATATTAAAGGATGACTCGGCCAAGGGAGCAGACCTTGTGCAAGGAATGTTGCAAAAGATAGAGGCGTCAATTGAAACCGGGTTACAAGTCCAAGTTCAGAACAATAATCTCGCCAGCCCTATCACAGCAGAACATGCAGGACTAGTAGGACCCTGTGCGGTTGCAATTGAAGATGATCACAGCCACAGAGGCTCTGATACCATGTTGAAATCGAGAGAGCAATTACCAGAAGAGTGACACAGATTTACGTGGAAAACGAAGAGGGAAAACCACGGGGGCACGCACAAACTCTAATCTCCCTAACCAAAGATTAGGGATCTCTCTTCACTATCTTATCTGTCAATAATTGGGATGAGTACAAGATATAGATGATGGGTAAATAGTCCCGCATCTCTAGATCCAATTACCCATTTAAAAAACAACTCAACATTAAGAATAAGATATTAACAACCTCTCCAGACAAACTCTTCACTGCTTCTACTCAACAAAAATGAAGATGCGACATAATGCAGAAGATGACAATATAGAAAAATTATAATTATGTAACCTCTTTTTTCAAAATATTTAATCCCAATAGTATCCTTGACACCAAGAACGTACATACTCATTGACCATGGCTTAATGTTGAATATATATCTAAAGCATGCTTGTTTATTCCAATGGTCGACATAATCTATTTCTTACCAAGCAGTATGGCATTCATTTCAATTCTAATCATCATTACCCTGTTTTTTCAATGTATTTTTGTGTGCAAGTATTTTGATGCTACTCTCGTTTCTTCCCTTCCTTAAAAAAGTTGAGTATTGATTTGACCACTAATGATGGAGTGTGATAAGAAAGGCGAAAATTAGTAACCATCAAGCCGAGATTAATTGAAAGTCAGAAGAATAGATATTAGATAATTAAATTGCAGAGAAAACCATATCAAGTTAGTACAACAGTTCCAAGTCATGAAATTGGTTATCTTTACTCATACCTTTGCTTCCCACCATCGCTTAGTTTATTAATCACATTTCCGAGAATCATCAAACTTTTATTGATGTATTTTCCTTCCTTCAAACGTACTCCATCAGCTCCTGTCTTCGCAATTCTCTCTGAACCGGCTAAATCTACTAGATTCTGTTTAAGGATTAATTAGACTTCCGGATATTCTCGAAAATACTGTAGTAAATAAAAACAAATAGAATGCATAGTGAGCATCCAAGAAACATGAACCACATTAAGACATGCCAACATACTTATACAGCGAGGTAAATTCCTTGGTAGTGTACTTGAAGAACATAATTCATAACATGGTCCCAAAGATGTTAATTCCATGAATAATGTAGTGATGTCGCATGTCTAAAATGTGTTATGCATATCGCATATTAGACATGCGACATCCATACATCGTATGTCTAAAATGTGTTATGTATATCGCATATTAGACATGTGACATCCATACATTACAAAATGTGAAACACTCGGGAAAAGTTTATATCGCATTATTAGAATGCGACATCAAAATTGTGAGTTTTGATGTCGCGTTCTATGAATGTATTATAAGAAGGAAATGCCAAAAAAAACCCCAATTTTGATATATTATTGTACAAGTGTCACATTTTTATATGTGACATGTATAGCACATTTTTTAAATGTGATTTTAGGATACTATTTAGAGAATTAACATCTTTGGGACCATACCCGAGGATATGCAAGTACACTACTGAGGAATTTGCCTCCTTATACAGCTGCACTAGCACAAGTATAGGCATAACATGATGGCACAACTTGTGGCAAGCATTGCTGTGGCAAAGCCAATGTGACTGCTTTTCTATGATTTAACCACATGAGCCTAGGTAATATATTTTAGATGCAGCACTAATACGTTAAACAGAATTAGAAAGTGGAGTTCAGAAGTATGTACCAAAACAGACACACGGATGGCATCAGCATTCTGAAAATCACCTGAACCAATGGAATCTTTTGCACTGCTTTCAATGACCTTTTAGTGCACAGTACACTTGATTAATAATCACAAAGTACAAATGATGATAAAAATGACAAAGCCTTCTCTCACTATAAGTAGGGTCGGCTACATGGATTCTTGCTCAAATCCATGTTGAAAGATTCGACTATATTTTATGTTGGTTGTCGACTACCTAACGCAACCTCCACACGAGGGGATTTGAACCCTGCTCTTTTGAGTGGTAGGCACACATCGTACAAAGTACAAAAGATGATGTTGGTTTTATTAGATCACCTACCATCCTGAATATGGTGTGAGATCTGCTACTCCTCACATTCATATTTGTCTCTCCAAATCGCCGATTAGCTGCAATTAATTGGGAAAAAAAGAAATTAAGCGATTTATCTATTCTCAATCATATTCATATCAAGCATATGACAAAATATTGGCAGGTGACATTGTCGCAAACTTGGCAGCAACAAGATATGTTGCGAATTTAGTTATTTGTTTTATTGTTTGAAAGAAAGGCTAGGACATAATTGTCTATACAAAACCATTACATTTGAGGTTTTCTAAGTTTCTAATGATATGAAATTCTTGAAAGAAGGTTTGAATTTTTTGCATCCAACAGTATTAGGAATCAAATTATTAATATGTAGTTAAATATCAAAAAATCAACCATGTGAAGTTTGGAGATATTTGATATTATTGAAAATAATAAGACAATCATGAATTCTTTCATGAACAAAAAGAAGAATGGTATGTGATATCTTTGTTGTAAGCTTTTAAAGATCAAGACTAGTCACCTTAAAAAGAGGAATGTTACTATTTGGTAAAGCGATCACATCACCAAACACAACCAGAACAATAAGAATACCTTCTCCAAGTTTGATGAGCTTGAGCACTTGTTCAGCACTATTTACAATTTCCTCCCTAAGGCCGGCAACGTAAATTCCACGCTGCACAATTGCCAGAAAGGTTCAGACTACAGTTATTACTATATGCAAAATAGATCCTATAATTTTTTAAGTAAACCACACACATCCAAACTCTCGTGAATTGGAAGCCTCTCGCTTCCCAGTGATAACAAGTCATTTATCTCCTCATTGTAGATCTCCATGTATGAAACTCTAATAAGGAATTCACGGTCTTTGATCTGCAAGTATGATGAATGAATAAAAGCAAAAAATAACCGTTAAAAATCAGTATGATTCTAATAATATTTATATAGATTAAGTAACTTAATGTGCACAAGTTGTTTTATAGCCGTGTCTTTCTACAGAAGCAATGTGAGTGTACGGTAGCTAAAAAAACATACGATGTAGTTTATGGTGGAAAGTATACATGTCAATGAAGAGAGGAAAGGAGTGGCTGAGAGTGTGTTAATAAAATACAACTTGCATTAACAAAGCGGATATCTAGACCTTGTTAAGCCCTTATCCTTGATCCCACCCTTGTATTCTTAACCAAATCAGTTCAAATTAGAAAGAAGAGGGACAATGTTGTGCCAGAAAACCATGTCAGTGACAGTATTCTGTCATAAAACCCTCACCCATAATGTCTAAATAGATTACATGCATTTTCTTAATGATCTGAGTCGAGAAACCAGAATATATATTGTTGGAGTATTAGTGGTTGTGCGCCCTTTATGTTGTAGCAGGGTAAATGGATCCTGGAGAAGATCCATTTACCCCCATCCAGTGTTTAGTCCCACACCGCCTGTGGGTGGGACTTGGAGGCTCTGGAGAGGTTATATAAAGAGCCCCAGACCTCCTGTAACAGTTGAGAAAGTCAATAGACAAACACGCCCCGTTGAGGGCTTCTCCCGTGGTTTCATCCCGCTCCTCACGGAGTAGGGTTCCACGTAAAATCCCATGTTCCATGTTTTATATTTCTTGAGTTTATGCTCTATTTTATCATTCCGCTTCCGCTTCCGATTTTCTAACATGGTATCAGAGCGGGTTCGATTCTCGAGGTTTTTCATATTCTTTATTTATTCGAGATTCGATTGTAATATTGTTCTTGAAGATCATCTATGATTCAAGTTCTGTCGTTGTTTGGGTTTTGAAACCCTAAAATTCTAGAAGTCTGTTGCCGTCAATCTTCAGATATTGGAAGAATACTATTTTGCCCAGGGTTCGATTTCTTGAACCCTAATCTCGAGAGCTCGAGCAATGATCCCAGGACCATGCACGCATCCGCAGGACCATCTCGATGCGGTATTTGCTTCAGTTCAAGACCGCCTCTTCAGATCTCGCCCGTCCAGCAGCAGGTCTATCCCTTGCGGCAACCCGATGCTCGACGATCTGAACTCCCAGCGCGAGCATCTTTCCACGAAGCCGCAGATCGCCAGCACTGCGCGAGTGCCAGCCCCGCGCAGGCGATGCCCTCGATCGCCTCCAAGTCCTGGCGAGATCTCCAGCAACGTCCGTACGGCATCGCCTCCAAGAGCATCGCGCGCCATCACAGCCCAGGCGACCCCAGATCCCTAGCGCGCAGGAGGCGCCGCCCAGGATCCATAGCGCGTAGGAGGTGCACACAGCAGGCCGCCCCGCCGCATTCCATCCTCCAGCGCGAGGCGACCCCCCGTGCCTGCGCAACTTCCAGGAGTCACGAGCACAGGCGGTGCACTCCTTCTGCGCTTCGAGGAGGCGCAAGATCTCCAGAGGCCGCCCATATCTCCTTCGACGATCCCAAAAAAAAAAGGAATCTCCAGGCGCGACTCACAGCAGCGGCTGCAGCCGCACCTCCCAAGCCTCGCGCGCACATCTCCTTCACAAGACCCAGGCGCAAGAGAGGATCAGCGGCGCCACTTTCCAGTTCAGGCGGTGCGCAAGCGGCGCATCTCGCGCCATCTCCTCCGAGCTCGCGGCGGCACAATCCAGGCGGTCATCCCCGCCTTCCTTTCAGGTGCGCGGCGGCACCAGTCCCATGCGCCGGTGGTGCGGCATCAGTCCCTCGCGCAGCAGAAGCGTGGAAAAGCCCCGAGGCGGCGCGACTTAAAAAAAAAGGGTTCCTGGAAACCCTAAGCCGCATGCAGCTCTTTATTTTTTTTAAAAAAAATTGTTGGTCCAAGGACATGCGGTCACGAGAAAAAAAAACAGAGGGTTTTTGTTGGGCTTCAAGATCAGGCCCAAATGGGCCATGTCGTGTATTCAAGAAAAAAAAATGAAGAGATGAAAAAAAAGGAGGAAGATGAAAGAAGCCCAATGTTGGGCTTAAAAAAAAAGAAAAGATACAAAAAAAAGGAAAGAAAGAAAAGAAGGGAAGAGAGAAAGAAAGCCATGTTGGGTTGTTACTTGTTTTTGAACCCAAGTGGGCCTAGAGTGAGTGAAAAAAAATGTTAAGGCCATGCGGGCCGAATTTTCTTTAGATTAAAAAAAAAGGATCGCGTACAAAAAAAAATCATACGCATTTCAAAAAAAAAAAAGGCCGCGTACAAAGAAAAGTCGTACGCATTTTCAAAAAAAAAAGTTGCAAAAGCCGATAAAAAAAATGATTGAACGGCTTAAAAAATGCAAAAAAAAAGGGGGCCGAAAAAAAATATGAAATGAAACGGTCAAAATGTTATCCATGTTTTTGTGAAGCCGAAGAAGAAAACAAAACTTTGTAATCGGCTTCTGTTTCTCTCCCCATATTTATATCTTGTCTTCTCCCAACTTTGTCGATGTTGAGTTTCCGACAAGTATGGGAGAAAGGGGGAGTATATGTAGAGTCACAGGTTTATTCAGATTCTTCTTCAGATATCAGATTTCCAAGACCAGTTCAGAATTTCCAGACTCTACAGCGGATAGTCAGACTCGACGTCAGAAGGTTCCGAGTCTCCAGTTTCAGACACGCACGAGTGTGCGGTCATTGTCAGATGAGCATAAGTTGCCATCTTTGTCAGAGGTCCCCATCATTCTTCTAGTTGTCAGGTCAGAGTTTTCATGTGAGCCATAGGGACTCCAGAGCAGAGGACCATTCCCTTGAGGGTAAGGGTTTTCATGTGGTATCATAGGTACACCAGAGCAGTGCACCATTCTCTGAGCCAGATGGGAGAGACCCAGTTCTCCGACGAGGAGACTTCAGGCGCAAGTTCAGACTCGATGGTCAGGTCACGAGTCTTCAGTTGACTCACACTCTAGCCCGTTCGTCCTCCTCACCTGCACGGCATGAGAAGCAACGTCCTCGACTGCAGCAATGTGCGCGTTGGGTTGATATTGTCCGTAGTGTCTTGTAGAGTTGAGTTGAGTCTCTTTATGTTTGTCCAAGCTGAGCATTGCATGCTCCAGCTTGAGGGGGAGTGTTGGAGTATTAGTGGTTGTGCGCCCTTTATGTTGTAGCAGGGTAAATGGATCCTGGAGAAGATCCATTTACCCCCATCCAGTGTTTAGTCCCACACCGCCTGTGGGTGGGACTTGGAGGCTCTGGAGAGGTTATATAAAGAGCCCCAGACCTCCTGTAACAGTTGAGAAAGTCAATAGACAAACACGCCCCGTTGAGGGCTTCTCCCGTGGTTTCATCCCGCTCCTCACGGAGTAGGGTTCCACGTAAAATCCCATGTTCCATGTTTTATATTTCTTGAGTTTATGCTCTATTTTATCATTCCGCTTCCGCTTCCGATTTTCTAACATATATCTTATTAAACATGTTTAAGAGAGGCATCTGCAGGTTCGCCCGGTTTATTGACATCTGGAGGTAGAAGGTGCCTTTGCGGGTTCGGTTCTTTATTTGGTTACTAAGAAGGTATCACATGTTGGCTGCCAAGCGGAGAGCCAGGTTCTTCCCTGGAGCTGGCAACACTTGCCAGCATTGTCTTGCAGCTGAGGAGGATGTTGAGCACATTTTCTTCGCTTATTGGCGGCCCCGCAAATCGAGTTGGAGTCAATCTCTAATTGGGTTAGTTTCTAAGATTCGTTATATGAGTTGGGGGATGGGAGTTGTCCTACAAGGTTTGGGTAGCAGCAAATATTTGGTCCATGTGGCTTGCAGAACGGGTCTATCTTCCATGGAGAGAGAATGTACATGGAAAATGATATAGAACATGCAAAAAATCTAAAGATATTTTGTCTTGTAACTATTTTTATACAGTGTGAATATATAGCAGCTTAAGGGTGAGTGTCTCCTCGATGTCACACTCTCTTTTTCCTCAAAAAAAAAAGGTTTAAGAGGCAAAATATTTGTGAGCAAACATGCTATCTAAAATTTATCTTGTTTTGGCTTTCGATCAACATAGCTGGCTACCTTTAGACAGAAAGTTATAAGTCAGACAAAGCAATACCATCTTAATATTGTTGAATATATCTCCGACTGCCAACTGAGTGATGCCCGGCTCTTCTTCAGAGCCATTCATTGTATGCGTCTTACCACTGCTTGTTTGCCCATAAGCAAATGCCGTTCCTACAAGTGCACAAGGAAGCAATCAGATCCTTCCGGCCAAATAACAAAGATACATTGAAGCTCCAAATGAATTCGTGCATACCATTGAATCCATCCACAGCAGCATCAATAATGGATTTTATTAGAAGATTATAGACCATGCAGTTGGTGGAGCTACAATCGAACACATGATCTGCAAAATGACAATGGGCCCAAAAATGCTATAAGAATATGAAAGACATGCATATAAGGAATCTTTTTTTGTGAAAATGGCAACTTCCCTCCACTACAAGTCCACCAACATAAGTGAATTCATTACTCTTTGTGGGTACATGAGCCACGGAATCACGGATGCTAACAGAAATTGAAAGAAATGGCATATACAAATACTCTAAAAATGGCAACTTTACCCTCACTATAAGTCCATGTATGTAAGTGTATTCATTACTCTTCAAGGGCACATTAACCATAAATGCTATAAAAAGATTTAGTAAAAGGAAAAAGATAATCGAAAACATCCCATTTAAGATTCAAAGCGTTAGGGGAAATCGGAAAATATGCTCTAAAAAAACTCCAGAGAAGAAAAATATATACATATTTCTTTGAGTGATTGAGATGTGAGGGTGGTCCATTGCCTTGTGGAAAGGCAAACGTTCTTATACATGATATCCAATGGCAGGTCAGGTGTCTCTGGAGCGACTCTCACCAGACTTCCTGAAATTTATTGTGGGATCCGTTGCTGAAATCCACATATCAGTCAAGTGATTATTTTTTGTTCTTATCGCTGTTTGATTTGATTTTGTTAATCTATCAAGTACTTGTTTCGGTGCGCTTCCGCATTATTTGTGGGATTGATTGTTCCCAGCAATGTGTACTTACATATCTTTTGTTATTATAGCGATGCAAATGACATTGACCAATTGTGACCTTGACATGCATATAAATACTTTTGAATAATGTAATTCCTTACACTCATGTATATATATGGCATGCGATACTTTTGTGGTTCGATTATGTGCAAAGTATGTGGGAAAATGGCAATACATCAAGTACTCTATTATAGTCATTGTTGAATTGGTAAATGGATATTGGGTTAGAATTTGATAACCCTACTCTATACCCTAGGCAACATCTAGACAGGATGCCACGTCAATCTTGTGAAAAAGGGCAAGGCAATTTTGTTGAAGTGCTCAATATGGCTTCGTGGCCACAACAGGACTTTATGTGCATGTTGCTTAGAGGTGTCTACAACCTCTCCACAAGGCATGAAGTTACAACAGTGAATGTGAAAGCTCCCTCTGCATTCTGGAGGTTTATCTAATATGTCCTTCGTGATGTGCTCTACAATGGTCTTTCATTTAGGTTCTGGAAGGATGATTAGTTAGAAGTTCCACTTTGTGATTGTAGTCCTTGTTTGCTTGCTCTGGAGGATAGGATACTATGTCGCGAAATGTTGGTGGGCTTGTAGGAGACGGTCTTCTAACTTCTCTTCTTTCTTTTCAAACATGAAATTACATGATTTCTTATGCCTTAAGGAACACCTAAGCATATCGAAGGGCCCATTTCCTCATTTTGAGATCATTGGACATAAGAGGATGGGGATTTCTCGGTTAGGAAGACGTACAAGGTGCGTATTGTGGTGCAGACTCAGAAATGTTTCTATTGATAGAAAATACAAAATGGCTTGGGAGTTGGAACTTACACTACACCCCCTTTAGAGTGAAGATCTTTATGTTACGGATCAGGAATAATATCAAGCATCTTTTTTTCTTGTGTCATTGTGTCAAATTTGCTCAGGTTATTCAGAGGGGTACAAGAGGAGTAAGGTAGAAATGTTGAGCGTTGACAATTTCTAGGAAATTTTGTGTACCTTTCTTTTCACTCGAGGAGGGAGACGAGAAGATTTTTGCGTTTATTTGGGAATTGTGTTTTGCCACGAATAGTGTGGTCTTTCGGGACAAAATGCTCTATATGTTGAGAACGTTTCTAGGCATGAAAGATTCTTGTTTGATTCTTGGTTGTCATACAGTTTTTTGGTTGATTTTTAATACTACTCTTAGGGGGCGTTCGGTTTCAGAATAAGGATGGGGAATAAGGAGAATAAGGATCTATTCTTTATTCGGCTGGAAAGATAGGAATAGGGAAAACAAGGTGGAATACGGGTAGGTAAGGTGGAATAAAGATAGGAATAAGAGTGTAATAAGATGAAATAATAGGATGTGAATGGGAATAGCCGTACTCTTGGAAACCGCATCGAGCGGGAAATTTGACCCCTTATTCCGGTGCTTATTCTACAAACGAACATGGCCTTAGGGCCCAGGGGTGATCATCTATTTAGGGCGCTGACCATCACATTTTTTTCAAAAAAAAAAATGGCAACCAAATAAGCAATCTGAGGTTCAATCGCCATAACCATCCTCAGTGGCCTCTAAATCTCAATTACAAAATGTTCCGTGGCAAACTATTTGGTATCAATGTACTGTCCACCTTTAGTATGTAACAAACGGGTCATAGATTTCTAAAGATGGCCATATATCAGCCTAGACAAATTAAATATTGGGAATGTGTTCAGATGATGTTTTCTTAGAGTTTTATTTCTTCAAACAAGCAGCGATAGAATGTTTCAGAAAAAAAACACAATCCCTTCCAATTGAACCCCCGTTCTGGAATTCATGATCATTCTTGCTTAATCCATTTCTCTCAAAAAGGGCACTTCAGAAGAAATCAAAATTTCCGATTAATGCTCCTAGTTACCCAAAAACAATTGTAAACGAATCGGTTTTCCCTGCTAATATATGATCCAAGTGCCTTCTTGAACTTTTGATTTAGAAAAATAATAATTTTTTTCGAACGGTGCACATCCAAACAGCCCCATCCACAGAAATCAGATTCTAGAATATATGTATAACCCCTGATCAAGGATCATTAATCCCTTCTATATCCATCAATTTCTCCTTACAAAACACCATTTTTTTTAATCCTCCGATCGATCCAAAACCCGCATTGAAAAATCCCCTTTTTTAATTGTATCCCAAAGTAAGAAGCACAGAACCGATCTCAGAACACCAACTTCAGCTGATGAAATAGTTACCAAAGGCGAAGGAGACTCCGGATACGGGGCTGCCAAGCGGGCGGTGGAGCGTGATGCGGTTGTCCTCGATGCGCCACTGCCGGTCCCCGGGCAACGAGGCACACGTCTCCGGTCGGCACCTAATGGCCACTGAGATCTTCTCCATCGGAATGGGTCGATCTGAACGGGAAATTCGATCGGATTTGAGTGCTCAGCTCCCTTTTTTCTTGGAAACTATGGTGGAGAGAGGGGGAGGGAGGAGCGGGGGGATTTGAAATAGTAGGTGCGGTCACTCGCGGAGGAGAATAAGGGGACAGCTGTATTACATGCGGATCTTATTGTGGTTGAGGAAAACGTTTCGTAATGATGCAGATATGGGAAATGTAGATTTTATTGGGGGTAATATTCGGGTATTTACGGTCGAGGATTTCCTTGATGCTTTGAAATATGGACATTAAATCGGGTTTAAAAAATCGGATCGGACCGATCGGTCGAACCGGTTGGATCGGGAACCGGCCCTGATACAGTCGGTTCGGTCGGTTTTATGTAATTAATTTAAAAAAAAAAGAAAATAAAAAACCGAGTCTGATCGGTGGTCGGGCCGGGTTGACCCGAGTGGTTGGATCGGGTTGACTAGGATTGACTCAATTTTGATGGTTTAGTATATTTTCAAAAAATAAAGGTTTAAATAATGAAATAATATGATTTTTATCACTTGTGTCCTTGGTAACTTCTGCAATTTCAGTTATGTCCATCTCTTTTTTGGAATATAACTTGTGCCACTACTTTCTTGGAGTAATTTTCTAGAACCATCTATAAATAAATTATTACAATATTATATTCATATATAATGCTAGAAAATGTGACTTCCTTTTGTAGAGTTTTACTTGAAATAGACAATCACGTTATTCTATTGAAATATATGACATTTCAACTGATTACTTCATTGATATATAAAAACATATTTACGTTAAAAAATCGGTTCGATCGGTCAGACCAGTAAATTAAGTCCGGTCCGGTTTTTTCGGAATCGATAGGAATGGTGATGTCATGCTGACATCATCACCGATCCGACCAGTTTGGACCGATGGTCCTACCCGGTTGGATCAAATCGAAGACTGACCGGTACAATGTCATCCGATCCGATTTTTAAAACTTTGCATTAAACTATTGATGCAAATAATGTTGGATACGGATCAGGATATATGTGTTACTTTATTGGGATTTTGTATCATGATTCTTAAAAACTTTATATATTCCCAACTTTATATAACTCATGATTATAACACAAACTCCGTAAACTTGCTTACTCTTATACTACGGACCCGTGATTAACTTTTATCCATTTGATTGTTAACGTGAGTTGGATTAAATTTACAAATGTATATACCCACCATCTTCAGCCCATCAAGAAGCATCATCGCTGGAACCCTGTAGCAGACACCACCTTCAGGCGTGTGCAAGAACAAGAAGGAACGAGACCTAAGCTCCAGATCTTCCTGGCTCTGTCCCAACCTTCTGGATCTGCAGATTATGCATTGAGCCCCTAGCCATGGGTCCATTGCCCACAGGGATCCGGAGCTACATTAATCGATGCAAGATCGACCTCGAGTTCTTGGAAATAGTCTGGAATCAAATCCACTTGATCGGGTAGCGGACCACAACGCATGGTCTTCTTCTTCGATTTGGAGTACCACCCAAGACCTTCGGTGACCATCATCGACTTCACGTGGAATCGCATCTAAGCAACCATCATGCACGAGCGAGCCGAGACCAGGTTGATCTTCTCCCTGAGCCTCAAGTCCGTTGTTTGATTGCCTTTGACCATCACTTGGGCATCGCGGAGGAGGGAGAGATCGATGTCAGTCATGGACGGAGGTGTCGCAACCGTTGAGGAAGCAGTCATGGAAGAGGAGGTGGAGGGTGACGATAGAGGCTGTCCCGAGTCCTCCCCTCCACAGCGCCCCCACCCCTTTCTAGCGCCTACCAGACCGTCGCCACCAATCCCCAGCACCACCATGACAACCACCTCGCCTCCACAACGCCCCCACCCCACCCTAACTTCGCCCAACCTCCGCCATTCGTTCCCTGCACCGCCACCATCCCCTCATGCGAGAATTATCATTGTATGCTTTGAGGAGAACTTGAAGAAGAAGGGAGAGAGGAGGATATGGAAAGAGATGGGACATGGAAAATCTACCAAGGTAGTTAGATTAACTCAAGTTAGCTAATGGCTCGTGTAATGTTAAAATTTACGGCATGGTTTATGATGTAAGACGGAGCAAGTTTGTGGGGGTGTAGATGATAATTACTAAGTATACAGGGTCGAGAAGGTAATATACATAGTTTTTAGAATCCACAACAACAACAACAACAAAGCCTTTTCCCACAATTAAGTGGGGTCGGCTACATGGATTCTTCGCTTCCATTCAGATCTATCTTGGGTCAATCTCGGACTTATATCCAGCAAACTAAGATCCCTTCGTATAGTCTCTTTCCAACACTTCTTGGGCCGTCCTCGCCCTCTCTTAGCCGGCTCAACATCCCAACACTCGCATCTCCTAACCGGTGCATCAGTTGACCTTCTTTGCAAATGACCAAACCATCTTAAGCGGTTTTCTCGCATCTTATCCTCGATCGGAATTACACCAACTTTCTTTCTGATTGCATCATTCCGAATCCGATCTTTACGTGTATGTCCACACATCCATCTTAGCATTTTCATTTCTGCTACAGCCATTCTCTGCACATGTCTATGGTTCACAGGCCAACATTCAGAACCATAAAGCATAGCAGGTCTCACGGCTGCTTTGTAAAACTTTCCTTTAATTTTTAAAGGCATTTTCTTATCACAGAGAACAGCGGAGGCTCCTCTCCACTTTAGCCAGCCTGCATTTATTCTATTAGTAACATCTCCATCAATTTCTCCATCATGTTGCAAAATAGATCCCAGATATCTAAAAGAATCTCTCTTCTGGATGTTATCGTAACCAATCTTCACCTCGATTCCTTCACCATTGCTTCCATCAAAGGTGCATTCCATATATTCCGTCTTAGCCCTACTTATACGAAAACCTTTAGTCTCCAATGCATATCTCCAAACCTCAAGCTTCTCATTTACTCCATCTATAGTCTCGTCAATTAACACAATATCATCAGCAAATAACATACACCAAGGTAACTCATCCTGAATGTGACTTGTCAACTCGTCCATAATCAAAGTAAAAAGAAATGGACTCAAAGTTGAACCTTGATGTAAACCTTGATTTAAACATGGATTTAAGTTTTTAGAATCCATGATGTAAAAATTCCTATTTTATTCTTACCATTTTTTCAGTTAATATGTGTATATATTTGGATATTGAAGGATTCGTAAGAGGAAAAATTGAGGTTGTCCCCCTACGATTTGTCAAGATAGCTTCCGCACATGTTCTTCCACTTTTGTGGTGCTTTTTAATAACACTCGAAGGGATTTAGATAATCTAATATCAACAAATTATCATTCAAAATTCAATTCGTTTCGAGACTCTTATATCATCCATGAAGCATATCAAATTTTAAAGGTATCAAAATTGTTGAAAATGATATATTCTAAATGAACAAGTTAGGAATGCTTGTTTTATACAAAATTTGGAACATAGGTGGGGTAGCTATCTTGGCTACCCCTTATGGGGATCATAATACAGATTGTATATGAATAAAAAGTAATTCTTTAAAGATTGGCTTGGGATATATATATTAGATGGATTATACATCAAACAAATAAGTTAAATATTAATCATAACAATTATATCAAATATTAGGAAAGAATGCATAAATGTTACTATATGTCATTATAGATAAGGGATTTTTGGATGTGTGTGCCCCAAACTTTGTCGATTAACATATATGTCCCTGCCTCTTTTGCAAGTAGGTTTGTGCCCCTAATAAAACCGCACAATAACACATGCACTTCTAGCTAGTTGTTGTCTCTTTCACTCTTGAATGGATGTTAAACTCTGTGGCAGGGAGCACTACTGTCTTGGATGTTTCATGATCTTGGACCTGAGGAATAATTGTTGGTTGCATGGAGGATCTTACCAATGATTCAGAGGATCATCGTCCCTCAACTTGCAACATGCCCCCCTCTCAACCGCAACCAACAACTTTGTCGCATCCCCCAATCGTCTCTTTGTAGGGAATCAATAAGCACCATGTCCCCACCCACTCCCCTGGATCTTCGATGGTAACCTAGCCCAAGCTTCTCCAGCTACACGCCCCATCTCATAGTCATCGCCGGTTAGGATAGTGCCCAATCCTAAGCATTTATTTGCATTTGAGATTCTCTTTTAATGTAATAATGTAGAGGTACAAGTCAAATCGACATTCTTTCTTATTCACAACTTGATTCTTACTTATCATTAGATGATTTATTCGAAGAATAATTCCTTTTATCTCGAGACAAATAGACATCATCCATGTCTATATTAGGTTATTAACATCTTGTTTGAGTGTTTTGTTCAATACTTCTTAGAGATGTTTAATAATTTCAATATATAATAGATGGGAGTTGGAGAAAAAAATATCCTAGCAAAATTTCCATCTTTATCCATTGCCAATATTGCAATATTTAGATTTGGATACCTAATTGATGGATTTTCAATATCAATTAAATGTGAATTATTAACCCGTTTATTCCACTCATTTATTTTATTTAAAAATCATGTTACCCATTCTTCATGTCACTCCATCCGTAAGCAAAGCAAGAGAGAGAGATAGAGAGAGGAACAGAGTTGTAGAGAGACCTCACCAAGAGAAACCTCCCTCTCCATATTAATAGTCGATGACATATCAAAGGAGCACACGGACTTACGGCGTCGATGGACTTGCGGACAATGATTTTAGGTTCAAGGGATACGCACTAATTTTGAGGTGTATATCTAAGGGTGTAAACATATCGAACTTAAGTAAACCTATATTGTTTAGGTTCGATTCGTTTATTTAATCGAGCCTAAACTTGTGTTCAAGTTTAATTCGTTTACTTTCGAACCGAATCTAAATCAAACATCTATTTAATCTATTTAATTTTAGATGCAACTGCATGCATGCATGATATATTTTGCATGTATACGATGATCCTAGTCGCATAGATCATGAGGGGTTTGTTTGCATGGGTTTATTTGCAACTAAATCTGACGGATCCTATCATGAGATATTTTTACATAGCCGAAGTCAGTGTTGACACCAATATCTTACCCTACGTGCCTTGTTAGTACTTGATGAATGTACCCTTCACTGGTTATTTATGCATAAATACTGATAAATAATGTTTCTACTTCCAGATTTTGGATTATGGATTATCTAACGATCGTGTTTGAAATCACCTTGCAATATATGATTTGTTCAAATAAAGACTTGTGGAAAACTAAAATCACCTATGGGGAATTTGATAACTATATGATAAAATTTGTGGGCTTAAAATCAATATATCTCAGTGTGCATTATTTAATATGCAATATGATTTTCCTATATAAATATGTTGTCACGACCCCAATTCTGGGTCGTCGGATCCTCTCCATATCCGGATATAGTTACTCAGCAATAATTTATTCAGCAATCATAACTAACATTCAGGTACATACTATAATTCAAAATACTTAGAAATAAATATTTAATTCTTTTCCATTCACAAAATAAAGCTTACATGATACATTGTCCCACTATAACCATTTACATGTACATCAGATAGAAGGAAATACATAAAAAGATTGTCAATTACCTTATAAGGTAAAGTTATTGTGGCTGATTGGATGGCTATTATGTTTGCTGCATGGATTACTAAAGTCCTTGTGATGGCTCACTGACACCTGTTGGATTTTCCATAAATCATGGGATAACAATTAGCGAATGCTAAGTAACGAAGAAAGAAAAGCAAAAAAATGATAGAATTTTGCAAAACTTGTTATCACAAAAACTCTACTTTTTTCTCGTTACTTTAAGTCATATTCCTTTCTATTACACGCCAGGGATTACCTCACCACTATATGGACTCCGAACCTGTGGACACTTCCGGATTGAAGATTGTGTTGACATGGTGAGCTTATGCCAACGCACATTTCCTCAATTAATCCTTCGATACTACCCTGATAATTTCTTTTTCTTTTACTATTCAAGGTCTCAACCCCTCAGTCTAGCAAATAAAGGAGCACGCCGTCCTCAAGGACCCGGTTGCTTAATATCTCAGGCTAACTTTTAGCGGCTCAAAATACATGTTATCGTGACTCAACCTCTATCCAATCACCCGTACTTCCACATGGCACGACTACATCTTCAGTCAGTCAATCCCCCTAATGGCAGTCGAGTATCATGCATTGCAAATAATTTATTTCGTATGTTCAACATATCTAGGCAACCGTGCACCACCTAGGTTTGGCCTGCCAATACGGATATTCTTCTGACAAATCTACATGTTGCATGCTCGACCTGTAGTATCTACTACAAGTCATTCTTAACATAACACAAGATTCTTTTCATGATCCATTTCAATACACATCAATTCCCATGATGTAATTATTTCGTTAAGCCATCAATTTTTCATATTCATCAACATCGAGTATCACCTCATGTATATATTAATTCATACACACACACACACTCATATTTATGTATGTTTTTAACTCCCAAGCCCTAACTTTTCAAGCCACTACATCTATTCGATGCTTAGACATTATTTTAGTGGGAATTATTAAGCAACTTTTCATATTTTCTCAAAACACAACCAATTTAGGTTTCTTCGTAGTGAAGAACATAAAATCAGGAATTTCAATGATAGAAACCCAACAACAAAGAAGGATTTTGTTACCTAATCGAGCTCTCTCTCATGTATGCAGTGATTTAACGTGATTCATTTTCAGAAAGGATGATTTGCGGCTCTTGAAACGATCAAATTTCATTTTCATATCAAGAATACTAAGAACGTGTCAAGAACGCGAAGAACGAATGCAGAACACGAAGAACGCAAAGAACACATGAAGAACGCGAAGAATACAAAGAACACACGAAGAACACAAAGAACATATTTTCTCTGAAATTTCAACGAAGCTTCCCCTTAAATAGGGTGATATTTCTAGGAAAATTACGACATAATTCTCTTTATAGCGGGACATATTTCTAGGAAAACTATGACAGAGTTTCCCCTTATATCGGGACATTTTCCAAAGGAAAAACAGAAAGAGTTTCTTCTTATAAAATCATCGAGAGGAAAACAAGAGAGAAACTGAAAGAATATAATAAAACTGCAAGTGATGGAGAATCAGTAGACACCACGCATCTTAGGTGAACGAAGATGTGATGAATCATAGGGTTCACTGACGTGCATAGCCGTCTGCACCTAAGTAAGGTGTTACACTTCTCCCTCAAAACAATTATAAAAGTAAAATAGAAAGAATATAATAGAACTATAAGTGATGGAGAATTGGTAGACACCACACGTCTTAGTTGAGAGAAGGTTTGATGAATCACAGGGTTTACCGACGTGCATAGCCATCCGCACGAGCACCTAAGTAGGGTGTTACACATATTTCTCCTTGAACCACAATATAAAATGAATTGAAAAGGAATATGAATCGAAAACTAAGCTAGGAAAAGAAGATAAATCGAAAACCTAACTCAAGTTAGAGCTTACTTATGAAGCTAACAAGGAGAGGGTCGTACCTTCCTCCTCGTCCTCCCGGCAGCGCTTCGCTAGCTCTCCTTCCCCACCTCCCACTCCTCCTCCCGACCTCTTGATCCTAGCTCTTGGGGTAGTGGTGGTAGTGGAAATATTAGATAATAAATGGGTAGGGGCCTATTTTTAGGCTTCAAAAAACCACTAACCATGGTTAGTAAACTATGTTTTAACCCTTAACCGTGGTTAGCGGTTCATGGTTTTAGCCCATGGTTTTGGCTAAAGCTTATCCGAAACTTAGAGCTTAAGTTAGAACTATCAAGAAGATTCTAGATTCGTTAATAACGCTTAATTAGTGCTAAACATAATTAACTTTTACTGATCACGATTTAACCTTTGCGGTTTATGCTTAACTTTTGCTAACCATTGATTAGTATTCATTAATGGTCATTAACGATCCTCAATCTATCATTAGTTTTTTATCGTGTTTAATTAGTCTTAATCACGACCATGAAGAGTTAATGACTTCTTAAGCCTCCTTGCTTATCTTTCTTCCAAAAATCATAACAATGTCAAATGAAGTCCGATACATACTAAACGAATTTAGTTGGTTTCCTCTTGATGAGTCGGATCTTATGATATAGGATCCGAGAGAAATCAAGTTCAAGGCTTTACATATGCCATTCTTATATTGTCTATATTATAATTTAGATGTTATTATATTATGTTACTAAGGATCTAAACACCTCTTAAGTAACCATGTGGTTATACATGTTGAAGTCACCAATTATGCAATAGCATGCTACGTAATCATGAAAAAATAAATGATGCATGTGTGATTATCGATAAGTTGATAATGTTTTATAGTGGGTATTGAATCTATCAATCATAAAAGTCGACAGTAAAGTATTGGAACTAAAATGTTCACATGAGCTACTATTTTATGAAGAAAGAGATAACACTAAGAGGAATAAACTTTCCTTAACATGAATAATGGTACTGTGGAAAACCTTAAGCGTAGCATAAAGGAATCGACAATGATGATAAAACAATGATTCACGAGTTACCTCCTTCCATCGCAGATCATAAAAGCACCGTGACGGAAATAAAGAAAACGACGGTGATCCTTCCTTCTTTTCTCCTTCCAATGACCCCAAATGTTAAGGCTTTCTCAGATGGTGGAGAATTTTGATGGTGGCTCTCTCTGATTCTCGATTCGCTATCTTGCCTAAGGAGACGTTGTGTCTCTTTTATAGGGGTAGACTTGGTGGGTTTAATAGGATAGCAAGCCCTAGCATAACCGACTCCTAATAACCCACTAATCACCAACATGGGTCAAAATAATTCAGTTACGTTTTATACATTGACTCAGTAAAATTCATTTTAATTATCTTACCAATAATTCATATGAACCACATATACGATATTTATTCCAGCATTCTCTCACTTGATTCATATGATCTTCAATGGTAAGATAATTATCCTAAGCATCTTTTCATGAGTTTTCTATAATGTCAATGAATACTATAATTTAATTGAATTGAATTAATATGATCGTGGTGGTCACACGCCATACAACTTGACATGATCCTTCCATCTATCAGTATCAATTCAATCCAATCACATGTAATTTAAAAGAACAACATCTCCTACTTTAATTCTATTTCTACGGTTATGTTATCTATTTGTAAACATACATGCATAATATAATAATAAAAAATTCAATAATATAAATAAATGAGTTTGTCGTAATCATAATGAGCACTAAACAAAATGTACTAATTGATCTTTTATAACAAGGACTTCTTTAAAACACCCATGTTAATAACATGCTAAGAAAAAAATCTTAGATGCTAAGTCTTTAGTTAGTGAATCCACAATCATAAAATTAGTACCGATGTGCTCTATTTACATTTTTGTTTATGAACTTCCTCCTTACTAGTAAATATTTCAATTCCATGTACTTTGCATCCTTATATTACTTATCATTCGTTGAGAGAAGTCGGTTGTGGCATTATCACAATAAAGTTTCCACGACTTGACAATGTTGTCGACAATTACAAGTTCTTAATAAAATTCCGCAGCCACAATCCATGATCTATACTCTCAAAACATGCTACAAATTCAGCCTCCATAGTGGAAGCAACAATGACAGACCGCTTTGCACTTTTCCATGCTACGATTCCTCCAACGAGTAGAAATATATAGTGAGGCATCCTGCAAAATCTGAATCTGAATATTTGATAATCTCAAGATTATGGGATCGTATCTTCACGAGTATATGGTCTTTGGTGCCTTGAAAATACATGAGAACTTGTCCCTGGCAAAACTAATGTCAAGTCAAGTATATGCCTGAGCATAAATGATAGGCCCAACCAATGATGCATAAAGAATCCCCTTCGTTACATTATGTTCCAAATCATTCTTTGTATATTGATCCAAACTGAATCTCACCCCTTTCTGAATAGGAACAATCCCTGCAGAGTACTTATCTATCCTGAATCTTTTCAAAACCTTTTCAATATATGCTTTCTGAGACAATCCTAACAGTTCTTGTGATCTATCATGAAATATTTCTATTCCAATCAATAGGATGCCTGATTCATATCTTTCATTTCAAGGTTCTTGGAAAGATACTTCCCTATAACATATAACAAATATAAATCATTTGCATCCAACAATATGTCATCAACATATAGTATTAATATAATAAACTTGCTCCCAGTGACATTCGTGTAGATACACATGACTATAGTATTTTCTACACAATCATAAAAGATGTAATGGGCATTTCTAGACTTAATATACCATTGGCGGGAAGCTTGTTTTATCCATATATTGACTTATTTAACTTACACGCTAGATTTTCCTTTCTTGTGACCCCAAAACCTTCGGGTTGGTTTATATAAACAACTTCCTCTAACTCTCTATTCAGAAAGGTTGTCTTTTAATCCATTTGGTCAAACTCTATATCATAATGAGCCATCAAAGCCAAAATGATTCTTAAGGAGTTATTTAAAACCAGAGCAGAGGTTTCTTCGTAATCGATGCCATCTTTTTGAGTAAAACACTTTGCAACAAAACTAGCTTTGTATCTTTCAATGTTACCTTTAGAATGATGCTTGGTCTTAAAAATCCATTTACACCCGACACTTATTAGATCCTTCAGGTAACTCCACAAGATCCCAGACATTGTTATTGGTCATTGACTCAAGTTTTTCTTTCATAGCATCCAACCCCTATTTAGAATCATTACATTCCATGGCTTGATGGAATGAGATTGAATCTTTATCAATGCTCAGGTCGCATTCATGCTCAAGTACATAGACTATATAATCATCAAAATTTGCAGGTCTCCTTTGCCTTTCAGAACATCTTAATGCAACTTCTTGTGATTGTGGTGCACCTGGCACATTTACAACTTCCTCATTAATAATGGCATCATCATTTAATGTGGGTTTCATTTCCTGATTTTTCATGTCATTATGTGAAGGTAAATCTACATGTGGAACGTCTACTCCTAAAGATTCGGGCAAAAATGATAGTGATACTTTATCCTTATCTTCTTTACTTCCACATTTCGTGATTCTTGGCTCCCATTAGTGTTGTCGTTATCGATGAAGTGAGCATTATCGCTCTCAACAATTCTTGTACTATTGTTAGGATGTAACCAATGAAAAAACCACTTACTGACATTTTATCTATTTTTTCATGCGTATTATATACTCTAACTTCTGCTTGACATCCCCAAACATGCATGCGTTTCAAACTAGATTTCCTACATGTCCATAGTTCAAAAGGTGTCTTTGGAACTGCTTTACTAGGAACCGTATTTAATAAATGCGATGAAGTACTTAATACATGTTCACAACGAAAAAGGTAAATATTATTATTTATCATGCTTCTTATCGTTTCCATTAATGTACGAGATTACTCGTGCATTATACATGGCGAATTACTCGTTATCACGAAGTTGTATTGGTACGAGATTATTAACGGGTAAGTCTCGGAAGGATATATGTATGCTCAATGGAACTAAGCATCATGTTATGCAATTATTTAGTCTTCTTTTGCATGTATACTTTTGTTGTTAGTAATAGAGGAGCTCTCAGTTCGAATAGATTTTATCGATCTTTTTTAGAGTGAATATATTTTTACTCATTGATTACTATACTTGATTCAGTAACAATTAGACCGTGCATTCGCAAGTTCGTGTGCTTTCGAAATCGATATGACCCACACAATATGCTTCATGAAATTAAAATATATTATTCTGGTGCTTAATTCCGTAGATCTGCCTCTTCATCCATTCAATTGTAAGAATATGACATACATTTGTAAACAATTACGATGCATTATACCATCATATATGCATGTTTTATGTTTATCTCATGTATTATTTTCATGAGTATATGCAAATGTATCGTCAAATATTTTAATATATACCGGTTGAGGTTTTGCTTATGCATTGCCTGCAAGAGTAATGAAGTTTTGTTATTATGAATCCTCTGATATGCGAAGTTTTTATGGCTAAATATTTTTTTTTTTGATTAAATGTTAGACAATTAAAAGCATATACTCAACTGTATAACAGAACCGATCTTCTTAGATCTTCTTTAACTCCACTTAGATACATAAATTCATTAGTAAAGTTATTTATATATATATATATATTTTTAAATTTAAAATTTAAAAACATCATATACCCCGCATATGCCCTCACATACCGCTTATTCAATAATCGGTGACCTGTCCTAATGCATACACACACCACTTTCCTGAATCTTGATTAACACATAATTTGATAGTTGTATGAGAAAAATCTGAAAAAAAACAAGGTTAACAATTTTGGATTTGGCGAATTAAAATATTGGTTGTTTAAAATGACGAAAAAGGGTGGGTTGTCCCTTTCAGGTCAACGAAGCTTCTTCTTCCCTCTTTTTATTTTCCCTCCCGGGAGAGCAACGAAGGTGCCACTTTGGTGGCATTGTTGATCTAAAGAGGCCTTCCTGTCTACGAGATCGAACGACCGCCGGATACTTCTCGTCCGGTTCTCCTCCTCCATCGGGGAGCCCTTCTGAATCCTTTCAGGTCGATTTACCCACTTTTCGTAACCCCCCTTTCTGTTCCTCAACTTTTTCCGATCAATCCGTTCCTTTTTTTTCATATTTAGGGATTTGAGTATTTTCTCCTGTTAAGTTAGAGATGATACGATTTGATAATCTTTCAAAATAAAATCTGGGAGTTTCTTTGATGTTTTTGCCTTTGATTTCTTCTCATGGTTGTTTGCTTTCGAGTGAAAAAAACGGTCCGATTTTTCTTTTAAAAAAGTTGCGGATAAATTCGAAGGGATTATTTGGAAATGGGTTATATTGGTCCTCTTAGATGCGTGAAAACGAAAAGAAAGGTCTTGGTTAATTTTGTTGTATACGGCATGTTCATGCATTAAAATGGTCAGTGATTGTTGTATTATGCATCTGAAGGGGGTGGGAATGGCTTTTACGAACACCGCGGCACCTTTCTTGGTTCATGGTCACTGAACTTAAGGGAATACTAACAGAGCCCACACAATAGCTCCTTAAGCAATGCAATTCGTGAGACTCTGACTTGTATCCTTCTTATTGAACTCAAGTGCTTAGAGCGGTTGAGCTACGTTATGTCGTGCTTTGCTTGGTATATTAAGCATGCGGTATATCATGGTAGTAGCTTTATGTCGTAAAGATGCTAGGACATTTACACATTGCCAGTTAGTGTCAGACTAAACTTGGAGGATTACTAACAGATCCCACACGCTAGCACCTTGTGTAATGCAATTCGTGATAAATAAACTTTTATCCTTTCTACCGAAGTCAAGTGCTTAGACCGGTTGAACTATGCTATATGACGGGCTTTGCATGGTATATTCAGCATGATGTATATCATGATAGTAGCTTTACATCATAAAGATGCTAGGACACACTCATTGGCAGTTAGTGTCGACGGGGAGCATGTGAATCAGACTATGCAAGCTTTTTCTATTCTTCCTATGCTAAATGGGTCTTTACCTGATGCTAAATTTTGCGAACATTTTATCCTCAGAGTACACCTTGTTTAGATAAATTTGAAATCAAAAAATACAATTGGTAAGAGAAAGGTAGCTGATCTTGCATTATTTCCCTACCTGCAAAAAGTGCAATTACCCCTCCTTTGTTAGACTCAAGGATTGCACCTCCACCAACCCAACTAAAAAAGGATCTTTTTTGAACAGCATATGCATCCTTTCTCACAATATTGCTCAAAATTGCAAGGAAATTTAGGCACTAGTCGCAATATCGAATTCAGGTAAATGATTGGAACTGAGGAAAAACATTTCACTACGGGGGACACCCTCCTTGAATGAAGAAACACTGCTTATCATACATAACATCTCTGTGGTCATTTTTCATGAAACCGAATAATCATTGTTGTTTATCTCAGAGTAAGGACCCACGTATGCTTGCCACTGTAATCATTGGAAACTTGTCATCCTATATCTTGATAAACGAAAAGGAAGAGATTTAACAACTTTTATGTGGTTATCTTGAGATTTTGAGTCCTATGATTCTGACAAAGATCAATTACCCATAGAATTCACTGCTCTAGATAGGGAGCATTTCCACATGTTGACGGTACAAATACGAAACGAAGGACTAAATCACGACAGAAACTCCAACGCTCATCATATTCGAGAATGCATCGATTAACAACATGAACTCCAACACTCGAAGCCCAGAGCAGGACTGGGGTGGGGGGAATCTTGTTGTCTTAGACCTCACCAATCATCATATTTTTAGTCCGCGGTCAACACAACAAGTGAGATATTGGTCACATAAAGTCCCCTGACCAGTCCAATCATCCAACCAAAGACATCAAGTGTTGTCATTCCCTAAAACTTGCCTCAAGGAAGAAGAGATCTCGGAAGCACATAGCACACTTCCTTTAGAAGTTCGATAGGACGCGCATTATTACTCTCAACAAGGAAAAATCAGTAGGAACTCCATACACCCTCTGAAACAAAGAAAACAATAGATCAAGCCACTGCCCTTAATGTGAGAAATCCACTTCGTAGAAACACCTTGTTCATCTCTTTTATGCTGAGGACGTCCAGGTCACCATCCTCGTTCGATAGAACAACTGTCTTCCAACTCACCAGCGGGATGGGTGCATGGAAGGACATATCGATATCGATATCGTTTCGATATCGTGTCGATATCGATATATCGCCGATATATCGACGATATATCGCCGATATATCGCTATATCTACGAATCTTTCTGAAGAAAATGTTGAAAATTGGATATATCGATATATCGATTTCGATATCGATATCGTGTCGATACCGATATATCGGCGATATATCGCCGATATATCGGGATACGGCCTTCCATGGATGGGTGCTCTGAGAATCTCTAAAACTTGATTAGAAGAATCTCCTTACCAATGCCCCATCGAAACCATCCGAGAGGATTGGAAGAAGATAATTATCGTAGAGAGGACCGCCTTCAGGAGGACAACCCCACTAATAAACAAGATGCTAGCCAACTTATGAGACTCCTATCAATCTTCTACAAAATAGGCATCCAATCCTACCGACAAACCACTGACCAAAGAAAAACCTAGGTAGTTGATCGAGAGCTCCCCTACGATGGGAACTCAAAGAGTCCCCACAAGCCTCAACCTTCGACTCC
Organism: Ottelia alismoides; assembly: GCA_037367405.1. NCBI lineage: Eukaryota > Viridiplantae > Streptophyta > Magnoliopsida > Alismatales > Hydrocharitaceae > Ottelia > Ottelia alismoides. The sequence goes on along the minus strand of JAZKJV010004984.1, from coordinate 73,418 downwards.
TCCATCCCAAATGGGACAAAAATAGACTTGTCACCATTGAGTTGGAGGCATGAGACACCATCGAAAATATCCAACACCATATAAATCTCCTCCGCCTCGTAAAAACCACCCTCCACAAAGAAAATAGTTTCATCCATGGCCTGAAATTTCAGCGAAATTCGATCGAATTTCTGTCGAATATCGATATCCTGTCGAAATCGAAATTCGACCGAAATATGGGGGCCCTAGTACAAAAAATGATCGAAATGACAGAAATTTCGATCGAATTTCGACCGAAATACCACCGAAATTCTGTTTCGGTCGGTCACCGAAATGGTGATCGAAACCGATATTTAGGGCCTTGGTTTCATCAACATATTGTAAGAAAGGAACTAATAGATGGTCTAGCCGAAAACCCATACAGAAATCCCTATCCACTGCATGAGAAATCATCCTCGAGAGCGTATCAACGACCAAGATGAAAGGCAATAAAGCGAATATATAACTTTGTTTAACACCCTTACACCAATTATTCACCAGCATCGAGCAAGATGTCGTCATTAAATACCTCATCACACGTCTCTTTACCCATGCAATCGACTCATCTGGGAAATCACGACGTGAAAGAGAAATAAAAATACCCTTCGATCAATGTAGTCACAAGATTTGGAAAAATCAACCTTCCAAAGCAAACTCTTGATCCTCCTATGCTTCCAATCCACAATGATCTTAGAGGTAATGACTATACCATCCATTATTATATGCCCATAAGGAATGACATCTACAAAAGGGGAGTGATGGAGTCGAAAACATCTCGAAGTTGATTAGTGAGGACCTTTGCCATAATGAAAAGATAACATTTGAAAGGGCAATCTGACGACGATCCTCAATACACCGCATCACCTCCTTCTGAAGAAGAAGATAGCTAAGAGAATGATTTGCTACATAAAGCTTCGATTTACTCTGCTAAAAAAAGCTTCTATTTGCTATCTGCAACTCCTCCATAATATCCACCATATTTGCCTCCACCAGCTTCCGCAGTTCATGGAAGAAAAAATTCAGAAACCATCTGACCTGGGAATGCTATCTGTATTGATATTAAAGACAACAAATCTCAACCCTACCAAAAGTACACACCAATCTATCTGCATGGGGCTCTGACAACAAGGGGCATGACCGTGTCTGATCATTTTGCACATCTAGAGCGTTCCCTCCTGCTCAACTCATGGAAGTATTGATTACAATGGCATCGATGGTATGCTCACCCTCCACCAACACCCTTCGAATCTCCACCAAATGGATGAAATTGCATATCCTTCCACTGGCCACCACATAAAAGGAATGAGTATTCACATCCGCTCACTCAACCATGTATGTTGAGAGCATCACCTCAACTCCACTTCCCTTTTCTTATCCTCCTATAACACAGTGTACTCCTCATCCTCATAACCCTATCTTCCTCCATCAGCTCCACCGAGTCGCAAAGAGCATGTAGCCTGACCGCCTCAGTATGAGCCACTGTTCTTCACTTGCCCCTACTAGTCCTGAGTTCCCTCTTGAAGACCAGTAGCCTCTACCTCACAACCTTAAGACCTGCAATCATATATTAAGAAGCCGAGCCAAAACCTGGAACCTCTCGCCAACAAACATGCACCTTGTCCCAAAAGCCCTCCTTAACCAGCAAAGAATGCTTGAAAGGAAACAAACCGGTTGTATGACACCTCTCCAACGACTTCTAGCAAATGGGTGTGTGGTCAGAATGATACCATGATAAAGAGTCAACCGAAGCTAAAGAGAAAGTCTCCAAGAGCTCCAGAGAGCCAAGGAACCGATTTAAAAGAGAGTACGAAGGGGAGTTTCGCTAAGTATACGGTCCATATTTGTTGCCTCTAGCACCTCCATGGTTAAGTCATTGACAAAGTCAACGGAGGTCAGAGAGTCAGGATCTTGACCACTTCTACCTCTAGGGTAGGCAACAACCAATAGGGACATTAAAATCATCGCTAATGATGCATGTACTTCAGAGAAACAAGAGGGCGCCAAGTGAAGCTCATCTCATAGATCCGAACCAGAAGAAGTCCTGGACATGCCATACATCGATGAGAAAAGGAACTGCATACCACCCGACTTACGAAGCAACACCACTAATAGGGAATGTCGGGGCTTAATAGAATCAACCTAATTCAGAATGTCACCGTTCTATACCACGAAAAAGAGTGAATTGAAGCCAAGGGAAAATCCTTCGGGAGCTCTGAAGAGCCAAGGAAGTGATCGATAAGGGAACGTTAAGAGGATTTCCGACAAGTATAAAGAGAATTTGTCGTATCCAGTGAGTCTAGAGATAAACCACCCACAAAGTCAACTAATGCAACGTGGAAGGAAGAATTAGGGCAAAGTTAGGACGACCACCCGTCTAATTTTTTCCACTTAGGGCTTTTCATCCATTTAGTTGGAGTCTAATTAAATTTATTTTATTTTGGATTAATTGAGTCCATTGTAATTTTTATTTCTATTTAAATAAGGAGATCATCTGTGATCTCTAATTGATTAATTACTGGGTCAGAGATATCTAGAGTCCAATTTAGCCATATTAGGATTTTTTATTTCTTTTCTATTTTTGTAATCCCACCCTCCTATATAAAGGGGATGGTAGTCTATTATTTTAATAAGTTGAAGTTAAATTAAGAATTTAGATTTTATCCAATTATCTCTCCTCCTCCCTCTTCTTTGCGGTTCTTCTCTAAAATCCCGTGCAACTGACACGTCCTCTCTTCCCCATCCTCCAAATTTCTTCCACTAAATATTTTTTCCACCATCAGATTTTTCGATTTGATAAGGAGATTTGTCCGAGATTGACCCAAGACAGATCTGAATGGAGGCGAAGAATCCATGTAGCCGACCCTACTTAATTGTGGGAAAAGGCTTTGTTGTTGTTGTTGATAAGGAGATGGTAAAATCATCGCCTATGATCCACGACACATCAGAGAAATGAGAACCCCATAGATATGAACCAGAAGAACTCCCATATGAGCTATACACTGATAAGAAAAGCAACCACATACCATTCAACTTACAGATCGGCACCACTAATAACCAATGCCAAACCCCAATAGAATCAACAAATTCAGGACATCATCATTTCATCCTAGCAAAATACCACCAAAAGCTTCTACAAATGGATTTACCGTGTAATTCGTCAACCTCGCCATGAGACAACTCTTCTTGAGTACCCACCTCCTCCCATGATTTTCCCCGTACTTCATACCGCAACAACTTTATACACCACGTACCACAGAGAAATCAAGCTCACGGGCAGGATGGAACTCTCGTCCCCCAAACAACCAAGATAACTTACTGTAGTTGGGGAATCCAAAGCCTTTGCCACATCCTTTGCGCATTACATAACCATAATATCTGAAAGATTCCTTTGCGCATTACATAACCACAATATCTGAAAGATTGACATTAAGGCTCCTGGTAACATCCTAACAGCTCAGCTGAAGAAGAGGAAAAGGCCTCGAGATGAGCTTGGGAGTAAACTTCCTAGCAGTAGAAACTATAGTAGGCAGACCATCGTGAGAGCCAAGCTCAAATGTCCGGGGCCCACAACTAAATCAAACATGTTTTCGGAAGCCGAACTACTCAATTTGGGACTTCAGCTATCTGGTTTAAGATTTTCAGGATTCGTCAATCCAATCCAGCGTCACAACTGGTTGTAAACCGGTGCATCATGCTGATCGTCCATGCGGCATGGATTCTCAGGGAATTGGTGCAGTATGATGGGATTGGATCTGGTGGTATAAGTGGTAGATCTGTCACAAAGGATGCTTCTGCTCTCTTCTTTGATATTAGATATTTTCATTCTGCTTATAGCATAGGTTGTGGCGTGGGGGATTGACAAATTTATCAATGAAAAAAGTGTTTCATGTATAGTTTTCTGACTTTGAAATATTAGCTTGCACATCCAATTAAAGGATGCAATTATCAGTGGCTCCTTGTAATTTCAGTTCTTTGGTTAGACCTTATGTCCCATTGTTAAGTTGCACCAATAATGGCAAAGTCCTTGTTGAGGAACTTACCTGCTCTTATAAGGCGATCCTGCTTTGATTCACGGGGTCTTAGATTCTTATTCAGTGACTGCTCATGCTTCTCCGACTTGTCGTGTGGTAAAGAAAAGAGAGTGTGAAAGAATGGTAAACAGAGCATGCCGCAAAAAGATTCTAATCACCCCCAAAGGCCCAACTCCATTCGAGAAGAATGAAATGAAGCACGAGAACGAGAGTGAGTGTTAGATATCACTCCGGAGTGATGCGAGAGAGAGGGGTGAGCTGCAACACTAGAGGGATTCCATTATATATGCTCGTATTTAATTTGAAGATGTTCTTGGCACTCACTTATCGAGTTATTTCTTTCTGTAAGCTGATTTAGGACACCGATTTGACAGTCTTGAGTCATGGACCTCGTCGACTGCTGACTCAGACCTAGCAGAAAGAGTTAGAAATTGCTACTGCTGAAAATAATTAGAGACCGCTACTCCTAAAAAGAGTCAAGTCTACTACTATGTCCCTCAATCCTGAGCAATGACATCTGATATCATATACATATGCCCTACAAGTTTTTAAGTAAAATGTTTAATTTATGAAAAAAATAACAGATAATCGCATAAATTCAATTGATCAGATTTTATATTTATCTTGTTAATGTTTTATTTGTAACATCAAGATGTTTATATTTACGCCCTTTATTATATTTTAATTTAAGATTGAAAGTCATACTTAAATTATTACATGCTTGCTCATTAGAAAAATTTCAAATTTTATAGGCATTTTTATAGTCGTACCCAATTGAGTTTTTCCTGTAACACTTATACCCTTACTTTTTTGCAAGTACATTTACGCCCTTATATTATTAAAAAAATACATGGCAATGCCATTAGTGTAATTTAGGTATATTTTTAAAAATGGAGCGACACAGTTGTGGATTTTATAATAATATAGGAGCATGCATGTAATTGCAAAAAAGATAAGGGTATGAGTGTAACTAGAAAAACTTAAAAAGGTACAAGTAAAGAATTCCCTTTTTGTAATATATATATTTCACGTAGTTTGATAATTAAATAGTTTTCTTTATTTTTTTTGCATTCAGAAAACTCCAAAATATAGAAATTTCTAAAAAAATCCTTAAAAATCCAAATAATATGTAATCGTGATCGAAAATAGTGCAAGTTTTTAAATTTCATCTTATTTTCATAATAGATTAACTATAGGATGAACTGGGTCAACGGCTTTGATATGTTTTGACTTCAATAAACTGGACTCGGAGTATTTGATTGGACATTTTGACCCTATAATCAAGTAGGTTTTGATAATGGTTAAGACTAGGGTTTCTTCATGAGGCTTTAAGCAAGACTAGGGTTCGGGATGGTGTGAGGGTAGACTTTAGGGTTTAAGAAGATCAAGTATATATCTATGTAGACTTAGGTGAAGGTTTGGACTATCATGGTATGTTTTAGGGTTTTAGAAATGTAAAGGTCAAACTTATTAGTTAGCATACATATATGTATGTGTTAATGTATATGGACGTATGTATAGACATGCATGCATACTTGCTATGTCATGTGTGTGTATGCCATGTATGATTAGTTGGACGTATGCATAGACACACGCACGCACACAGACATGTACATACACATATCCATACATATATCAATGCATACACACATGCCCACACATCCATACTCATGCATGGATGCATGCATTACATACATACATACATACATACACATCCATACACGTGCATGCATAAATCCATATATACATACATACATGCATGCATGCATGTCTATGTATGCATCCTTCCATACACACGCATGCATGCATATATACACATGCATGCTTGCACGCATGTATGCATGCATGCATACGTACATACATGCATGCGTGCATCCATGCATATGCATACATACATGCATGCATCCATGCATATGCATACGTACATACAGCATGCATGCATCCATGCATATGCATACATACATGCATACATACATGCATGCATGCATCCATGCATGCATATATGCATGGAATTACAAGTAAATACGAACTATATATATTGCTTCAATAATAAATATTCAATGTTCAATAAGTGATATCACATCTTTATTAACTTATATGAAGTTACAAGTAAATGTTATATTAGAACCTTAGAGAAGTATATGATGTTTCAAGTAACTGCGAACTCTATAGACTGATTCAGTAATAAATATCAAGGCTTCAGTAAGCCTTGAGCTGTATGTCTCAAATAACCACTAGGTGCTATAGAAAGCCTACTCAATTTGCGGTATGTCTCCTCCATTGGAGGTATAGTGGCATCCTAAGAATTAAAGAATCTGTGACTGAGGTGCATCATATTCAGGATGAAAGGCAGCTAGAAAAACTTCGATCATCATCGAATCTCTGTAAGCCTTGAGCTGTTCTGGCTAAGCAATCAAGGGAATGAAACCGTGAAGCTTCTCAAACACACCCCTGAGTGACGTGTAAAGGGTGTGAAGAGGACGTCTAATTTGCTTTGATGTGAAGATATCATGATGTAGTTGTAGTATCTTTGACTCATTCTTCGCTTGCGAGTAAGTAGTAGCGAGAATGTTCCACATCGCCTTTGCGATGGGATGACCTAGAATATCATTGGCTATCTCCACGAACACCGTCCCGAACAGCCAGACACGCACACAAGCGTCATCTGCCTCCCATGAGGCATTAATCCCTGTCTTGTTGATTGGTTCGTCGTGAGTCAGAATGTGCTTCTTACCGTTGTACTACATTAGTCTTATGAACTGTATAGACCATAACTCATAATTAGTCCCATCCATCTTGAGAATAGGTGCCAGGCCTTTGAAGGCACTCGAAGATGGGACGTCGACCTTGGAGTCGACCCTGTTGCCTGACATGACGACGAATGCTACAAAGACTGAGGCTCTAGACAATGATGAACGTGTCTGCACAAACATATAGGAAGATGGTTGTAGGTGTAGACTCATATCACAAACTCTTCCATCCGTTAAAGGCTTCTCCGAGTAGTTAGGGAGGTTTAGACGATCAAGACCACCCTAAAAACCTCAAAAATCAGACTGAACAGTTAATCAAATTGCTCTTGGTAACGATTTCTAAGTCTCAACGAACTTATATGGCATCCTCAGGAGTTGACGATAACCCCCAGGGATGGCAGAGAGTCGCCGTAAACAAGAAGCGGGGAGGTGCGGCGGTGGCGACAATTGATGGTTATTGCCTGATGTGGCTGTTGTTATCGTGTTGGCGATGACAGATGCCTATTGCTGCTTTTACCGCTGTTCAACAACGGTAACTGCTGTTGCGACGGCCTTGCGGTTGTTGCAACCGAGAGGGGAGACGTCCCCTAGGGCTTATGTGGTGAAGGTGACAGCTAGGGTACATGCTCCAATCTAGGACCGTCGTTCTGATACAATGTGGAAAGGAAAGAGATTCAATTTCATTCCATTGAGACCCTAGGGCTCTCATATAGGAGAAAAAATTTAAGGAAAAATTACATAAAGTAGTTAGAAGAATAAGTAAATATAAATGAAGAACAAACAAAAACATTTATCTCAACACTTAAATTTGGTAATCTTATGTCATTATTTACTCTGAGGGAAGTTGGAACACGATGACAGACCCACAAGTGGTTTATCACAGTAAGTGATGGGAGTTGAGCAATCTTGGTGGTGATAAGAAGTAACTTTGTCTATCCAGTGTAGACCTTGAGGTGTCTACTAGTGGGATCAAGAACAACGAAATATCTTCTGGGATATTACCCGTCGAACCCTAGAATCATTGTAGATTACCTTCTCGATCTTCTAAACATTGTTATTACTCTCTCTACCTTGTAAACTTGCTCCTCTTACTCCATGAACCCTGCCATCAATTTGACAATTATTGAGTTAACTTGCTTGAGTTGAAGTCCAACGGGATATTTTCTTCCACTCTCTCCTTCTTTTCTTGCCATTCTTCCTCTTCCCCACCCGCCCTTTCTTGCCCCTTCAACTTCACCGTCATGGGCGCTGACGAAGGCAAGTTTGTCGACTTCCTCACCAAGATCGTCACTGCGAAGGTCCTTTCCACTGCCTTAGACCGGCAGCCCCTCGCCATCTACCCCATCGACAAGGTCCTCCAGCCCGACGAGCTCTTCCAGTACCTCCGCTCATAACATCACTCGCATCCTGACGGAGCACCCGGAGTTCTCCACATTCAACCACTACCTCTCCACGACCCACCTCGCCACTGAGATCAACTACCACCTCACCATCTCTGTCCTTGCTCTCGACAAATGCGAGATCAACTGCCACCTCGCCCGACACAAGCTCGCCCTCTGCTTCAGTTCCTGGCGAGGTGGCCGAGGCTGAGTCCCCCACATCTTCCCATCAAATTTGAAGGAGCCATCTTCCACCTCGCCCTTTTCTTCAGTTCCTTCTCTTCTTCCCCATCTATTGGCATTCTGTTGGAGTGAGAGCAGTGATGGGACTTGGGCAAACCAGGCCTCTCTTCCCAGTTGAAGGGGATGACGGAAATGGTGGCATTTGAGTAGTGACGATAGATGGCAGCTTCACGGGAAGGACTGGAAGGGGCGCTGGTGTACCAAGGGGAGGAGCAGTTGGGGAGAGGCGGCTATTGGACTGGATGGCTTACTCACCAAGGAGGGCCTTTCCATTTGGAGATCTACTGGTGACATCATTACCTCCATAGCTTCTTGCTCTGCTTGAGCTATGTTCAAAGAGTTGTGTGTTCATGTGTATTACAGAAAATCTAATCGACACCCAGTAATCCATATACTGCAAAAAATTGGAAGAACTCATGAACTATATAATTAGAATCACGGAAAGAAAATTTGTTCTTAGCTGATCCATATGAGAAAAAATTGGAATCACTCATGAACAAGGGTCTGTTTGATTTCAATCTGGCTCAGAATCTCAGTTTCTTGACGAAGGCGAGGAAATACTCGTTCTCCAAGCCCAAGTTCATCTTCCACACGACTTGCCTATCGGAGAAGGTCGGGAACTGGAGGTACATCACCATTTATAGGCACATGTTGGGCGGCTCACAAGGAGGGGGAGGCGGAGATGGGTAGCAACAACACCACATGGAGGGGGGTGGGGGAGAGCAGTAGGGATGCTAGGGGAGGGAGGGGAGGGGATTGGAGCTCCGAGAGGTGCGTGGGGAGGGGTGTGGGGGAGGAGATCGGGCAGCGTGCAGGCAGGGGGGCTGGAGATCGGGCGGCCCGGGGGATGAGGTGGTGCTGGGATGGCTGAGGGAGGGTGAGGGAGGAAGAGGGATGGCATCTTTTGTAAATTTGCTAAACAAAGAGAGCAATATGCACCTCTTTTTAACGGAATCTGGTAACTTTAGCGGGTACGTCAATATGCACCTCTTTTTAACGGAATCCGTAACTTTAACGGGTGTGTGGATGTGAGTTAACCATAGGATCTTCGGGGTAAGGGTTGGCAAGTTTACAGGGTCGATGGGGGTAATACGATGTTTAGAAGGTCATAGAGGTAATTTACAATGATTCTAAGATTCTTGGGGTAAAAATCCCATATCTATTATAATCTGTGTTACACAGCAGCATATCAGTCATAACCGTGGGTTAGAAATTCTGAATTTTCTAATAAAATTTCATGTAGGATAGTCAATACTGTGTTAACTTATTAAAAAGGGAAAATGTTTATCTTAAATTTCTTTTCATTACAAAAGTTAAACCCTAACTCAGCCATGGCCGGTCCCAAGCCCGGGTAAATGAGGAGGGTTGCGCGTTAGGTAGCCGACAGCCAGCGTAGGAGAGATAAATTTGTAAATAATGTTCTTAAAGTTCTTCTAAGAACACTATTTATGAATTTATCTCGAAACCGTTCGGATCTTTTAAACATGGATTTAAGCAAACATACAGATTTCGTTGGGGCGTTCCCTACTTGCGACGCGTTGCATCGCCCGAATGCAATGAAAAATTGGCAAGGGCCGCTACATCGCAGCCTGGATGTAGTTCAAAATTTTCAAGGGTTCTCGCATAAGGAACGCATGCGGGTAAATAAGCTAGTTCCGCTGCATCACCGCCCGGATGCAGTCCAAAATTTGCAAGGGTTCTCGCATAATGGACACATGCGAGTAAAGAAGTTAGTCCAAAAGAGATTGCAAAGGAAGTTACGGATTGGTAGTTGGAATATCGGTACTTTAACTGGAAAATTGATGGAGATAGTGGATACAATGGAAAGAAGGAAGATTCATATATTATGTCTTCAAGAGACTAAATGGGTTGGAGAGAAAGCAAGGGAGATCGAGAAGACAGGCTTTAAACTTTGGTATTCAGGTAAAGATAAGGGCAGAAACGGTGTTGGAGTGGTTGTTCATAAAGATTTGAAGGATTGTGTGGTTGAGGTGCAAAGATTTGGGGATCGAATTATTTTGCTAAAGTTAGTGCTTGAAGAAGAAATTCTGAATATCATCTCAGTTTATGCACCGCAAATTGGTTTAGATGAAAGGACTAAACAAGCTTTCTGGGAGGATCTGGATAAGATTTTACAACGAATCCCACAAAGAGAGATGGTTTGCATAGGTGGAGATCTTAATGGACATGTGGGAAAAGATGTTTCAGGGTATGCAACTGTGCATGGAGGTCATGGTTTTGGGGATAGAAACGAAGAGGGAAAAGTCATTCTGGATTTTGTAACTGCATATGATCTTTTCATAGCAAACACTATTTTCAAGAAGAGGGAGGAGCATTTAATTACTTATAAGAGTGGCTCAACTAGAACACAGATAGATTACTTTGCGTTGAGGAGAAGAGATCGGTTGTGTTGCAAAGATTGCAAAGTAATCCCTGGAGAGAGTTTGACAACCCAACATCGCTTATTAGACTTGGATTTACAAATAAAAGGGCTGGTAAAGAAAAGGAAGGTTCCTAAGATCACTAGAACTAGGTGGTGGAATCTTCCGCTGAAGCAATCAAGCTTCAGGGAGAAGATTTTAGAAGACTTATCTTGGGATTGTAGCGGTAGTGCAAACGAGATGTGGGAGGCAGTAGCATCTTGTATCCGAAAGGTAGCCAAAGAGATGCTAGGCGAGTCAAAAGGAGGAGCTCCGGGTCAAAAGGAGGCTTGGTGGTGGAGTGAAGGGGTGCAAGAGAAGCTAAAAATTAAAAGAGCTTGCTTTAAAGCTATGTCTAAGGATAGAACAGAGGAAACTGTCACAGACTATAAAATAGCGAAGAAGGAAGCAAAGAAGGCTGTAAGCGAAGCTAAGTCAAGAGCTTATGAGGTTTTGTATAAAAATCTCAACTCTAAGGAGGGCCAAAAGGATATATTCAGGTTGGCCAAAGCAAGAGAAAGAAAGACCAAAGACCTTTCTCAAGTGAGATGCATTAAGGACGAGGAAGGTCACGTGTTTGTTACTCAGAAGGATATAGAGACTAGATGGGAGCAGTACTTCCATAAACTTTTCATTGGAGAAGGAAATAGAGAGATCACTTTGGGTGATCTAGCTAGTAGTGAAAGTTACTTGAATCGTGCTTGCTATAGACGAATACAAAGAAAAGAAGTAGAGGAGGCTTTGAAGGTTATGAGACCTGGGAAAGGTGTTGGACCAGATGACATCCCTGTAGAAGTATGGAAAGTTTTAGGTGAGCGTGGTTTGACTTGGCTTACGAATCTATTCAATGTTATTTGGCGAAGCAAGAAAATGCCTGAAGATTGGAGGAGTATCGTGGTACCTCTGTATAAGAACAAAGGAGACATTCAAAATTGTTCAAATTACAGAGGTATCAAGCTGATGAGTCACACTATGAAAATTTGGGAACGTGTGATCGAAAGAAGGTTGAGGCAAGTTTCCCAAGTAAAAGAAAACCAATTCGGATTCATGCCAGGTCGCTCAACTATTGAAGCCATCCATTTGCTGAGGAGAACAATGGAGATTTATAGAGCTAAAAGGAAGAATCTCCATATGATCTTTATTGATTTGGAGAAGGCTTATGATTCCGTCCCACGAGAGATACTGTGGAGAGTTTTGGAGAAGAGACAAGTACCTGTCCTATACATTAATCTCATAAAGGATATGTATGATAGGGCTTTATCTTGTGTAAGAACCCCGACAGGGAAGACTGACTATTTTGATATCAACATTGGTTTACATCAAGGTTCAGCTTTGAGTCCATTTCTTTTTACTTTGATTATGGACGAGTTGACAAGTCACATTCAGGATGAGTTACCTTGGTGTATGTTATTTGCTGATGATATTGTGTTGATTGACGAGACTAGAGATGGAGTAAATGAGAAGCTTGAGGTTTGGAGACATGCATTGGAGACTAAAGGTTTTCGTATAAGTAGGGCTAAGACGGAATATATGGAATGCACTTTTGATGGAAGCAATGGTGAAGGAATCGAGGTGAAGATTGGTGACGATAACATTCAAAAGAGAGATTCTTTTAGATATCTGGGATCTATTTTGCAACATGATGGGGAAATTGATGGAGATGTTACTAATAGAATAAATGCAGGCTGGCTAAAGTGGAGAGGAGCCTCCGCTGTTCTCTGTGGTAAGAAAATTCCTTTAAAAATTAAAGGAAAGTTTTACAAAGCAGCCGTGAGACCTGCTATGCTTTATGGTTCTGAATGTTGGCCTGTGAACCATAGACATGTGCAGAGAATGGCTGTAGCAGAAATGAAAATGCTAAGATGGATGTGTGGACATACACGTAAAGATCGGATTCGAAATGATGCAATCAGAAATAAAGTTGGTGTAGCTCCGATCGAGGATAAGATGCGAGAAAACCACTTAAGATGGTTTGGTCATTTGCAAAGAAGGTCAACTGATGCACCGGTTAGGAGATGCGAGTGTTGGGATGTTGAGCCGGCTAAGAGAGGGCGAGGACGGCCCAAAAAGTGTTGGAAAGAGACTATACGAAGAGATCTTAGTTTTTTGGATATAAGTCCGAGATTGACCCAAGATAGATCTGAATGGAGGCAAAGAATCCATGTAGCCAACCCTACTTAATTGTGGGAAAAGGCTTTGTTGTTGTTGTACAAAAGTTAAACCCTAAATCAACCTTCCAAGTACCCTCAACGAGCAGAGCCACCTTGACGTTCCACTTGTGGCCGCACTTCTGCCTTTTTTTACATCACATAGTTGTGTGTTTTTATTTTAATTTGCATGATGGAATTTGGATAAAAATACCATTTTGAGAAATTTGTCATCAAGAAAGTTTTTCATTTCCCAGGATAATGTTATCCAATTTTTTGGTCTTGACTCTGTCACTATATGTTTTCATCGGGAAGCTCCACCTTTGACATAGTTGTGTGTCTGCACTTCCTATGGATTTTTTGGGGGATGCATAGTGCAGAGTAGCTTGGATCAGGATGCAATATGGTATACTTTGATGCTGATTGATCAAACTATGTGATTGAACATCTCTAATTCGAGTAATTGAATTTCCGTATTTGATTAAAGCGCTCAAGAATATAATCATGTTGCCTGTTCGGAATCAGTATGATCCAAATGATAAACTGAATATTCTGATTTCTGGTTTAAGTTGCACATAAAGGAAACATGCTTGCAAATTACTGTTTTTTAGTTTGTCTTTTGATATACTATGAAGATTAGCGTGGTCATTTGGTGTTTGTCTTAATTAAGTTCTGTTGCCTCCTTTAAAAGATACAATGCTAAACCTCTTTCAGCTTTGCCAAATCTAACTGAACTTGTTAGCGAGAATCAGCTATCATGTCTAGCAGCCCTGGGGATTCGACAACCAGCCAATCACATGGTTCTTCCACGAGCAGCGACTCTGCCTGTTTCGAATGCAATATATGCTTCGATTTGGCTCAAGATCCAATCGTGACACTCTGTGGCCACCTGTTCTGCTGGCCGTGCCTCTATAAATGGCTTCATGTTCATTCCCATTCGCAAGAGTGTCCTGTCTGCAAGGCAATAATAGAGGAGGAGAAGCTCGTGCCGTTGTATGGGAGGGGGAAAACTTCTTCAGACCCTCGTTCAAGATCAATGCCAGATGAGGATATTCCTCACCGTCCAACTGGCCAGAGACCTGAGACAGCTTCCCAGGCTAACTTAAATCAGATCCCGCAACCACAGGGCTTCGGCATCATGGGCGGCTTCCCTCCGATGGCCACAGCCAGGTGGGGGAATTTCATGTTCTCCACGGGATTTGGCGGCCTGTTCCCATCGCTGTTTAATTTTCACGTGCATGGATTCCGCGGTGCAGCTGGATACGGTCCGCATCCTAGCTTCCCTTACACATTTCACGGTGGGCATGCACATGGATTCCCTCATCAGCATCACCACCACCACCACCATCACAATGCATTCGGCCAGCAGGCCGATTCCAACCTTGCCATGCTGTTTGCTATTGTGGGTGTGCTTGTCATTGTGGCCCTTTTGTGGTTCTAAATAGGTGCAGTGGTTTGCTCGTATCCAACTTAAGAGAATTTGGGATTTCTGTTATCTGGTTTAAGATTTTCAGGATTCGTCAATCCAACCCAGCGTCACAACTGGTTGTAAACCGGTGCATCATGCTGATCATCCATGCGGCGTGGATTCTCAGGGGATTGGTGCAGTATGATGGGATTGGATCTGGTGGTGTAAGTGGTAGATCTGTCACAAAGGATGCTTCTGCTCTTCTTTGATATTAGATATTTTCATTCTGCTTATAGCATAGGTTGTGTTGTGGGGGATTGACAATTTTATCAATGAAAAAAGTGTTTCATGTATAGTTTTCTGACTTTCAAATATTAGGTTGCACATCCAATTAAAGGATGCAGTTATCAGTGGCTCCTTGTAATTTCAGTTCTTTGGTTAGATCTTATGCCCCATTGTGAAATTGCACCAATAATGGCGAAGTCCCTGCTTGAGGAACTTACCTGCTCTCTTATAAGGCAATCCTGCTTTGATTTACGGGGTCTTAGATTCTTATTCAGTGACCGCCCATGCTTCTCCGACTTGTCGTGTGGTAAAGAAAAAAGAGTGTGAAAGAATGGTAAACAGAGCATGGCGCAAAAAGATTTTAATCATCCCCAAAGCCCCAACCCCATTCGAGAAGAATGAAATGAAGCACGAGAACGAATGTCCAATAGGTTTGGGAGTGAGTGTTAGATATTGCTCGAGAGTGATGCGCGCGAGAGAGAGAGGGGTGAGCTGCAACACTAGGGGGATTCCATTATATATGCTCTTATTTAATTTGAAGATGTTCTTGGCACTTACTTATTTCTTTATGTAAGCTGGTTTAGGACACTGACTTGACAGTCTTGAGATAGAGACCTCGTCGACTGCTGACTCAGACCTAGCAGAAAGAGTAAGAAACCGCTACTACTAAAAACAGTTAGAGAGACCGCAACTCCTAAAAAGAGTCAAGTCAACTACTACTTCCCTCAATCCCGAGCAATGACATCTGATATCATAGACATATGCCCCTACGAGTTTTTAAGTCTAATGTTTAATTTATTAAAATAACTATCAGATAATCGTATCGATTCAATTGATTAGATTTTATATTAATTTTGTTAATATTTTGTTTGTAACATTAAAATGTTCCCTTTATTATATTTTAATTTAAGATTGAAAAATTACACTTAAATTATTACATGTTTGATTTTCTTGATTAGAAAAATTATAATTTTTATAGGTATTTTTACACGTTCCCATTCGAGTTTTTCCAGTAACACCTATACCCTTACTTTTTTGCAAGTACACTTATGCCCTTACATTATTTAATGGAGGGACACAGTTGTGAATTTTATAATAATATAGGGGCATGCATATAATTGCAAAAAAGATAGGGGCATAATTGTAACTAGAAAAGCTTAAAAAGGTACAAGTAAAAAGTTCCCTTTTTGTGATATATATTTTTCAATGTAGTTTGATAATTAATTAATTTTCTTTATTTTCATGCATTCAAAAATCTCAAAAAATAGAAATGTATAAAAACTCCTTAAAAATCCAAATAATATGTAATCGTGACAAAAAAATAGTACAACCTTTTAATTTCATCTTATTTTCACAATAAATTAATTATGGGATGAACTGGGTCAACGGGTTTGATATGTTTTGATCTGATTAGACATTTTGATCCTATGATCGAGTATGTTTTGATAATGGTTAAGGCTAAGGTTCTTCACGAGGCTTAGGGTTTCACTTTAGGGAAGACTAGGGTTCGAGATGGTGTGAGGGTAGACTTTAGGGTTTAAGAAGATCAGGTATGTATCTATGTAGACTTAGGTGAAGGTTTGGACTATCACGGTATCGTTTTGAAATGTAAAGGTCAAAATTATTAGTTACCATATGTGTGTGAATGTATATGGACGTATGTATAGACATGCATGCATACTTGCTATGTCATGTGTGTATGCCATGTATCATGATTCATGACTAGTTGGACCTATGTATAGACACACACACACACGCACATAGACATGCATGCACGTGCACACACATCCATACATATATCAATGCATACCCGCATACCCAAACATCTGTACACATGCATGCATGTATGCATTACATACATACATACATACACACACATCCATACACGTGCACGCATGCATCCATATATACATACATACAAATAAAATAAAGTCGAAGCAAATAAAAAAAATACAACCACAAAATACTCGAAGGGCACAAGAGCAGAAGAGCGAGGGTTTGAATTGTGATAAAAATATTTGAAGTAAAAGTTCCCTATAAAATAATACAAACCACAAAATGCACATGTGATTTTTTATGTGAAAATCTAAGCAGGTAAAAACCACAACCTAAGAAAATAATATTTTAGGATTTCTCTTGTTAGAGATATCAACAGACTCTGACACCATGGCCTAACTCTTTAAAATAAAGCAAGATTGTAGGGATTCCTGCGCAATTACGAAATTATTGGTATTTCTCCACGTCTGGAGAATATTTTAGGAAATAATCCTGTAAAAATCCCATAATTAATTAAACACAATTATGCATTTTCAATTTCAACAGTGTTTTATATATCCATATGTTATGATTCGTCCCAAATCCCCGTCGCTGCTCTCTCTCTCTCTTTCTCTCTGTGATTACTCCCCTCCTTTTCTCCTCCCCACAGAAGCTCCCACAATGGCGCCGTGAGATCGAATCTCCCCAATCCATCCGAACCCGTTCAGCACTCCCAAATCACGATCTCGCTGCCACCAATCCCCTCCGATCGTGATGGACGATGACCTGTACCCCTCCAGCGACGACGGCGAGCTTTACAGCGACGTCGAGATCGAGGAGGCCTACGAGAACGAGATCATCGAGGACGACGAGGTGGCCCTCGATTCTCGCTACTCCTCCACGCAAGTACGCGTTTTTTTCTTCTACCTTTTGCTTTGGCGAATTGGGTATGTGTTCTTTGCGTTGGGGGCGGGGGGGGAGTGGTCGGAGATTGGGGGGTTTGCGTTCTTGCGAATTGGGTCTGCGTTGCTTTTGTGCCACGGATGCAATTTTGGGGGCGGATTTTGTTGGAAGTTTCGTTTTTACGGATTGGGATTGTGTGGAGGCTTTGGTGGAGTTTGTGCTAGTCGGGCAAAGATTTGCGACGGGGCTGTGTATTTTGTTGTCGTCTCGGCTTTGGAAACTGGAGGGGGAGGGTGGGGGGAGATGTTGGGTCTGCTTTAGATCATCCTTAGGGAATGAAAGGTGGGAGCTTTTCGTCATTCTGCAATAGGTGAAGGTTAAGATTCATGGAATTTTCGAATATGATTGTTCCTTCCTGTTTAAACACCTAGTTATTCGATCGAGAGATCAATGGGCTCTGTTTTTTTTTGGTTTGAATGAAGTGTATCCTTTGGGATACAACTAAGAGTGGAAATTGGACTTTCCAGGGGGATGTAATTGTTGGCTCAGCCAAACAATTAACTCTCATGATGTCGTAAATAAGTCCTATAATGGGAAGCTTATTTGTTAACAATCCTCTGCTTTAAAGTAAACGTACTTGTTATTGTCGTATTTGGAAGCGTGCGTCAAGGGACCTTTTGTTGGCATTAAGGGGTGCTGTTTTCTTTTGCAGGTTATTACTAAAGAATCGCTTCTGGCAGCACAGGTAATTTGATTTCTTGCCCACCCTTGATTTGAGGTTTAGATTACAGCATTATTTTTCTTAGTTGAAAATGCCTCCTGGAAGGTATTGGAATGGCAACTGCCAAACAAAAAAATCTATCAATAATGGATGCGCATCTTGTAAAACAGAGGGAAGATTTGCATCGAGTGATGGAGTTGCTACCACTGACTGAACATCATGCTCGGACTTTGCTTATACATCATCGTTGGGATGTTGATAGATTATTGGCTGTGCTTGTTGAGAAAGGGAGAGACCAATTGTTTGCAGAGGCTGGAGTGACTGTCTTGAAGCAAAGAAGCTCAACATTGGCGGCATCATCATCCTCAGTAACATGCAACATATGTTTTGAGGATTTCAGCTCAGAGGCTACGACAACCATGGAATGTGGACATGGGTTTTGCAATGATTGTAAGTGCTGTCTATTTGTTACTATATTTTCCAGAGAGAAGGATTAAAATTTGGTTGTCTTTTCTTGCATAGGCTGGACAGAACATTTCATTGTGAAGATTAATGATGGGCAAAGCCGGCATATCAGGTGCATGGCTCCGGATTGCAAAGCTGTATGCGATGAAACTATTGTCAGGACCTTAGTCAGTGCTAAACGCCCTGAACTTGCAGATAAATTTGAGCGCTTTCTTTTAGAATCATATATTGAAGATAACAAGAAGGTGAAATGGTGTCCAAGTATACCACACTGTGGAAATGCAATTCGTGTTGATGGTGATGATATTTACTGTGAGGTAGAGTGTACATGTGGGCAGCAATTTTGTTTCAGTTGTCTATCAGAAGCACATTCCCCTTGCTCATGTTCGATGTGGGAGATTTGGGTAAAAAAATGTCGCGATGAATCAGAAAATGCCAATTGGATTACTGTGCATACAAAACCTTGCCCCAAATGTCACAAGCACGTGGAGAAGAATGGTGGTTGCAACCTAGTTACATGTGTCTGCGGCCAATACTTTTGGTGGGTTGTTCTTCTACTACAATAAATTTTATGTTGTTTGTTAGTTTGTTTGTAGTACCCACTTAAATGGTTTTGTCGTAGTGGAATGTGCTTACGTCTCAATGGACCAGGGCTCAAATCCCCCTATGCGGAGGTTGCCTTAGGTAGTCGACAACCAGCGTAAAATATAGTCGAATCTTTCAACATGGATTTGAGCAAGAATCCATGTAGCTGGCCCTACTTATAGTGGGAGAAGACTTTTCCATTTTGTTAGTTTGTTTGTAATGATGCTTCTTTTCCTGCATGAGGGAGAAATTTTGTTAAAATTGGAGCACACATTTTTGTGTGTATTATTTTATTTTAAATAGTACACCCTTGAGAACTTTCATAATATTTTGTATTGATGTTTTATCTGCAGTTGGCTTTGTGGGGGTGCCACAGGTAGAGAGCATACTTGGACTAGAATAAGTGGACACAGCTGTGGACGCTACAAAGAAGACGAGATGCAAAAATCAGAGCGTGCAAAGTTTGAGCTCCATAGATATTTACATTATTACAACCGGTACAAGTTGCACATGGATTCTTTTAAATTAGAAAGCAAGCTTATGGCAACAATCCAAGAAAAGATATCTATATCTGAAAATAGAGACTACCAAATCAGAGATTATAGTTGGGTTGTAAGTGGACTTGGCAGACTTTTCAGGTCAAGGCGAGTGCTTGCATACTCATATCCTTTTGCACACTGCATGTTTGGTAATGAGCTTTTTCGAGATGAACTGACCCCAGAGGAAAAAGACATAAAGAAAAATCTTTTTGAAGACCAGCAGCAGCAACTCGAGTGCAATGTAGAGCGGTTATCTAAGCTTTTAGAGGAACCTTTTGATGAGTTTTCCGAGGAAAAGGTTTTGGAAACACGGCTGCACATGATCAACTTGTCGGTCCTTGTTGACAATCTTTGCCAGAAAATGTTTGTTTCCCTTCTTATGGTTACTTTTATATATGTTATAACAACTTTATATTATAGGAAACATAATAAGATAATTTTTGCAATAAGCATTAGCAATAAAATTGCCACTTGACCAGGAAAATGTAATTGCTATTCCAGGTACCAATGCATTGAAAATGATTTATTGGGAGCCTTACGAGGCGCAATTCATAATATAGCTCCTTACAAGTCAAAGGGTGTAGAAAGGGCACTGGAACTTTCCATTTCTCGTGGCTCTGAACCAACTTCCGTGAGCAGCATCAAAACAGCTGAAACTGGCACGTCACCTTGCTCGGATTCAGACATGATTAGATCTGGTATGAATTCTTCTCAGGAGTAGCAACTGACATAGCATGCTGCCTTGAATATCATTCTTCGAATGTCCTTTACTTTTGGGATTATAATAGTCACCCAAGTTGATATCTGACTATGGGCATGGCAAAACATGTTGAGCATCTTGTTCTAATTTTTTTACTATTTTCATTATTGAGAAAGGAGGTTATGTCTTTCTATATGTTAGGCATAAATTTTAGTTTTTAGGGTCTAATAGGTTCATTCAAAGCAAACCTGCTTGGCAAGTACTAGTTGGGATTCACATTATGGAAGAAAGGCTTAAAAGAAGTATATTCTCAAACAGAACAAGAAAGTGGACTAACACATGGAATAACGACTGAAAAATCCAAGTTCAAGCATCCAATATAGACGAGGCTGCACCAACAGGCTTGTTTGAGGCATGTGACCAATACCTTGTTTAAAACTACTCTCAAACCTATGAGGAAGGTGGGACACCTGTCATATGTTGTATTTCCTTCTTATGGATGACGAGGGAGTAAACGGAGAGAGACTTAAGGAGGTGGTGAATGGAGTGAGGAGGCTGATGGGGTGGTTGAGTATTGCACGACAGTAGAGAGGACGAAGGAGAGAGTTTGCATGTGCGCCGCCATTGGGACTCATAGAGGGTGGGTGACAAGATGGTCAAAATGACAAGTTGTATATATGGTAGGCGGATGACCCTCGGTGCCTGGGGTGTGGCGGCCTAGACCATCTTGCCCGTCATTGCAAAGATCTAGCGGTACGTTGGTGAGGGCTATTAGCAATCCAAGAACATGTTGACGCCTCGTGCATTGTCATTTGGCAACCATCTGGTTAGCCGCTTAAAATGGTATCCCTACCTCATTGCTGATCCTAAAGGACACTTGTTGGATTCATGTGAGGTGGAGTTCGAGAATGGTGGTGCACTAGATTGAGCCTTCAATGATGTTATTTTGGGATGGAATTTTTATCCCACGAACTCGGTAAACTTTTTAAATTACCACATAAACCCTGCAAACTTATTAACTCTTACAGTATGAACCCCATGGTTAACTCCAATCCATTTGATCATTAGAAATGGACGGAAATCATCAAAAAGGACATATTTACCCTTAAAATTGATCAAATTTACTAAGTATGTCCTCCCCTACTCCAACTTCCTCTCCTTCCCCTACCTTACACCACTATCATCGTCCTCCTTCAAAGGAGGAGCTCTGTCGAGGCCCATCACTCCTGCTCATTGTCGCCGTTGAACCACACATGCATTACACTATAACAACTCCTCGTTGCTCTCCATACACGCATAGATGTGCGTGCTCACCTCCATGTTGTCATGTAGCAGCAGCTGCGGCTGCTCCATGACCACCTCCAAGCCGTTGCTTGCCCTATTACCACCCCCATTAACAGTAGGTTGAGCATTGGAACTTTCTTTGGGGTGTTAAGAAGCATCCCACTGACAACGTGAACAGACATGTCCTTCAGATAAGGATATGATCAAGTTCTCTTTTTCTATCTAGAAGTGTTGCCCATGGTCAGAAGTACAACGAGTATGGCCTTCTGAGCCTTGCATGTGTTCCTTTCCATAGTGCATGATCAGAGAGAGAGAGAGATGGAAGGATTGGTGCTCAATGTACAACAAAGATTAGAGATGTTCCTTGTTCAAAGAAAAAAATGTGGACTTGATTCCTTGAGTAGTGGTTGTTGCAATAGGCAAGGATTCAAATATCGGGACATATCGTCGATATGTCGACGATATATATGGTATCGGATTTCGATCGATATCGATGCTACTATGTATGTTGTTTTCCCGAATATCAGTGGATATATCACCGATACATCGGATATCAATTGGTATCGATCAAAACTCGTAGTTTTGAATGCAACTTTCTCCCATATCGATCGATATCGCTGATATTGGTTTCTATCTCATCGTCGAGCTGTTATTACATACAATTTCCTTTTTGCTTTAGATAAGGTTTATTCGAGGTGATTTTCATCATTTTAAATGTATTTAGAGGTGGATTTCTTAGAGGTTTTGTATATTTTATACTCTATTACTTGTTTTTGAGTTTTTCTAGCATCGACCTACGATTTCTAGTATTTATTAAGATCTTAGGGAGATGTTTTTTCAAGTTCTCAATTTTTTCATAATTATTCTAGATTTTTTGTTTTTCTTAAAATTCTAGGATATCGCTAGGGTTTCGATATTCAGGTATATATCTAATTCCATGATATCACCCTGTCAACGAGATACCGGTAATTCATCTTATATTAGTCAAAATTTGAAGATTCCAGTACATAGTTTTCAGATATCGATCAATACCATCGATATGGTATTGATATTGCTCAATATCACACACTTTTTAATTTATAATCCATTTGCTTGGGATTTTGCTTTTGTATCTACTCTCGACATTAAAAACACATTATGAACCCTGTTTTGGACGGGAACTTTGTCCTTCCAGCGATGGAGATGAAACAATTATGGAGTTGATTAAGGAATATCTGCATACATGTATGTTATTATGCTCATAAGCTTGTTCATATCATATCTGGTATAGCTCGGCATTTTGTTTAGGGTTTTTATCAGTTGTGTCCCTCTAAGATATTGCAATTTCAGTTATGTCTCTCCCTTTTTTGGGAATATCTGTTATGCCCCTAACTTCTTACCGTTCTATCACTTGTGTCCTTCCGTACTTTAGTCGTCACTGAGTTGAACTTAACTATGGTTTTTAAAACTATGGTACGGTTAAGAGGGGCATAACCGTCCAAATAACCCCCACCCATCTTCCCCCAAGCTCCTCCTATTCATCCTCTTCATCTCCCTCCTCCTCCTTGATAAGCCGAAGCTCAGATGAGCATTGTAAGACTCCAACAAAGGGGATCGTTGTGTGGTGGTTCGAATCTTGCCTCGGGGCTCAGATGAGCATCCTCACTAGTGCGTGTCCTGGAGCGTGGTGTTCCTGAGCCTCAGGTACGTGAGGTGCACACGTGTGAGCTTTCGTAGCCGGGAGAGCACGGACACCACCCCAGCGTCACCGATCTGCGGGCACTGCGAAATGGAGATGGACTCCAAGTAGGAGGAGTACTTCGCCAGGACCAGGAGGGACTGGTTTCCCACGAATGGGCACGACTCAAGCATGAGGGCTGAGAGGTTTGGATGGTAACGAGCATGTTGTACCCGATCATGGGCGAGTTGGAGATGTCGAGCCTCTCGAGGGTGTGACAACACGTAGCGATGGAGGCCAGTCCCGAGCTTCCGACCTTGAATCAGTCCTAGAGGGAGAGCGGTTGCAGATTGGAGAACGCCGCGACACAATCTGGAGGTCGAAGTCTGTGAGGCGTTGCTGCTATTGCGAGAGGGAAGCGCCCGCACGGACGAAGAGGCACCCAAGGAGCTTACATGCGTAGGTGCCCACTGCCATGGCCTCCAATCACACGTCATTGGCGTCCTTCGCCTCGAGGCACCATGATGCCTCCTTGTCGACGATGGCACCATCCTCCTTGGGAGCATCAATGCGAGGGGCGTACTTCTTGTCGAGTCGGAACAAGTTGAACTCATAGCCGCGCATGTGCGCGAGGACGTGCCAGCGCTTGGAGACGACGGCGCGCGCGCAACGATCGCATGCGGAGTGGGAGGTGCGAGGGCGTAGGGAGGAGCATGGGGGAGGAGCTCGTGGTGGAGGAGGCGGTGGGGCAGGGGCAGAGGGGGAGGCGCGAGGAGGAGATGGGGGCGGACGGAGGAGAAGGGGGTAGGAGCTCAGGCGAAGAAGGCGACAAAGGAGGAGTGGGGGCGAAGGGGGAGGCGCTGGGGTAGAGGGGAGGAGCTTGGGGTGGAGGGAGGGGTTGTGGGTGTAGGGAGGAGGCGATGGAGGAGTAGGAGGCTGATTAGGAGGAAGAGGAAGAAGACAGGGGAGGAGGAAGAGGATGTGGATAACTTTTCGGCCTTCTTTTTCGAATTTATTTCTGCTTGTGTCCCCAAAGTTAACGTCTGTTTGCGTTGGGGATGGACAACAACTAACTTGAGAGGCACAAATGATAAAACAGCAAGAAGTAGGGGACACAACTGATATTCCCAAAAGGGAGGGGTATAATTGGCATTACAATATCTTGGAAGGGCACAATTGATTAAAATCCTTTTGTTTATGTATTATATGCAATGTGATGTAAAGTTAATGTGCTAATTATACCTCCTTGATGTTACTAAGATGTTATTGTTTATATCTCCCAGCAGTCAAGAGTCAATAGTCAGCATTCACTGGCTTCAAAAAAAAATAGTCAGCATTCACAATAGTGATACGTATGATGTAATGTGTATTGGTGTGCTAAATACACCTCATTCTTGCATGTAAATGTGGATTCATCTGTCATTTATGGTTTAAGAACTAGGATGATCTTAATTTGCAAAAAAAAACTTTTTGTGACATTTCCAAGATTTCCACTGATATCATCGATACATCTTGATATATCCTCGATATCCTTTTTTGGACCAACCAATATGATATCGATATTGATATTTCAAACCTTGGCAATAAGTTGTGATGTTAGGACGGAAATTAGGCATCCCCCTCGCGCCGGATCCTAGGCCGCCCCATTACCTCTGCACCTTCTGCCTTCCCGGAGAGATCGCTCCTTGTTAGAAAATCAGAAGCGGAAGCGGAACATGGAAAAAGATAAATAAAATATGAACAACGGGATTTTACGTGGTACCCTACTCCCTAAGGAGCGGGATGAAACCACGGGAGAAGCCCTCGAAGGGGCGTGTTATGCATTGCTTTTTCTCATCTGATACAGGAGGCTTGGGGCTTTATATATAGCCTCCACGGAGCCTCCAAGTCCCACCGCTGGACGATGTGGGACGAAACTCTTGGATGGGGTAAATGGATCCTAGAGGTATCTATTTACCCATCTCCTCATAACTGACGCATACATCAAATACTCCAACACTCCCCCTCAAGCTGGAGCATGCAATGCTCAGCTTGGACAAACAGAAAGAAACTCAACTCAACGCTACAGGACACTACGGACAAAATCAACCCAACGCGCACATTGCTGCAGTCGAGGACGTTGCTTCTTATGCCAGGTAGGTGAGGAGGACGAATGGGCTGGAGTGTGAGTCTGTTGAATCACCTCGTCGGAGAGCATGTGCTCTGAACTGCGCCTGTCAGAGTCACTGCAACTGAAAATGAGTCTCCTCATCGGAGTACTCTGGCCCGCCAAAATAATGTGGACATCTGCTCCATCTCTGAAAAGGGTCGAACTGAAAAGGCAGTGGTTGTGCAATCCTCATCGGAGTCCACAGTCGCTGGAGAATGGAGTCTGAAAAGTCTCCTCTTCGGAGAACTGGGTCTCTCCCATCTTGCTCAGAGAATGGTGCACTGCTCTGGTATACCTATGATACCGCATGAAAACCCTTGCCAACATGGCATAAGGAATGGTCCTCTACTCTAGAGTCCCTATGGCTCACATGAAAACTCTGGCCGAAAACAAGAATAATCATGGGGACCACGACAATTGATGGCATACATGTGCTCATCTGAAAATGACCGCGTACTCGTGCGTGTCTGAAAATGAGTCTCTCTCTGGAGAACTCGAAAAATGGGTCGCTCATCATGGAGTGCCTCGATCTTGAACTCTGACCAATCTGAATGTCGAGTCTGAATATGCACATCATATTGTGGACTCGGAATCTGAACGTCGAGTCTGAATCTTGCGCATGGAAATATCTTCATCTGAATCATCTGAAAAACTTGTAGAGTCTGAAAACTGACTGGTCTGGAATATCTGCATCTGAATCTGGATCATGGGACAGACCTGTGACTCTACACCATACTCCCCCTTTCTCCCATACTTGTCGGAAAATGACATCGACAAAGTTGGGAGAAGACAAGATAGAATGGGGAGAAAACATGAACTTGCGGCTTTTTGTCATTTTTTTTCAAGCCGTCGCTTTTTTTAACATTTTTTTAAAGCTGTTTCAATTTTTTATGGCTTTTCTTCTTCTTTTCTTTTTTTTTGAAAAAAAAAACGTTGTGTACGACTTTTCATTGTACGCGTCTTTTTTTTGAAACCACTCTCGGCCCACCTTTGGGCCCAAAATATTCATTTTTTTTCGTCTGGGCCTCCCTCCTTTTTTCTTTTAAAATCTCTCCCAATTTTTTTTATTCTGAAACAACCCAAAATTTTGGGCCCATCTAGTCATCCTGCATCCCCTTCTTTAGGGTTCCCATCGTGGGAACCCTTCGTTACCGCCGCCGCCTGTTGGATGGAGGAGCCGCCTAGGGCTCAGCGGTGAGCTCGCACCGGGAGCGAGCTCGGGGCCATGCGCCTAGGGTTTGGAGGATACCACCGAGCGCTGGAATCGCAGTGGAGCCGGATGCGAGGAACTGGGTTCCTCTGCGCTGCCGCCAGGAGGTCTTGGAGTAGCGGCGAGGAGGGCTCGAGGGAGGAGGGCTTCACGCGCCGCCATGGTCTTCGAGGGTGCGTCGCACATAGGGTGCGAAAGTCTATTGAGGGTGTCTTCTTGGCGCTCGCCTGGCGTGAGGAGCAAAGGTGCCGCCTTGACGCTATGGGGCCTCCACGGGATACGAAGGAGGTGGGGATTTCAACACAGAGAGGGTAGCGCATGTCTTCGCGCGCCTGGGCTTTGTGCACGAAGTAGGCAATGACGCTGCAGCCCCTGCTGTTATGTCCAGATCGCGCTGTAAGGTCGATCTTCGCATGGAGAAGGGCGAACGCGCCGCCTGGACGCTTGGAGTGAAGCGGCTTCATCTCCGCCTGAAGAGGGTCGCTCGGAGTTGTCTCAAGACCTGGAGGGCTGCTTCGCCTGGGCTGTAGTGCGGAGGGGTTTTGCGCCGCTGCCAGTAACCATATGCGGCCAGAGGGGCCTGATCTGGAACCGCTGAAGCCGTGGAACACAACGAAGAACAGACGAGCCGCTCAACTTTGAAAAAAAATTCTCCTTATGCTGCTGAACATATCAGAAATTAGGGTTTCGATTGAAACCCTGGAACTTGGACAAACTTTGAACAGAAATAATCTTCTTCAAGAACAACTTAATAATCGAATCTCGAAAAAACTAAAGAACATGAAATCCTCGAGAATCGAACCGCTCTGATACCATGTTAGAAAATCGGAAGCGGAAGCGCAACATGGAAAAAGATAAATAAAATATGAACGGCGGGATTTTACGTGGAACCCTACTCCCTAAGGAGCGGGATGAAACCACGGGAGAAGCCCTCAAAGGGGTGGATATTTCATTCCTTTTTCTCATCTGATACAGGAGGCCTGGGGCTCTATATATAGCCTCCACGGAGCCTCCAAGTCCCACCGCTGGACGATATGGGACAAAACTCTTGGATGGGGTAAATGGATCCTGGAGGTATCCATTTACCCATCTCCTCATAACTGATGCATACATCAAATACTCCAACACTCCCCAATGGAGCCCCTAGCTCTAGATCCCACGTCATGTCACCCCCACATTTTCGGCCCTCCCAGAGAGCCACCTTCCCAATAAATCCCCTCCCAACTGCAGTGCCCCCACAGTAGTGGAGGTGAAGGCAGTGATGTAGGATGAATGGAGATTAAAAAGGAGGGAGGAGAAGGAAGGAGAGGGGAGGGAGATCAACCCTTAGATTTTGGTATGATACATTAACTCGACATTAACTTAAGCAAATTAACTAAAGAATAGTGAGATTGACATATTGACGACATGATCTATGGTGTAAAACGGAGCAAGTTTGTGGGGGGCTATGTGATATTTACGAAAAATAATGAAAATGTAATTTACAAAGTTTACAGGGTTCATGGTGTAAAAATCCCTTTGGGATTTACACGAGTGATGGTAGTCGTATTGTCGTTGATTTATTTCCGAAAGGCTTGTGGTAGAAGGACATTGCAAATGATTATTGGAAGCGAGACAGGCTTATGCAATCCAAAATGGAGTTTCCCCGATTAGGATTTAGGAGATATATTGATATCTTATCGAATCTTTTAATTTGATTTTAAATCTAGATTGTTTATCTAATTGGGAGTCAATTATGAGTCAATCAATTAAAGTTCAATTAGGATTTTATTGGAATTGATTTTGGTTTGATATTTCCTATTGTGAGTTTGTGCCCACTTATATAAAGGGACTAGCATGCTTTTGTAAAAAAACAGTTTGGTGATTTAAGAAAATTGGAATATGACTTGCATGTCCCAATCTTTTTATTTTTTGTGACATGACCCTGCATCCATGTTCCTGTCAACCTGTGAGGCAGTCATGTACATTATTCTTTCTTCTCATCTCATCCTCAAATTTCAATATGCGTCAAGTGGTATCGAAGCTTTGGCCGATAAGAGGGCATGTGGTGATGTGGATAGACATAGACTGTCTTAGAGAGCACATGTGGGTGTCGGAGGGAGGGAGAGAGAGAGATGGTATGGGACCTGGGAACTTGTCATCTGCCATGGGGATAGAGTTCTGTTAGAAAATCGGAAGCGGAAGCGTAACATGGAAAAGATAAATAACAAGAAGAAACAACGGGATTTACGTGGAACCCTACTCCGTGAGGAGCGGGATGAAACCACGGGAGAAGCCCTCAATGGGGCATGTTTGTCTTTTAACTTTCTCAACTGTTACAGGAGGTCTGGGGCTCTTTATATAGCCTCTACAGAGCCTCCAAGTCCCACAACTGGACGATGTGGGACTAAACACTGGATGGGGTAAATGGATCTCCTCCAGGATCCATTTACCCTGCTACAACACAATGGGCGCATACAACTTTATACTCCAACACTCCCCCTCAAGCTGGAGCATGTAATGCTCAGCTTGGACAAACAGACAGAAACTCAACTCAACGCTACAAGACACTACGGACAATATCAACCCAACGCGCACATTGCTGCAGTCGAGGACGTTGCTTCTCATGCCGTGCAGGTGAGGAGGACGAACGGGCTGGAGTGTGAGTCAACTGAAGACTCGGAATCTGACCATCGAGTCTGAACTGCGCCTGAAGTCTCCTCGTCGGAGAACTGGGTCTCTCCCATCTGGCTCAGAGAATGGTGCACTGCTCTGGTGTACCTATGATACCACATGAAAACCCTTGCCCTCAAGGGAATGGTCCTCTGCTCTGGAGTCCCTATGGCTCACATGAAAACTCTGACCGAACAACAACAAGAATGATGGGGACCTCGAAACAAACGATGACAACTTATGCTCATCTGACAATGACCGCACACTCTGCGTGTCTGAAACTGGACTCGGAATCAATAGTCGAGTCCGAACAACTGCGCATCAAACTGGGACCCGGAATCTGAACGTCGAGTCTGGAATTGCGCGTGGAAAATCTTCATCTGAAAATCG
Source organism: Ottelia alismoides (assembly GCA_037367405.1). Lineage (NCBI taxonomy): Eukaryota > Viridiplantae > Streptophyta > Magnoliopsida > Alismatales > Hydrocharitaceae > Ottelia > Ottelia alismoides. The sequence goes on along the minus strand of JAZKJV010004984.1, from coordinate 43,727 downwards.
TAGAGTCTGTAAACTGGATGGCCTGCAATCTCTGACATCTGAATCTGGAATCTGAAGATGGAACGAGACCTGTGACTCTACATACATACTCCCCCTTTCTCCCATACTTGTCGGAAGATGGCATCGACCAAGTTGGGAGAAGACAAGACAAATAGGGGTAAACATGAAAATTCACAACAATTTCTTACGGCTTTTCCATTTTTTTTTAGCCGTCACATTTTTTTCATTTTTTTTAAAGCCGTTCAAACTTTTTTTTTCGTGTTTACAAATCTCTTTTTTTTAATTTGCGTACGGCTTTTGAGATGTACGCGCCTTTTCAAAACTCCTTTTTTTTTAATCTCTCTTTTTTTTCACCATGACTCTCCTTTTTTCGTTTTTTTTTGAACTTTCTCCCTCCCTCTTCTTTTTTTTATCACAGCCCACATTTGGGCTCTCAAACAAATTTTTTTTTGAAACAGGCGGCCCACGTGGGCTATACCTTTTTTTTCTTAAATTAAAACCCACTAAGGTTCCGCAGAACCCTTCGAGCGCAACCCCCGATTGGGAGGGCGCCGCCAAGAGGCCCCCCCGTATGGGGCTCGATTGCCGCCGCCGATAGAGGCCCCCCCGTATGGGGTCAAGGTCTGCCGCCGTGAGATCGCTGCCTCGCCCACTAGCGTCGCCAACATCGGAGAGGAGCGAGGAGACCCGCGCCTGGACAGGAGCGAGGAGGCGCAAGGATGCGCCGTCAGAGGCGCCGCCGCCTGTGGCGCTCGAGTTGTCTGGATGCGTCTGGGAGTGACTTGAGACGCTCGCCTGTGCACGGAGAGGGAAAGGGAACAGCCTATAGAGAGGATGCGCCCGAGACTTGCGATCGGAAGGAGGTCCCCTCGCGCCGCCTGCGCGAGGGCTCAAGGTAGGAGGTCGCCTGGAATGCCCCGATGGCTGGAGCGCCGCATATGGCGCCGAAGACGTGCGACGCGCTCTTCGGCACGCTTGGAGAGAATGGCTGAGGAGCCGCCTGGAGAAGATGCGCGAACGGAGGGGTTATGTCACGCTTGTGCGGCTAGGGCTGATGCCGCCTGGAGCCCCTTCCCCGATGGGGCTCCGCCTGGGAGACAGAACGACAAGGTGCATCGCATGAGAGCACCACGAGCAGCATAGGAGGCACGGATCGACATGAATAGATCTAGGGTTTCATGAAACCGAAACAAAAACAATTCTTCAACAGATCTTGACTAATTTACATAACATCAAATCTCGAATAAGTCAAGAACATAAAACCGCGAGAATCGGCCCGCTCTGATACCATGTTAGAAAATCGGAAGCGGAAGCGTAACATGGAAAAGATAAATAACAAGAAGAAACAGCGGGATTTACGTGGAACCCTACTCCGTGAGGAGCGGGATGAAACCACGGGAGAAGCCCTCAACGGGGCATGTTTGTCTATTGACTTTCTCAACTGTTACAGGAGGTCTAGGGCTCTTTATATAGCCTCTACAGAGCCTCCAAGTCCCACAACTGGACGATGTGAGACTAAACACTGGATGGGGTAAATGGATCTCCTCCAAGATCCATATACCCTGCTACAACACAATGGGCGCATACAACTTTATACTCCAACAAGTTCAATTGGATGGGATGTGCAAGTAATTCCAATCAATGGAGGAAGGGCTGGGAACTCGAATACACTTCATCCAAACGGTGAATAAATGACAACCAACCCCACAAACCTAGAGTAAGCTTCCTTCCAGGTGGACGCTAATTAACGAATGGATGCTGGGTGATTGCGGAATGTGGCCGTTGCGAGTGTGATGAGAAGAATGCTCCTACGAGGACAAGGATAAGATGCTTCCAACATTGAAAAGATGTTGTCAATAGGACACGAAAGAGAAGATGCCAATGGAAAGATTTGATCATTTCCAAGGCACGATTAGAATTAAGTAGTTTGTATTGTGCAGTTAAGAGACTCTGATTGAAAATAAATCATGGGAAAAAAGTGTCAGCTATATAGGGTTGTTCAAGGAAGGTTGATGCGGTGGAAGTATTTTGAAATCTTTCAACTCTATGTGGTGATAAGTTCTTACTGGAATCAACATGACAGACAAGAAATATAAAGATATGTACAAAATGATAAAAACTATGAATAATAAAAGTGAGTTAAAGGGTGGATCAAAAATTTCCGGAATCTTCCAACTCGAAGTGGCGGGATGTTCTTTAACCGAAATAACATCACTCGTGAAAAATATCATAGTGATATTTAAAAAATTATAATAATATATTATAAATAATCAATGTAATGCACATACAAGTCCTTTTGAGTATTATGGATCGGATCGTTCGAATCGAAAGAAGAATCTAATCTGATCCATATTCTAGGGGATGAAAATCTCAATCAGAACCGATTCGTTCAAGTAAGCAAAAATCGGACTGTGGATTTTATTGGATCCAAGTGTGCACCTAGCTTCAGTTGCTTTGGTGGTGCTGTTCTTTACTATCCTAAACCAGACAATTGCCTATGGGGATAGTTCCTGCTTTAAGGATAAAGCTCATATTGTTACCCATTTCAAGTCTTTAGACAGCTGCATGCTTCCTCCAGCTTCATATTGGCTAGCTCACCCCATAGATATGCATGGTCTTGCTGCTGGAGCTTGCTTCCGGATTTATGAGAGGAATGTGCCAGAGCAGGAAGCGTGAAAGTCACATTTTGTAAATCTGATAGACATGTATGGTATAAAAAATAACTCGCATTTTTTGTGTTGAAACCCTCTTCTTTTACGGAACTTAGTATGTGACCAAATTTGATGCTTGCTGCCATTGTGTTGTTTTGTTCAATTAAGCCTCATCATATGATGCTTAAATTAATAGACATTTTATATACCAAAACTTCAACAAGAACAACAAAGCATTTTCCCACAATTAAGTAGGGTCGGCTTAAATAGGGTCGGCTACATGAATTTTTGCTCAAATCCATGTTGAAAGATTCGACTATTTTTTACGCTGGTTGTCGACTACCTCATGCAACCCCCACAAGGGAGATCGAACCCTAGTCTTTTGGGTGGTAGGCGCACTACACTACCACCAAACCAATTGAGTGGATTTGTTTACGTACCAAAACTAGCTACAAAATAATAGTAGTCACTTGTTTTTCCAACCAACTCATCACCACCCATTTATCTTCATTTTGGCCATATTTATAGAGTGAACTCAACGGAACAAGTTTTGAATGTTAAACAGTCTTGGGTTCATCATTTCTCGCTACCACCACCCATTTTATTCAATGTGAAGAAAACGCTTGTAGATTTTGCACTTCACGACCTTTTCCGAGCCACCTTAGTTGTAATTGAGCCTTTATTTTACTATGTCATTTGATTGCCATGTTTAGCCTTTTAAGTATTTATTTGTTCTTTCTCTATTTTTCCAACGAGGTTGATGCCCACATGTTTTCCAAGTATAGTTCCCTTCCGAAAAAGACTAAACAAGAATCCAGAATATACTTTAGGGAATTGTCCTTGAGATCTATACCAAAGTTCCCTATTGCAGTAGGTTTTTTTGTTTGTACAGGTCACTGTACAGTAACCACAGTATCTGGAGTAATACACAGTTTTTAAATGGCTTTACATTTTTGGTATAAAAACAATAGGTAATTCATCATTAATATTTATTAGGAGGAAAAATGACAATTCATTATTACTGTTTAGTAAACTTTTATGAGAGTCGAAAATAAGCTTAGGTGCCACCATATACACAGTTTAATAATATAGGACCAGAAGATTGTCAGCCTCTTGTAGAATGGGGATTGAATATGGGGTATACATGAGTTGAGTTGGATCAAATATGCAGTTGGACTGCATGTGGTTCACTTCACTTGCCACAGGCATGCGAGGCTGCATTGCGACCATTCTTGAACCTTTTAAGTTTTAGTGATGAAGTGCAGTTTTATTTAGCTCCTTAGACACTGTTGGCTCCTTAAAATATTGCATTATTGCCAGGACATTGTAAATGTTAATCAAGATTTATTTGTCTTACCAGGCATTATTGTTCATGGTATGAAGTTCACGAAAATGTTCTAAAAAATGGATATTGTCCAATGTTGAAAATTTTGGTAAACTTAATCAAATTAGAGGTTTGTTGGTGGCTCTAACTGGAATATGTTCATTTTCACATTTTATATATATGCCTGTATTATGCATAAGATGCCTGTTTTGAACTATTCTTTAAAGAATGTTGTGCATGTTCTCATTTTCGCTTGAAAGATGGGTATGATCTCAACGCTAGCATGTGGATGGAGCATCGCTATCTTGTCAATTATACCATTTATGTTCAGATGCACGTTTGTTTCTCTAGTCAAAAATCTGAAACTGGCGTCTTTATGGATAGGGGAGACTGTTGGACCCAGCGAACATGGCATGAGGAGGCTGGCATCTGCGACCACAGGTGATGCTACTTGCCCCAAGCAGAAACGGTTGAGGAGAGAAAGCGGCGGAGACTACCTTTTCGATCTCAACGTGCCAGCCAATATGGCTGACAAGATCTGAAGCTCCACCGTGGTGCCTGCTGGAAGTGTATAGTTTTGTGTATAGCCAGGCAGTGCACTGAAAGTCTTTTCTTTTACTGATGCTCCTCCAGCGACTGTTGCCTAGTGCAACATTCAATGCCTAGTTTATTTAGTTGCTCTTTTTCTTCACTTTTTGTGTAAAAAATGGGCGGACATTATTACTACATGTTGGAGGATTTTGAAGAGCTAATTAGTATTGGGGGATACATCCTATTCTTGGATGACTCAAATTACATGTTAGAGAACTTTTGAACAAAAGTGAGGATAGTTTGGTACCTCTTTTAAGGTTGCATATGCTGCAGTCAATTTTTTTTGTTGTTTGCTCAGATGGAAGTATAAACCAAGGATGATATTTAATGAATTTCGTGTTAAATATTTACCTGCATTTTGTTAACTGGACTGGACTCGATGAGCGCTTTAGCGACTGCTTTGTCGTGTTTGTCGACTCCATGTTTTTAAATAACCAGTTGGTTGGAGTGCTTTCAATTGATAGGGATGCTTTAAATCCTAGTCCATCATGGAATCGGTTTGTAGTTGTGCAATCTTTCTAAAGTTACCTCACTAAGAAATTTGTATTCATAACATATCAAAGGATACCTTTTCTCACGTGTGACATTTTCAGTTTTTCCAGTTACGCCCTAACTTTTTTGCAATTGTACCAGTGCCCCTAAAGTTACTACCAAACTCACAGGAATGACCTTTGTGTTGATATAGGGGCACACATAATTGTAAAAAAAGATAGTGGTATAATTATTATTGGAAAAAGTTGATAATGTAAAAATCCTGGCACAAATATAATTGTAAGAAAGTTAGTGGTATAATTGTTATTGGAAAAAGTTAATGCAAAATCCTGTCACAAATATAATTGTAAACATCCTGGCATAAATAAAGTTGAAAAAAAATATAGTGGTATATAATTGTTATTGGAAAAAGTTAATGTAGAAATCCTTTCTAAATATCCAATTCCCAACTTATTACTGAGTGGAAAATTACCATGAATGTAAGGTTCCTCATGTCATGTTCTTTGACCTATAAGCACAAAATTGTAATTACCATTGCAATAAACGTTCCATTAGACTGATTAGTTGGTTCAACTACACTTAATAAAATAATTCAAGCAATTATTTGAAAATGGAAAAAATAATATTTTATTATCGTAAATTTTTTTATTTTCATATTTTTTCTTTAATGTAAAGTAAAAGTATATAATTTGATTGTAATTCTGCTGACACTTTTATCTTGATAATTAATGATCATACATTTATATAAATATAATTATATCGATTAGACATAAACTTTATATTTAAAATAATTTAAAAAAATCAAAATTTTCTAATTAATCTCCATTTTAATGTTTATTTTTAAAGTACTATCAACTTTTGCAACACTGATTGTAATTCTTTATATAGTTCACTCCATTTTTTTAAGTGCCATGTTTCCAACCCCTCGCATATATAAGGACAATTATAATTATTCATATAATTCACTCTCTTTTTTTGCATAAATGAATGTAAAGCATACGATAGAATTTTTTTCTTGTTAACAAGACAGAAAGTCCACATTGGAGCTGCATATGTTCAAACATACGCATAACTACAATTTGCATTATCAAGTGTACATGTAAATCATGTTCACATAGAAAATACAGGTCCGTATTGGGCATTTTTTTCCCAACTTAAAGATGCACTGAAAAGTGCTAATAGATTCAAACTCGAAGCTTTTGTTCACTTGTACAACCACTTCCTAACTGTGGAAGGCATCAACGATCACTCTAAACAAATATGCTTTCCAAAAGAAAGGGCAAATATTGAGCCATCTCTTGATATGGCAAAAAATATTAATAATATAAAAATAAGTTTGCTTTTAAATAAAAAATAAAAATGATTTCTCCATGAAAAATCAGCCATCTAGTCGTCCGACTTATCAGGTTGAATAGTCGACTGACCAACTATTGATCCGACTAGACTAGTCGGACCAACTAGCCTGACTAGTTGTCCGACTTTTACAACACTGATACATACCGCTTTCAACTCTGAGACCACCTATGCAGATTGCAGAGGAAGACAGAAACCAACTGCACAACCACCCCCCCCCCCCCCCCTCAAGCAAGACATAATGGATGCACCTCATTCTAGATTTGGGAACCAAGGTAGAAAACAAGAGGAAGGCGATTCATCTCGACGGAAAAAATGAAAACAGCATTTTCGACTCATCTGGAGTCAGCTGCCCGGAACTGTTGAAACTGGAATAATAGCATGACATTCCACGAAATCTCTATGTAAAAAATCAAATTTATTCTAACGAAAATTCCTTGTGGGGATAGGAGTATAAAAAATTCCCAAATAGGTTAATCTGCAGCACATTACAGAAGGTACAGTTTGATTTGAAAAGAATGACAATCAAAAAGCAGTTCATGTCCAAACAACCATGCCTACACAAAATTGAATACAGAACTACGAACTTGTCTAAATTATACACCATTTACATCACCTGCTCGGAGCCTATTCTCCGAATAAAATGAAGCCATGCGGGAATAAACCAAATATGTTAGAGTTTGTATACATGAGAGGACTGACTCTAGATGGGGAACTTGTCGTGCCATCGTTTTCCAACAACTTTTATTGGCGTCTATCTAATCTCCTTCGCATTGTAACAAAATTGAGTTAATTGCCAAACTCGGCGTGGAGCATAGCTCTCTCTACAAAGAATGAAATGTGCAGAATTACCTCAACATCAAATACAGTATCTCCACAGGATGTGCAGCATACAAATGGGAGAGGCGATAATTTTTCTTCCAACAATGAAGATGTTGGAGTAATAGAGTCAGTAGCAAGCAAACATCCTGCACAACATGCTAGACAGAATTCCCACAATCATCACAAGTATCCGCGGCAATTTGAAGATCCACAATAGCAAGGGCATCGATCACTATGGAGAGGGTTGAATCGATAGTTGAAGACCAGCTCTTCCCCTGCCACAATCTGATAAGCATGGACAGCATGCTGGTGAGATTAAGAATATTCAAAGGGTAAACAAAGAATCATACAGCTAAATGGGCATGGTGCATACGTCCTTGCAGGCAAAAAGGCCTATATGCGCAAGCTGGCATTCCATGCTCTCGACCAACACAAGATAGCAGACAAGGTTCGGGGAACAGCTGCAGCAAGTTTTAAAAAAAACATGGTTGCCATTTCTTTCCAGTGAAAGTAAAAACTGCAAGGAGAAATTAATTAGGGTTGATGTCAAGTCCATAGAAGACTAGCCTAAGGGAATATTATGCACATTGCCGCATCCAAAATCATAATCAATTAGATTTTAGAGATTAAGGGAATGTCTGATTGGCTTCTCATTAGTGTCAACAAAAGCTAAATGAAAAAATCAACTTTTTTGTAGAGAATGTTTCCTTAAACCATTAAGCCACATCATGCCACCAAAATCAAGTTTTAGGTCACACGGTAAAGTGGTCAATATTCTTAACCCACAACACTTGGATAAAAATGCCAAGTTTTGAAAGAAACAAACAAACATTTTTTTATAACCAACCAAAGTATTCTGCCACATCATGTGGGGTTGGATAAAACAAGCCGGAAAATAGAGAATATAGAATAGAACAAGTAGAGAACCTGTGATTAATGAAACGAGATATGTTCCCAAATTTTGTGGCATCAATTATAAAATGTGCTTGAGATTCACCCAACTGCCATAGATCATTAGCCAGAGCACTAATATCAAAGAAAAACTTGCAACTGCCGTCTGCATATCTGGAATTACAAGAAAACAACTTTCAGAAAGAAAACAATCATAATGAAGATCTGTACAGAAATTGACCCAATGATAACCTTTGGCCACTGTCATCAGCTTCAGTGGAATTTTTAACCTCGCCAATGTACTCACACACAAAAGTCCCACGTGAGATGGCTTCTCGAGATCTAACTGCCCAGCCCTAACAAACAATAAAGAAAACACGTAATGGGGTTAATCATGAAGTACCCCCACTAAATAATGATGGCTATTGAAGTTCACCTTCTTTTCTGTTCTGAAGATTTCTAATTTCACTTGCATCCCATTCTGTAACACTCTATTCTGGCAACTTTTGTCGCACTTACACATGGCATTGCACTCATATATGGGGTATCCTTCCTGCTAGTACAGACAAAATTAATATAAACCTACTCTTGAGCTAGAAAAAGTGTGATTCCGTTTGGTAAGTATAATTATTATGCAAACAGCACAAGCCATGACAACGAGATAATGTACATAATGCAACATCCTCACATCAAGTTGTCCCTTAGTGGTATTTACCCATACTTTTCCTCTCATTCCCCAAACTTTTTGTTACAGTTTAGAAAAACATTTCATCGTCTATTTTCCATACTCAGTTACAACCAATCCCTCTTTCCCATAATATACATCAACTGCCACTGACCTCACTACATGCACTAGCTTGGATTCACACATCCCCGGCTCCCCTGCCCCCAATAAGTCATCGAGCCTTTCCATGTGGGAGCTAATCCAATGCATAAGGTCCTGTATGTCTACAAACCCTCTTTTCAGGGGGAAGCATCTCTTCATCTGACAGAGATTGTCTTTGCTTTAAGCAGTTGATTCCTCTTTCAGATTCGAAGACTACAACGAGTGAAGTGGGATCTCCTCTGAGATCAAGGATGTATCCTCTTGTCATTCCCCCTCTCACAGCCATTTTTCTTCCTTGTAAAGTAGATGACCGACCTGAAATTGTCGAATAATTCCCAGAAGCGAGCAAGGATGCATAAGGCCGAGTCACTGACTAAGGACTAATCGGCAGCCGGACGATTAATCGGATTTAGTCGGGCTATAATCGGCTTTGAATTTTTAAATATATAAATCATTTTTATACATATATATCCCGATATATATACATAGATTTGTATATTTGTATACTATCATAATGAAATAAAAGAAGTAATCGAATTTAATAAAATGTTAAGCGTATTAGAATAAGTTTGCTTTAAAAACGCAAAAAAAATACGGTATCTCCAAGCAAAAATTGGTCGACTAGTGGGCCTAGTCGGAATTAGTCAGTACTCTGTCGGCCACCTCACCGACTAGACTAGTCGGACCTACTCGTCGAGCCAATCGGGTGACTTTTACAACATTGGGAGCGAGAAAGAAAGAGAGATTCAAGGTGTGGTCTAAAGACTCTAAACACGTCAAATCTCGTATCCCATGTGCAAACAAGTCAAATCCAAAATTCCCATGATGTTTGGTCACTTGAGACTAGGCAAAAGAACGTAGTCCCAGTGAGGCGTGGAGGTAGGAGGAAGTCAAGAACTAACTTGCTTGTTTCTTTGATTTGTCAGTTCGGAGAAAGAAACAACTTGAAGAATAATCGGCTAACAAATCTATGCCAGCATGGAAGACTGGGAGAGGGAGGACCCCATTATTTGGTTACTTTGACTTTATTCAAAGGACGCCTATAAGTGGGTGGTTTTTATCGACCACAATATCCTAGTTCCCCAGGCAATAAGAACCGTGCAGTAGGAGCGCTAAGCCTTAAGACTGTTTAGGGTAGCATATGGAATTTCTAGTGGAGCAGCAAATTAGCGATCGGAAAGAAGAGAGCGAGGGTGAAACTCGGCTATGTATACCTCGCGAGAAAGCATATTCTGTTAGAGTATTTGGAGCACGTGTCACTTATGTAATAGGTGGGTAAATGGATCCCTCCAAGATCCATTTACCCCACCATTGAGTTTAGTCCCATACCGCCTAGTGGTGGGACTTGGAGGCCCTGTGGAAGCTATATAAGGAGCCCCAGGCCTCCTGTAACAGATGAGAAAGTTCAATAGAATATCCGCCCCTTAGAGGGCTTCTCCCGTGGTTTCATCCCGCTCCTTACGGAGTAGGGTTCCACGTAAAATCCCGCTTGTTCTATATTTTATTTATCTTTTCCATGTTTCGCTTCCGCTTCCGATTTTCTAACATGGTATCAGAGCGGGTTCGTTTCTCGGGGATTTTTGTTATGTTCATTATTTTTTTCGAAAATCAATTATCAGATTCAAAGTGGGATTTCTGTCATTATTTGTTTCAAAGGGGGAAGTTTGTTCAAGACGTTCCAGGTTTCTTAGTGAAACCCTAATCCTCGCGTATCAACCAAGCAGCGGCGGTGCCAGGCCTTGTTCTACTTCCCGATCACGGCACCAGTCCCGTATCTCCAGATCCAGCCTCAAGACGGCCTCGATCCCCTGCCATGCCGCCGCCGCTATCCAGATTCTCCAGACGATTCAAGGCAGAGGCGAGTATACTCGCTCCAGGCAGAAGATCATCCCTCCTGCACGCGAGACCCAGTTCAATCCCTCGTGCATCTCGTGTGTGCGCTCCAGCCGAAGATGATTGCCGCTGATCGTCATCCAGTTGTGCTCCAGGCCCGCCGCATCAGCAGAACACTCGCGCATCCAGCACGCCCAGGCACACACGAGTCCAAGACCCCGAGCCCCGCCTCCCATCGACCCTGGCGAGTCCCGTGGCGGCGCATCCAGGCATCTTCCCTCGCGCAGGCGATGGCTGCTCCTCCCCAGATCACGCGCGCCCAGCGTCCCACCTCTCAGGCGACTCCAGCGCCCCCGTGCCCAGGCAGCAGGCGGTGCATCATCATCAGCAAACCCAGGCGCGAGTCGAACTTCAGGCGCATCGCACCCTCCAGGCGCAACCCCACTGCGACCATCCTCCATCCCAGGCGACGCGCGGCGATCGCGCTTCAGGCGAGCACAGCCGCATCTCCCTAGCGGCGAACCCCCTCCCGCTTCGAGCCTCTTCATCTCTACATCAAGAGAGGCGGCGTGAAACCCCCATCGGGGGGGCTACTTTGTGAAGAGGGTTCTTGTAACCCTAGGGCTCCGGTCTATTATAAAAAAAATGTCGAGTTTGGGCCCTCTAGGCCATGAAAAAAAAAAGGAAAAAAAAGAGGCCCACAGGCTACAGTGGAAAAAAAAAGGAGAGAGAAAGAGTTATGTTTTTATAAAGCCCAAATGGGCTACGGTTTCTTTGGACTCATACGGGTCACATTTATTTGAAAAAAAAAGAAAAAAGAAAAAAAAGAGAAAAAAAAGGGGCGCGTACAATTGAAAAGCCGTACGCATTAAAAAAAGAGCCGAAAAAAGAATATATGTTGAAACGGCTTTAAAAAAATGTTACAAAAAAAAATAATATTGGCGGCTTACAAAAAAATAAAAAGCCGCAAGGAATCTTTTGGAATATTTTGAATACTCATGGTTTCCCCATATTTATGTATTATCTTATCTTCTCCCAACGTGGTCAAACAATGTTATTCCGACCAGTATGGGAGAAAGGGGGAGTATATATAGAGAGTCACAGGTCTTGTTCCAAGATTCATATATCAGATTTTCCAGACCGGTCAGATGTTCAGACTCTACAAATTTCAGACTCGATGATGACGCATGCCAATCATTCCTGTTGGTCGGCCAGAGCTTTCATGTGAGCCATAGGGACTCCAGAGCAGAGGACTATTCCCTATGCCATTAAGGGCAAGGGTTTTCATGTGGTATCATAGGGACTCCAAAGTAGAGTACCATTCTCTGAGCCAGATAGACACTCCAGCCCCGTTCGTCCTCCTCACATGCACGCCATGAGAAGCAACGTCCTCGACTGCAGCAGCTGTGCGCGTTGGGTTGATATTGTCTGTAGTGTCATGTATTGTGAGATGAGTTTCTTCCTGTTTGTCCAAGCTGAGCATTGCATGCTCCAGCTTGAGGGGGAGTGTTAGAGTATTTGGAGCACGTGTCACTTATGTAATAGGTGGGTAAATGGATCCCTCCAAGATCCATTTACCCCACCATTGAGTTTAGTCCCATACCGCCTAGTGGTGGGACTTGGAGGCCCTGTGGAAGCTATATAAGGAGCCCCAGGCCTCCTGTAACAGATGAGAAAGTTCAATAGAATATCCGCCCCTCAGAGGGCTTCTCCCGTGGTTTCATCCCGCTCCTTACGGAGTAGGGTTCCACGTAAAATCCCGCTTGTTCTATATTTTATTTATCTTTTCCATGTTTCGCTTCCGCTTCCGATTTTCTAACATATTCTCCGTTCACTATGCTTTGTATCCCACCACATGTCCGCATTTATCGGCCCACGCCTACTTAGACCAGTGGCCATCCTACCAATATTAAATTGATCTCATACGATGTCTTTATATAGAAGTCAATATAATGTCGGGTCTTTCATGAAGGGAGCAATTGTAAATAAGGTCTTCTAGCAATCACCTAGTTAGAGAACCAGTCGCATTCATCTTCACCCCTATTTGAGTGAAGCAAACAACAAGCAGTACACCTTTAGCTTCCAACTCACATTGGTTCGTGCAAGAAGAAAGGGAATGCATCAATGGTCTCTAAATTCCCTTAAATCTAATTTCGACCTCAGGTCAATTTTCTTCTTGAGTTAACAAGCAAGATAACAACCATCCATTCCTAGATCAAAATGAGGGGTGCCATGGCATGAATAAAACTAGTTCCCACACTCTTGGCTTCCATGCATTCACTTCTCTCTCTTTTCATATATCCTTTCCCAACAACACCTCCTACTAGGAACAAAATCCTCTTGATGGCATGCTCCATAACCATGTGACAAGATCTCCCTCATGATCATGGGTATTACCATCGAAAACAATAATTTGGTAACCCTGCCACAAGCATCAAAACTTAACGTTTTCAAGGTTTTCAACAACCATGATGCCCATTATATGCCACATGCATACCACCTTGATTAAATGCATTCACCGATGGTTGACGACAATAACAACGCATCTAGGTCATACTAGTGAGGAGTTGAAGGGCAAGAGTTTGCAATGATTATTTGTTGAGCAATTGCGTAGGCTTCTGACTTACATGTTCTGCATTGATCAATCACTCACTTGCAACTATGATTCACAAACTCGTCTCCTTAACAAAAGATGACTTTATCTCTATCGAGCAAAAGGTCATGGAAATGTTATAAAGATCTCAAAGAAAAAGACACCTTGCATAGAGACCTCGAAAGGGCATCTCCTATAAGGAAACTTAAAGAACATATGTTATATAGGGACCTCGAAAAAAAGTGGGTTCTTTTGCATATCCTCATAGGCTCATGTAAATCTCGTAAGGTTCTCGTACTAGGGACCACGATTAACAAATGATCCAGCCTGATTCTCATCCATCAACACAATGAACATGAGTCTGGAGAATTCAAATTGAGGTAGAGTATTAACAATCTACTCTCTCACATTCCATATCTTCCATACTTACCAGAAGCATGAAGATAGTTAGGGAAGTTGGGAGAAGAATGGAAGGCCATATCAATATCAATATCGTTTCGATATCGTGTCGATACGATATTTCGACGATATATCGGTGATATATCGTCGAAATATCGCCCATATCGACACACTTTTGTGAAGGAAATGTCTGAAAAGGAGGATATATCGCCATATCGATACCGATATTGATTTCATCTCGATATCGATATATCGGCGATATATCGCGATATTTCCTTCCATCTGAAGAAAGTGAGGACAAAAATCTTCTCTTCATTCATCTTTTCCTTTTTCGTTTTCATCATTTGTTCTCCTCTTCTATTTCTTTTCTTCTAATTATCTTCCAACAAGGAGTAGAACACACCATACTCACATGCCTTCTTTACCTTCTCAAATGATGCAGGCATAATGGAGATCCCATAAGGGTTTGCAGCCTCACATTGTTGCTGCAGGACATAGTCATGCATGGAGTGTTAGGATCGCAATGCAAGTAGCCCTCCATGCCTAAGCACATACATCAATTGTTGCCTCTTATCAGCAAGCATCTCTCGCCAAGTGGAGCTTGGGCTGTCCTTGTGGGTGTCGCATCACAGTAGACCTCGATGCCATACGAAGGCCATTGTTGTTACTGTCATCAATAATGAGATCACTTCGCCTCTCGTGAGTGTGCCACATAGTATGCGGCCACCATTTGGGTCCTTAAGGGGACCATAGTGCTCGGTTGCCTTTGCCCAGATGCCCATATGCACAACTTTCAAGAACTTCAAAGAAAACAAGACTTAAACAAAATGAATCTTATACAAGAGCCCTAAAATGAAGTCCCTCGTAATACCATATAAAATCAATAAAATAGAAACATATGGTGCCACAAGCATCAAAACATAATTTATAGATGACACAGACAGTAAGGATGATTGTCCTCCATCGAGGATGATCTTACTTCTTGTTGATTCTTCTAATTAGAACTTGTACTACATGGTCTTACATATAGGCATACTCACACCCAACTCTCTCACAATATGCAATGTGGGACTAAATACATGACCCAATACAACAATAAATAGATCTTTCTACAAGATCCAGTATCCAAATGGCTTAACCTTTCACTTCTCAACTATTACCAATGCAAAGAACTAACCAATACACAACCATGGTTTGGAAAGGAAATGAAGCCCAAAACAAACAGAATTCCAAGCTTGGAGAGATGCTCAGGAAATCATGGTGAGTTATTTTCACATTACGAAACAAAGAAACTTAACGTCAAGATTGTGTCTAAGCATTCAGTTAGTATAACAAACTATCCCTTCTCAACTAACAATTGCTTGTTGATGACAACACACTTGGGATGGTCAAAAGTCTATCAGTTTCATTGTCACGTTATTTCAAGGAATTAATCACGGCAAAGAGAAACGTGTATGAGCGCATATCATGCAGCAAATTAAGAACGTGCAAGTATAACTATCTCAGTAATTGAGTGCTTATGTACAAACAATCATACAAGTCTCGGTAACAAGGGAAAAACAAATTACAGCATCTGAAAACAAGGGTAAGCTGTGCAATCTTCATATTGATCATGTAATATTTATACATGCAAATGCCAGTCTTACGTCATTACCTTCAACTGAATTCGACCTGTTTCATCATATGGGAATCTTCCATTCATGGATGAGCCATTGACATCCTCAGCATTCTCATAGTCATCATTAAAAAGGTAGACATGGTCGCATTCTCCAGGATAGCATTTTTGTAAACAGGCACAACCTAATTGTGAATTCTGAAAGTAGACAAGGATTTGGAGGTTGCAATCACCCAAAAAGAAATAACATTTCATACTGGAATAAAAAATGAGTTAAGATGGTACCCTAGAATCAAGATATAGAGATGAATCATGCAATTCAAGACTAATAGATGAATCAAGCAGTCTATTGGTGATATATGAAAACCCGCGCCAAGGCATTGCCTTTCTGATATTTTGTTGGTAGGATGTTTCATCAGCATTGGCTTCAAACAAATGCCTCACACAATCATCTATAACACATGCCACAGGAACCGACTCCTTGCCAAAGCTAATATCTTCGCATAAAACAGAAAAATCGTGCCTACTGTAATGCCTTGGGCTTACTATATAATGGCATCCATCCATCTCCTTTCCAAACCTATCAACCAAATCCATTAGAGGAGCAGGAGGACCTCTAAAGCCATTCGAAAGGGGTACAAGGGGGGCCAAATTATGGGGTTTTCTATGAGGTTGACATCCCTGTGGACAGGTGAATCCCTCCAGATGCCAACTGATGGGGATGTTCTGCTCACTGCATAACCTGGCAGCTCTCAAGTACAGGTTCTCAGGCAGTGATCCATACTGTTTTTCCAGAGTATTATGAATGCATGTTGCACAGC
The DNA here is from genome assembly GCA_037367405.1 of Ottelia alismoides. Lineage (NCBI taxonomy): Eukaryota > Viridiplantae > Streptophyta > Magnoliopsida > Alismatales > Hydrocharitaceae > Ottelia > Ottelia alismoides. The sequence goes on along the minus strand of JAZKJV010004984.1, from coordinate 27,516 downwards.
AAGCAGATTGTGCTATAGAAATGATTTCAGAAATACTTGGTTGAGGTTTCGTTTGTTGGATTTCTGCAAACAGTCTCTCTGCAATACTGGAACAATGGGGTTCTACTAACCTGCCAAGTCCCATAATTTCAGATGCTTGATTTTGCCGCCTCAATCTAGCAGCAATTACAGAACTAGATGCCTGGAAATGTCTTTTCATGCTATGATTAGCCGAGTTCTTACTTTGAAATGTGGGTCGGAGAGTAAGTTTATGTCTGGGACGATAATTTTTGTTGGTTATAAGGTGGTTTCGTTTTCCATTCTTCACCGTGAAGCAGCTAGTAGAAGCTTGGTCCATATGAACTGCTCGATGATGACAATCAAGATCTGTCTGATGATGAAATTGCATACTGCATAGCCCACAGAGAAAACTCTGTGTACCACTTCCATCTATTCTAGTGCCATCTTTTGTGTACAATTTATTCAAAACTTCCACTTTAGTTGACTGTAGCTGCAACTGATCAGGCAGCCGCTGAGTTGGAAGCCGGAAGTCAACTGAGTGAAATGATAGAACATGCTCCCACAATTTAACAGGACTTGGAAAATGGCTATTGCATGACATACACCGGAACAATACAGAATGCTGCAAGAACTGTACACCATGCCTGTCATTTATGTGGATCTCCAAAAGCTTTTTACCAGTGAAAGAATCCATGCAGATTGCACAGGCATACCCTCTAAAATGCTGTTTCGCTTCCTTTTTATGGATTTGTATCCAATGAACACCTAGTTCTTGTTCATCATGGAACTGTTCTTTGCATGTTTTACACTTAAGAGACATGATAGTGTTTTGACTACCCCCCTCACCGGCCACTGTTTCAGGAACCGACTTCGACTGCAAACTAGTGGGCAAAATAATATCATTGGATTCAAAGCCCCATAAGCTACACATTTTCTGTCGCTCACTTGAAACCAATTTAAGCAAATATTCCCCAACATTTGGGTCTTTAGATGCTTCAGATAACACCCAATTCAGATGATCACCTTTAGAATCAATCATCCCACTGGAAAAGGTTCTTCTCAGGTAATTATATAAAACCTCACATGCTCGATGTAGGAACAATTTTTGTTTCCTTGATCTGCAACATCGAAGAATCCCAACAAAGACTTCTCTGGATATAAATCTAGTCCCACCATCTTTAGCACGTTTTAAAAATCTCGGAATATGCTTTTCACAATATAATGAATATCTTGTGGCATTATCTCCACATTGGTCATTGACATTGTAATATTTGGAGTTAGACCCAATGCACTGCATTGCATCTACGCTGAAGACAGTCATAGGAGCAGGTAATGCACTACGAATCTCATGCCGGTTCATCATGCAATTACCTTCCTCCATTGTTTCCCCAACTGTCACATGTACCAATCCCTCAAAAGCAATTTGAACATCTTCAACCGACAATATCTCATTGTTGCACTCACCATCTAAATTAGGAACATTGTTTAGAAGGTCAGTATCTCCATTCTCTGTTGACTTCACGACATCATCTCTTTCTAAAATATCAGATCGGAAATAATGATGCTTCTTGCAAAAGGAAGAACCGTCCCTAGCTCGATGCTTGCATTTATTTCCATGAGTAGTAGTGCCCATGCACATCGCAGATTTAGATGGACGCTTTACTACATTATTTTTTAGGGAACTGCCTGCATGAGCACAGCAGTAGTCATGGCCATCACTTGCCCACCTGCCACATTGTTTTCCCCGAGCTTCCATGAAAGCAAGGCACCTTTTGTACTTGTTCCTGGGGCCTCCATACAAACCCAAACTTCGTACATTACTACCTCCATTTTCAATGTGAGCATCTCGTGCAACAATCTCATTGCAAGAACCAGTCTTATTCTGCAAAACTGCTTGCACGTCTATCCCCCTGTCTGCCACACCATCAGGATTGGATGTAGAAGAGAGGCTTTTAGCATGCATGTCACTGGGGTTTATAGTTTCCACATCCTTGGAACTTACCAAGCTCTCAGGACTCTCAGCTTCCTCATCATGAATGTTTTGTTGGTCAATAGCAAGCCTGGGGCGTTTTGAACTTCTTTGAGAATCAATGCTAGCAGAATTATCAGAACCTTGCTGTTCCTGATCTCCTACACGCATTGGAAATGATGCTGTAAACAACTGCATGGCCTCTTGTTTCCACGTCTTCCACTCTGAACCAAGTTCAGGCTGAACAGGTGCATTCCAAAGTTCCTCAACATCCTTCCATATCTGTTGGAAAAAAAATAAGAGCCTTGTTATTTCTGAGATCCCCAGGCTCTCTTATATAGTAGAGAGGCCTGTGGGTAAATTACATAAAGTAGAAAACAGAAAAAGAGAATGAGAAAGAGACACATGAAATATGAAAATACAAATATCTTCACATTCCCCCTCAAGCTGGAGCACAGATATCGATCAAGCTCAGCTTGGATGAACACTTCTGAAATGATCCTCTGGGCAGTGGCTTGGTGAAGATGTCCGCGGTTTACTCTCCAGAGCTGACATGGGAAGTAGAGATCAGGCCCTTCTGAATCATGTCTCTGGTGTAGTGGCAATCTACCTCAATATGTTTTGTTCTCTCATGGAACGCAGGATTGTTTGCAATGAATAGGGCAGCCTGATTTTTTTTTGAGTAAATAGGGCAGCCTGGTTATCACAGTGCAACTCCATGGGTAGAGGAACCTCTACATGTAGATCACATAGCACTGCTCGGACCCACATCATTTCTGTACTTGCTTGAGCCATAACCCTGTATTCGGACTCGGCACTTGATCTTGCTACAACAGTTTGTTTCTTGCTTTTCCAAGAAACGAGAGAAGTGCCAACAAATATTGCAAATCCCGAAGTCGATTTCCTATCCATAAGACAACCTGCATAATCCGCGTCAGCATATGCGGATACAGAGAGTGTGTCTCCTTTCTTGAATAGTAATCCTGAGCCTGGAGATGATTTTAGATATCTCAATATCATATATATTGCGTCCATATGTATCTGTCGAGGTTGCTCCATGAATTGACTCACTCGACTCACTGCAAATGCAATATCCGGTCTGGTAATTGTAATATAAATGAGTTTTCCAACCATCTCTTTGTATCTTCTCTTATCGACTTCATCTGTATCATCATCATATAGCTTCATGCTAGGATCCATAGGAGTCGTGGAAGGTCGACATCCAATCATGTCTGTCTCTGCAAGCATATCTGTAACATACTTTCTTTGGGTCATCACAAGACCCTGTGCATTTCTAGCAAATTCCAACCCCAAGAAATACCTTAGGGTGCCCAGATCCTTAGTCACAAATTGACTGCCCAGAAGTTCTTTCGCCATCTTGATTCCCTGCTCATCATCTCCTGTAACAACAATATCATCAACATACACCATGATAGCAACAGTACCTCTAGACGTCTTCTGCACAAATAAGGAAAGGTCTGCATTTGACCTCTTGAATCCCTGTCGTTCAATCAGATCTGAAAGCTTTTGAAACCACGCTCTAGGACTCTGTTTAAGACCATATATTGCCTTATGGAGTCTACAAACCTGTTGACACTCCCCCTCAGCAGCAAACTCCGGAGGCTGCTGCATATAGACCTCCTCTTGTAGATCTCCATATAAAAATGCATTTTTCACGTCAAGCTGGAATAACGGTCAATCACGTGCTACAGCAACCGAAAGGACATGTAAAGTAGAATGTCGAGCAACTGGAGAAAACGTGTCCAAGTAATTAACTCCATAGGTCTGAGTAAAACCACGTGCCACAAGCCTTGCCTTGTACCGATCAAGGCTTCCATCTCCATGGTATTTAACAGTAAACACCCACTTGCAGCTAACAATAGACGCTCCGGGAGGAGGAGAAACAAGTGTCCAAGTTCCACGGGATTGCAACGCGGCCATTTCTTCTTCTATAGCAAGACGCCATTTGCTATCTTGTAGTGCCTCCTGATAATTGCGTGGAACTTCTACTGCAGATAGAGCTACTGCAAATCTCTGGAAATCGCATGTAAGATGATGAAAAGAGATCTGGGAAGCAAGTGGATAGGAAGCACAAGTACGCCTCTGCTTTCTAATAGCGATAGGCACGTCCAAATCTCCATGATCATCATCCTGTTGTGTTCCATGTATCAATAGATCCTCAGACTCATCGTTAGAAATCAAGTTATCAGAACCAAACTGAGGGCTGCTGGATGACGGACCATGACCATGAGCAGAGGCGGACCGACGAGTATAGTACTTTGGTAACGAGGGGACAATGGTTACTGGAGGGGGTAAAGGTGGAGGTGAAGATATGACAGGAGGTGGTGGTAGAGATGGCATAGAAGGTAACTGACTCATAGGAGGAGGTGGCATGAAGACCTCAGTATCAGAATGGGAAGTAGTCATTCTGTCACCTATAGGAGAGAAAAACATCACAGATTCAAAGAATGTGACATCAGCGCTAACAAAATATTTTCGACGCAGCGGATCAAAGCAACGATATCCCTTTTGTGTCCTGGAGTATCCTACAAACACACATTTGATAGCCATGGGAGAGAGCTTATCAAGACCTGGCACCAATTGATGGACAAAACCAACACAGCCAAAGGCACGGGGTGGAAGAGAGAACAACTCCTTCTCAGGAAAGGCTATAGAGAGAGGAGTTTTCTCACCCAAGACAGACGAGGGCATGCGATTTACTAAGTAGCAAGTTGTGAGAACCGCATCACCCCAGAACGAGCGTGGAGCGTGACTCTGAATAAGTAGGGTTCTAGTGATATCCAATAGATGGCGATGTTTCCGCTCTGCAACACCATTTTGTTGTCAAGTGTAAGCATATGAAGTATGATGAATTATACCACGAGATGAAAAGAACAAGAACAGAGCTCTAGTACAAAACTTCAATGCATTGTCAGAACGCACATTTTCACAGAAGAAAAAAACATTTTTAACTTTATTGATTAACATTTGAATCACATCTCTTGCTTCAGATTTATTCTTCAATAAAAACACCCAAGACAAGCGAGAAAAATCATCTACTGCAACCAGATAAAATCTGTGTCCCTGGTGGTCAGAACACGACTTGGACCCCAAATATCAATATGGACTAACTCGAACAAGGAGTTACTGCTCCGACTCTGACGACTCGGGAGAGTAGATCGATGATGCTTTCCCAACTGACACGCTTCACATTGGAAGGACGACTTCGGAGAAATCTGGGGCAAAACACGATACATCTTCTGAAGAGGGAGGTGACCAAAACAGAGATGCCAGGTATATGGAGAGTCTGATCCTGTAGAATGGAGAGATGCACCGACAGAAGGAGTATGGACCAGACGAAAGAGACCATTTTGCTCACAGCCACAGCCAATCACTTTGCCCAAGGGTATGTCCTAAAAAACAAGAGACGATGAGTCAAAAATAGCTCGACAGTCTAAATCCTTTGCAATCTGACTAATGGACAGTAAATTCATAGAGAAATAGGGAGCATATGACACATTCTGCAATCTCATGGAAGGTGTCAAGTTAATTTCCCCCTGTCCTGTGATAGGGAAATGTGTCCCATTGGTTATCACCACAGTTCGTCCTGAAGAGACTGGTCTATATGAAGTGAGCTGCTCGTTGTCCCCACAGAGATGATGTGTCACTCCAGAATCCATAATCCAGTTTGTAATCATAGATCCATCACAAGAGGTGAGAGCACAAGAACTACCTGAAGTACTGGCTGTGGCAGGTGAACAGGCAGAGGCAGAGATGGCCACATCTAACTGACCTCCAAGAGCTGTATCAGGAGGCATGATATTCCTCAGTCTGACAACAAGATCATCGAATCGTTGGTCCAACAAGGAAGGTGCAGGAGACTTAACTTGTTCTGCTACCCGAGCCGATGCAGGAAAGCCATGCTTAGAGTAGCATGTATCCTCGGAGTGACCAGGGCGACGACAATAGCTGCATGGTTGATGAATCCGGCCCCCACGACCCCGGGGGCCACGGCCACGAAAGGTAGAGGAGTCACCTCTACCCCTGGAGGCTGCCATCGCTAAAGGTGTATGGCTGGTAGTCGAGCTTGGGACAGTAATTCGACTCAGTCAGCGAAAAGCTTCCTCCATAGAAGGAATAGTAACGTCAGCAAGAATCTGAGACTGGGCAGCATCGTACTCTGGATCAAGGGCGGCCAGGAATACACCTACCATGATAGCATTCATGTACATCTGTTGCTGCTCAGGAGTGGCCGTCAACGGCATGAAGCTATGGAGCTTCTCAAACATCCCTCGAAGGGATGTGTACAGTGAGTGAAGGGGGCGCTCATTCTGCTTGACTGTAAAAATATCATGTTACAACTGAAGTATCTTGGTCTCGATCCGCGTCTGTGAATATGTCGCCGCTAGAATATCCCACACAGCCTTAGTCGTGGGCTAATGTAGTACATCGTTGGCGATTTCTATCGCCAACATCCCAGATAGCCAGACTTTGGCATACGCATCATCCGCCTCCCACGAGGCATTCACCCCAGTCTTCTCCACCGGCTCCTCTTCGGTAAGAATATGCTTCTTACCATTCGACTTCATCAAGCTCATGAACTGCATAGCCCAGAGCTCATAATTTGTCCCGTCCATTTTCACAATAGGTGTTGGACCTCTGAATGCGCCAGTGGCGGGTACATCAACCTTGTTCTCAGACATATTGCCGAAAGAAGACTGCTATGGGTGCAGAAATCAAAGTTTGTGTGTCTACACAGACATATATGGGTTTGGGTGCACGCGTAGACTCATGCACACCAACCCATCAACCAACTGACGAAGTTGAGGCGGCGCGCGAGCGCGAGACAGCACGCGAGGCGCGCGGTGCGCGCGAGGCGAACGCACTGTGCGCGCGAGACGCGCGACGCGCGTGAGGTGCGCGGTGCGCGCGAGGCTTGCTGGGGAGGAGCGCAAGGCTGCGCCGCCGGAGAGGAGGCGGCGGCGCGCAAGGAGAGGGCTGGAGGTAGGGTTAGGGTTTTTCGGGAATCGAGAGCTCCGGGCTAGGACCACCGCTCTGATACCATGTTGGGAAAAAAATAAGAGCCTTGTTATTTCTGAGAACCCCAGGCTCTCTTATATAGTAGAGAGGCCTATGGGTAAATTACATAAAGTAGAAAACAGAAAAAGAGAATAAGAAAGAGACGCATATGAAATATGAAAATACAAATATCTTCACAATATCAATGAATTTGCTAGTTCCTGAAGAAAACATCCGTTGCAACAGAAAGTACATTAACAATAAAACAAAATTTTAAAGAAGGAAAGAAAGGTAGGGGGAAGACATAACCGAAGATCAAATTCCTTGCTAACTAGACATTTAAAATAGAACTCCCGTAATTCATAACACGGTCAAAGGCATCTTTTGTTTTTAGCCTTCGTTTTTTTCAGATAAAAAAGACAATTGACTTGATTTTTCCTCTTTTCGAATGAAATTTTGGCCTCCCATCTTAATCTAACAATTCCGCTTCTTCTTCTAGAACTTGTCATGGTGTAAATTCATATAACTGTCAACGGAAATCCTAGGATCAACAGTTTTTGGAGAGATTTACCAAATTTCAGTATAAAGAATCTCGGTCATTTTGCATATTACATTGGATTTTTTAAGTATTCAACCCAGAGTCAAATCCCCACAACTCAATTTAAATTGACTATACCAAGTTTCTTAGGATGCACTAAAATTAGGGGAAAACAATGTTAAAGCCTACACTTACAAATATCATGGACGATTAAAATGTTCAGGAAAAAGGTACACCAGCTTGCAGTAACCTATGACCATTAGTCTGCCTTAGAATTATTACCCCCACGCAAATGTCAACATTTTGACAAATAACTGTTCATCATATTAAGGAGAGTTGGGGAAGAGGAAGGCCAGAAAACAACTCCAGTAAACCATTTTCACTTCATTGAACTATCTTTTGATGAATGTTAGCTGTGTGCATTGAGGCAATTTTCACGAGTGGGGTAACACAGGCAGTGTGGCGCAGATGGCCCACCAGAAATTCGTTGGAGACCGAACACAAAGCATGTCCACAATCTTTCCCTATAACCTCTGGATCCACTTTGCACTATTTGCAAGGAGTGCCTTCTTCATCACCTCCAGTTTCTTAACCCCTAGACCACCATCCTTTAATGGGCAAATCAATGTATCCAGTCAACCAACGACATCCACTCACCCTCTCCATCAAAGCTGGACCAAAAGAAATGTTTCATAGTCAACCACAAATGTTGCCGTGTCCCAATAGAAATCATACAAGTGGGCAGAAAGAACATAGGAACAGCAGAGAGAACCACCTTATGAATGACAAGGCAACCACCACATGACAAGAAGGATGATTTCCAAATCCCCGGTCTGCCCTCAAGCTTTTCCACCATGGCAACCAATCCTTTCTTACCAGAGGAAAGCGACACACCTAAAAAGGGCAAAGGAAGAGCAGTATGTAAAGTACCCAAAGCAAGACCACATCTAATTGCATCTTCCTTGAAATGATAAAAGGCAGAAATGCAGACTTCTCCCTATATGTAATACCTTTCGCCTCCATCTCTCCCCCTCCGCCCCTTAATAAAACATTGTATCATCTGCATATTGAAAGATCAAAATTGATATACTAACCATACTGAAATCAATACAGATGCCAATCTGAACCACCTACCCACCATCAGCGCATGAGCATTGACAATGACAAACAGGAGAGGGAGCCAAGGAGCACCCCGATCAGACCCCGTGTTGTGGCTGAAACAAACCACCTCTAGAACTATCATTAATCAACACTGAATACAATGCAGTCAAAACATGACTCTTAACCCAAACAATCCAGTCCTCAGGAAAGCCAAGCTTCAGTGGAGAGTGTGTTGAATCTCCGGTCCACACAATCATATACTTTGAGAAAATCAACCATCCAAAAAATCCTTTGACATATTTCCGCTTCCAATCCACTGCATTATTGTGGTCAAAACTACGATGTCCGCCATCAGGTGTCCCAAGACAAAGGCACTCTGAATCAATGAAATGATGTCACCCAAAACAACACGCAACCAATTAATGAACAGCATTGCCACAATGAAGTAGATTGCGTTCAAACGAGCAATGGGTCTAGAGTTTTGAACCAGCACCACAACCTCCTTCGCCAATGAAAAAACAAGGCTCCTATCGATTTTAACAATCTTGTGTTAACAAACCCGAACACCACTGACAACTCCATAAAATCAGGCTCAACCACTTCCCAGAAATCTCTGAAGAAAAACTCAGATCCGATTCAAACAGACAAATTATGTTGAGCTCAGCGTCAAAAAAAAAATTATGTTGAGCTCAAGGACCGCAACATGCACCTCATGTTGATAAAAATCTTGAACAAGGGCTTCCAATTATGGAGATAACCACAAAACCCCCTACCAACACACCACAACCAGCGACCACTGGTGTCCCTAAGCTGACAAAAAGAGCAACAACCTCCTTTCACACCTCCTCATCCCTCTAAACACTTTTCTCGCTAGCCCTAACATGAAACAACTTCATGTTAGCATCTCCCCTATTCATCACAGATTGCAATCTCTTGTCACTCCACCTCACCCTTCTTGTCCTATTTAATCGTCTTCTGGCAATTCTTTCACTTCTGCAGCTCATTAGCGGTCATATCTCTGCCATCCTCAAACCTGTCAAGCTGAACACCCCACAAGCACAAGCCAATGTTTTTGATTTCTTAACAACTTGACCTCATACAAAATCAACACAATCCTAAGCGGCCCTAGTTTTATCTCCACCCTCGCGTTGCCCAACCCCTCCATCTGATAGTTCGTTAAAACATAATAGCCATCAATCTCTTTGAACCCATCCTCCAAGGGCCAAGAGTGTTCAAAGCAAAAGGAGGATGACAAAAATTCCTCAATGAGTCCCACCCAATGCAAGACCTATGTAGAGATCAGAGTGAAGACGACTTGAGAGTTGCAACATCTCCATTGGAAGTAAGAATTTTATCAATGCAAGACCTCGAAGATGAGTTTTGCCAAGGGTACTTAAAGTCGAATGAATCCACCACCTCTAGCTGAAATGTCTATTTACACACGAATTCCTCAATATCTTATTATAAATTAGTCATATTTGCAGAGATCCAAACTGTCTAGCTACATTTGGCACTGTCCCGTTTAAAGTTCAAGACAACTTGATTGGGAGGATAATTGGTGTGAGCCATGACGAAAAAGAGACTATCACTTAGTTCAAGTTGTGTTGCTACTGCTTGCTTCAACGCTGAGGTCACACACCTCACTTCAAAAGCTTTGTTGAATCCTTCCCCAGTTTCCGCCCACTGTTCACTTAGACAATGAGGCATGATGAATGAGGAAGTATTATCAAAGTTCATATCTTGTTTCGAGTACTCTTCATTTTATACCTTTGTTTGAGTTAGTCCACCTTGATGTTTAAGGGATTTAATCGATACCTGACTGATTGAAAAATCGTTAGCCTCTTGTTCGCGGTTGATCATTCCATGAAAGAGAGGCATTACAGTCGCGACCTGATGAATCACATATTCATCGTAATGTCATGCTTGCATTATGTGAAATCCGATGAGAAACCCATTATTCTACATCATTTGTATTTTTTCACTTCCCGTGTTCTCTACACATTTGTGCATACTAGATCATAAAAAACCAAAACAATTAGTGAATTAACAAAAACTATTACAGAGAGATTGATGGGAGCCGGGCAACAAGCTGCGCTGCCAATCCCTTTTGAATGGCAAATCCAGTTCTTCGAAATACAACATCTATAGATCTGGGAACCATGACATTGTTGTGCATAATTCTTTGGACCCTTTTGAGAAGCTCTACTGCTTTAGTAGCCAAAAATCCGAAGGTGTCAAAATCAAAAGGAATAAATACATGTTGATTGTCAATACATGCCTTCTTATGCTTAGCAACTTTAGCCGAAGCAGTTTTCTGTGCAGCGTGTCCCGCAATAAAATCACTCCTTATCGGACTCACCAATGGAGAAACTCCAGTCATATCAACACATGCATGCTTCCGTCCAGCTCATCTAAATATTAAAACATCTGCCGGTCTGAGTGTCGATCTCCCCTCTTGAGGATCCGTCAAAAAAATTCACAGGTGCTTCTTTCTTTGAAGCAACTCCAGCATATCTGAGTACATCATAAAGGACATCCCTTACAAAATCATGTCTATATTTAAAACATGTGAGTTCACGACAATGAACTGCATGCTCCCCAAAAGCGTCCAAGCATGATTTGTGGCATATTGGACAAGGCTCATCAGCTGGAAAAAGAGGAATCATAAGACGATACTTGAGGATAGTGTGATACTCAATAGGTGGCATATGCATCCCAATGCCCTCAATAGGAGTAGCAAGGAGGAAGTCTTGAGCATGGTCAGCCTGTAAACAACGAAAAATTGCTTTTTGCCTAACAACCATGTCAAACTTAATTTCCATTTCTTCAACAATTTTGCTAAAAAGATAACTCGTCAAAGCATTCTGAGCTTTACGGGGGACGGTATCCTTGTTAGCAAAACATGTAAGATCGAGAGATGGAAGTGTGGTACGTTGATGCAGCGTGAACTGGAGAAATAGGGCCGCAATTTTATCTATTTTTTATCCGTTAATTTTATTAACGTTTATTTTGAGTCATCATAATTTTATTTTAACTAAAAGATCGCGTGTGATCTCTAAACTAGTCACTTCTAGTTTGATCAGGGAAACCACTGAAAACGAGTCTGCTAATGCAGGTTACAGATTCGGTCAAGAGGAAGAAACTGATAACATCGTAGCTGCTCATGGTGATTTTGGCCGATTGATCTTCCGTTTCAACAACTCTCGTTCTTTACACTTTCTCCGAGTCGACCAATTCCCCCGCGCTAGTTAGTCGGCTATCGCGGGTCATGCAAGAAGCCCCTCTCCGCGGCGGCATCAGGCTACGAAAGGTAGGTGGGAGAGTTTCTAGGCTAGTTGGTTGGCTCGACGTCTACGTGACGGTTGGAGCTACTAGTGGCTTAGCAGGGGGCGGGAATAGCTTCTTCAAAAAAGAAAGAAAGAAGTATGAGATTATTTGACTTGGTACTAAGACAGAGAGAGCCCTAAGCGCTATCTTTACCCAGACTCGGGAATCCGGAAATTTTGAATTTCAAATTAGTCAGTTAGTCGGTTAGAGTCAATTTAGGATAATTAGTTTGAATTTCTATTTTTGTAATCTCATCCCTCCTATATAAAGGGATGATAGACTAGTTATGGAGTCAGTTCAGTTATTATTAAAATTAGAGATTATTTCTCTTATCCTCTCTTTCGTCTCCCTTCTCCCTCCCACGTGGTCTTCACGTTTTCCCTCCTCCAACCCCTCGTTTTCTGACGAGCTTCTCTTCTCAAGCCTCCAATTTCTTCGTCCGCCAAATAATCCCACCTTCAAATATTTTTCCGTCGTCGCATTTTTTTCAATCTGCATCAATTGGTATCAGAGCACGGCTTACAGATCGTCCTCACGATCTGTCGATCCATACAAAAGTTCACGCAATCATCATGCAACGAAGGGCCATCGTTCATCGGAACGAAAACGATGATCAAACGAAGCTTACGACAAGGAGTTGCTGGGCATGCTGCTTGATTTCCAGTCAAAGTTTCGAGATTGGATGGCTGACTTCAAGACCCTATGCGCGGCCGAATCAAAATCTCCCGCTACCAAAGCCGCTGTCCAGATTTCTGACGAAGATAAACTCGCCATCGGTGATGATTTACTCACTGTCCAGGCCATTCCAGAAGAAAAAAACGGCGAAATGCTTGTTGTCCAGGTATTCTCAGACCTGCAAATCCCTCCGAAATTAACCCCGGCACCATCCGCGGATCCCTCTGCGACCCCAGCCCCGACACCGCCACCCCCACCTGCCACCACCCCCGCATTTTCCCCAGAAACCCCAGCGCCCCCTCCCGCCCTCCATGCTCCATCGTCGATGCCCCCTGCCCCCGTGTCCTCTCCCGCAAATCCAACACGCCCCGTAATTCCTCCCGCCTCAGCCCTTGCACCCCCAACGGCCCCTCCCCCAAACACCAACGACTCCCCTGCCCCACCCTCATCGTCGCTACCCACCCCACGTGCCGCCCCTGAGCCTCCGTCGCTGCCCACCCCGCAAACCCCCTCTTCCCTCTCTCCAGCACCCATCGCCCACCCCGCAACCCTCCCCTCACCCCTCCCCAGCTTCCTCCTACCGTATTATCGCCGTCTCAACCTTCACCCTGATCCTATCTCGGAGGACTACCAATACCCTCCGCACATTCCGCATTCGGCACCGCAATCCGCGACTCGAAACCACCGTCGCCATTGGGGGCGTCTCATGCGCAGCCGCCGCCAGCACCGCTATGCTCCACAACTTCCTCAAACACGAGGACCACCTGCGCCCGTGTGAATAGAGTCGTCGTTACCGAGCAAGCGAAGAAAAAGATCCCTAACAGAGGGATCCTTATCCACGGGAGTCAAATCCCATGAAATTTGGGATTGGAAGTTAACTTGAAAAAATTGCAGAAAAGCTCCCCCATGCAAAAGTTCTTATTCAAAGGGGCAATTCAAAAGGTCCTCTTACAAGATTTGTTTAAGTGAAGGGGTACGAAAATTGCAATCCACCCCCCTGCTGCAGAAATATTTAAGAAGAAAGGCAGATAGGAAGAAATTTGGGTGGTCTCCTTATCCTATTAGGATTAGGACCATGGGTTTCACCTATTTAAAGGCCATATGACTTCATTCATTGGACACATCTCCTCCTCTACTCTCCTTATGCTATTGCTTTGCTATGGATTCTCTAAAGGTCAAGTTGTTCGTCATGAAGATGCCCCATCAATTCTTCGAGCATCATGGCAAGGGGATGACACCCGGATGGGCGCCCGTATGTGCGTCACACCTACTCTTCCGCCTCGAAGCCCACATCGCCAACACCCGCGTCGCGCACGTATGGATCCCGCCATTTGCTCCACACCAGTTCTTCCAGGGGATGACCGAGAACGCGGATTCGAATTTATCAACCTCCAAGCCTGCAGAAACAGCAATTCGTCGGGAGCCGAATTTTTCAAGCGGAGGAGAGTTGATGCAGCGTGAAGTGGAGAAATAGGGCCGCATTTTTATGTACTTTTTATCCGTTAATTTTATTTACGTTTATTTTGATTCATCGTAATTTTATTTTAACTAAGAGATCGTGTGTGATCTCTTAAGTAGTTAGTTTCAATTTGAATTTCAAATTAGTCAGTTAGTCGGTTAGAGTCAATTTAGGATAATTAGTTTAAATTTCTATTTTTGTAATCTCATCCCTCCTATATAAAGGGATGATAGACTAGTTATGGAGTCAGTTCAATTATTATTAAAATTGGAGATTATTTCTCTTATCCTCTCTCTCGTCTCCCTTCTCCCTCCCACGTGGTCTTCACGTTTTCCCTCCTCCCAACCCCTCGTTTTCCGACGAGCTTCTCTTCTCAAGCCTCCAATTTCTTCTTCTACCAAATAATTCCACCTTCAAATTATTTTTCCGCCGTCGTGATTTTTCATGTGCATCACCACTCCTGAAGAGCACAAAACCTTTAAGGCTGTTGAAAAGTGCCCATCTGACACTTTACGAAGACACTGCTTGATGTTGGAGCTTTGATAAGTATTACCCTCTACCGAGTTATTCTGACTATGAAAAGCCTCAGGTAGATCGCTTTTCAAAAAATCACCCACCCACGTGGTGAAACCGTCTGCACTGCCCCACTTAGTGATCGAGCTCAGAATAAGTTGTTGTTGCAAGGACTTTCTATTGTCAGATCTTCTATCCCGTCTATTTAAAGGCCTAAAAACCTGCAGGGTGCAACGTCGAAGAAGTAGCAATCTCACCCAAGCAGGAATGGAACATGGACTAGCAATAACTTGATATAATACGGTTTTAAGAGCTTGAGAGAAAGCAAGATGACAACTGTGAGGAATGCTCTAAATTGTGGTGATAGGAACTTTGAAAATACGATCAAGGAGCGCATCATCAATAACCAATCCATCTGTGACATCAGTTACAACATGTAGAAGAGGTTTCAAGATGCCGACAATGTGCCCAGAAACCACCCCTGTGTCATCTGTGACTCGAGCAAGACCATCGTCATGATGGCAAGCACGACTCACTACTTGTATCTTCATGCACCTCCCACACAACCACTGACCAAGGATCTTCAAAATCCTTTCTAAGGCAAGATAAAGATCAATATCATTCTTAATGGCATCCCGCAAAACAGTAGCACGCTCGTCACTACAAAGATGTATCCTCTTGATATGAGAGATAAAGCGCGAAGTCCCTTTACTCCCTTCCCTACCGTCAGGACTGCAGTGAAAGTTCCAAAATGGACACAACAAATCATCTGTAAGATGTGAGCTTAAAGACCAAGATTGAGAGTTCTCACGATGCGTTTGAGCCGCGGAGGCATATGTAATAGGAGGAAACTCTTCTTCCACAACGTCAGCCATCACGACAGGAAGAGGAGGCACAGCCAGGAAGCCCGAATGCTAGACGCTGAAGGGACAGCCAGGAGATCCTGAGAGGGACGTTGGGACGCTGAAGGAAGAGGTCGGAGTGAAGGTGGAGGTCGCAGGGAAAGAGAGGCAGGGAAGGAGGGTCGCAGGGAAGGGGGCTGGGAAGGATGGGGGCAGGGCGTGGGATGGTCGCAGGGCGGAGGGAGGTCACTGGGCGCAGGGCAGGGCCGCTGGGCGAGGGCGTTGGTCGCTGGGCGAGGGCGCTGGGGAGGGGCAGGTGAGGTCGCGGGCGAGGGCGAGGGAAGGTCGGGGGCGAGGGAAGGTCCGGGGCGCAGGGCAGTCGCGGGCGAGGGGAGGTCGGGGCGCGGGGATGTCGAGGGCGAGGTCGAGGTCGCTGGGCGAGGGGCGGGCGAGGGGAGGTCGGGGCGCGGGGAAGGGCGGGTGTGGTCGGGGGCGAGGCCAATCAAGAGGATAAAAACCAAAAGGGTGAAAATCCAAAAGGATAAAAATTAGTGAATTTTTCAAAATTGTAAAAAAAGATAAATAAACTAAAAATAGCATTTGCTCACTAGATATACTTATATACAAAGTAGTCCCAAGAAAAAGAGATTTTAATAGCAATGAGAGATGTATATCAAGTTCATCATAGTTCAATTAAGGAGAAATTAATTTCTATAACTTCGTAACGGTAAATTTTAGAGTGTAAACAGATCACGTGTTGATATACAATTGGTAGTAACGGCGCATAAAAATTTACTTCACTATACAAAACTATTGTTGTTCATACTCGCGCTTTGCGACCGTAAAACGTGACAGTAACATGATGTTACATGTTATACCTTATAAAACTTATTTTGAAAATTTTAAGAAATAAATACTTTATATATGTACAAAAACAAACATCGATACTGAATACACAGTTTTTCTGAAGCATTATATTGCAACATATCATCTAATGACATATTATAGAGTGAAGAAGTAGAAAACAAAAAATACCAAAAAAACATAATTTTTCTTTCTATATTAAATATAAACATAAGCATATTAAATAATTTCAACGTTTCGTATTCAATACGTTTTTTGTTATATCGCATCATTTATACCTCGTATTAAACATAAAGCAAATAAAACATGTGAATAATGGATTGTGCACGTGCCAACATCCATAATAGAATACCCTGCAAGTGTAGTTGATGTTGTCCAAGTAAAGCTCGAAGATGAGGGTGTCCACGTGGCAACCAATCGGAAACCAACTTTAAAATAGTTGCTAGTGACCCGTGATTCGTGGTGGATTGAAAGAAACATGTCCATTTGCAATATTAACAAAATAGCAAAAAACACGTAAGATAAATCATCATTATTTCATTACCATTCACGAATATAAGGATGGAACTTTGAGAGAATTATCTAGAAGAAAGGTGGGGAAAAAACATATTCTAATACAATTCTCTCTCTTGAATTTGTTTATGGTAGTTGACTATTAATAATATGATAAGGTATGTATCGAGAGGATGGAGAGGGAGCTAGGAGGGAGGGGTGGAGAGGGAGTTAGGAGGGAGGGGAGGCAGTGGCAGCGAAAAGAGGGGGGGGTTGGGAGATGGGGGTCTAAGTGCTAGAACACTCGAGAGAGGGCGAGAGTGAAAGGGGGAAAGAGATACATGAAACACCCTGAAGACATTTTCAATAAAAAATGCAGTATGTTCATGCAGTGCAAGCATCCTTTACATTTACCATATGACGAATAAATTATAATTCAATTTGTCATATTTTAATTTAAATTTTAGAAAATTAAATAGGGGAAAAGTTATATGTTATTATCTATCAATAATATTGTTTTGCATAAGAATATAATTCATGAAGTTTCTAGACCTGAACATTTTTTACTTCTTAAAATGTCCATTTTAAATTATTTCAAAAAAAATTAAAAACTACGGATTGAACTTTCTATATGAAATAATGATTGGAAAAAACAATTGTGTGCCTTTTTAAAATTCAACAGATGAGAGGAATTTTTTGTTGGTCTAACCAAAAAAACACTACACACACAAGTTTAACAAATAACACTATTATTTGTATCATGGTGATTTAGATGACAATAGTTTAATATTAATTAAGTAACCATCAAATAGATGTGGCTTGACCTACTCTTCAAGCACGAAGAAGAATTACATTGTTTTACTTGCTTAATCAAAGATAAACGACAATCAAATATAAATATAAGATTTTACAATTTCATTTGCTCCAACTTTAAGTTATACGACAAATCAATCATGATATTAATAAATATTACAATTAATTTATGTTCTCATCATTTCTTTTAGAAAAATGATGGTTGGATTTCAACATCGTCTCATTTGGGTATATAAATTGCAATATCATACACTTCACTTTTATTTTTCCTTTTTTACATGATCCAAATGTAAATTCTATCTAAGTCATTATTTGTTAAAAATATATAACAACAACAAGGTCTTTTCCCACAATTAAGTAGGGTCGGCTACATGGATTCTTCGCCTCCATTCAGATCTATCTTGGGTCAATCCCGGGCTTATATCCAAAAAAATTAAGATCCCTTCGTATAGTCTCTTTCCAACACTTATTGGGTCGTCCTCGCCCTCTCTTAGCCGGCTCAACATCTCAACACTCGCATCTCCTAATGGGGGAATCTGTTGATCTTCTTTGCAAATGACCAAGTCATATTAAGCGATTTTCTCGCATCTTATCCTCAATCAGAGCTACATCAACTTTCTTTCTGATTGCATCATTCTGAATCCGATCTTTACGTGTGCGTCCACACATCCACCTTAGCATTTTCATTTCTGCTACAGTCATTCTCTACGCATGTCTATGGTTCACAAGCCAACATTCAGATCCATAGAGTATAGCAGGTCCCACGGCTGCTTTGTAAAACTTTCCTTTAATTTTTAAGGAATTTTCTTGTCACGGAGAACAGCAGAGGCTCCTCTCCACTTTAGCCAGTCTGCATTTATTCTATTAGTAACATCTCCATCAATTTCCCCATCTTGTTGCAAAATAGATCCCATGTATCTAAAAGAATCTCTCTTCCAAATGTTATTGTCACCAATCTTCACCTCAATTCCTTCACCATTGCTTTCATCAAAGGTGCACCCCATATATTCCGTCGTAGCCCTACTTATACTTGTTAAAAATATAATTACAAATTGAAATAAATGTTGGGAGAAAATCTTTGGTTTCATCAATAAAAATCCAACAAAAATTAGAAACTCCAACATTGATTGAATAAATTATAGTGATTGATGGTGGGTACAAATTAATTCCAAGTAAATATAAATTACATCTTTGTTTATATTTTCTTGATTTTTTGTGCAAGTTATAATTTACTTCAAAAATTAAACTTGAAGGGTAGATGCAGAAATATATGCAGAATAATATATTTATGTTCGATGAGACATGAGAGTGGAAAATATAATATAATGGTAATATTAAATGTAACTAGTGTTGTTTTAATTTGTTAACATTCTAATATATAAATCAAATGTGACTTTAATAAGTATATCACGATATGTATGTTTATCCTATAATATTATTTTTCTTACTATGATAATAGTTATCTGTGTGAATTTTTGCATATTACATTAACAAAAAATCGATAGAATTTTATCAATATTTATTGAGTACAAATAAATAAACACAAAATGAAACTCGATAACTGCATGTCACCCTTTTATATAAATAAATAAAAATGCTCACATTGCCTTTTTATCTCCAATTTATTTTCTCTTCTTGCTCATGTATTATAATTGAAGTTTTGAATCTCTTAAATCGATCTCATTAAAGTTATCATACGGATTAGATGCTTAATGGTTCTGTAAAAACTGGTCTTATTAAATTCATCTCATTTAAATATTATCTTTCTCTATATATTTTTTATTTGGTATAGATTTTATTAAGGTGGAGCATTGGGCCCAACACGGTCTAACATAGGAAAGCCCGACCTGGGCCCGTCAATTTTCTTTGTTCATTGGATCGGGTATGAGGCCCGCATTTTTGGGTAAATCTAGAACCCTAGCCTAGCCCAAGGCCTATGAGATTGGGTCCGGGTTCGGGCCGGGATCGATCTGCTCCCATTTGGATTCAGTAAAAGCTCCACGTTGAGGATTTAAGGAATCATCCGCCCAATGGACCTCCCAACCTCCACTCATCCTTCTGCACATCACCTAGCTGAAAAGTGACGGTGGTGATTTTTTTCATGACAATGGTGAAAAAGTCATATGACTATACAATATACACACATCTATTGAGGTTGGTAGTAGTATTGCTTGAAAAAATTGGCATGCATCATTCACAAATAAAAAAGTATTTCATTAGTTGGAGTAAGTGCCTCATCTTTAATTTGATAGGTCCATATATCTGCTACAGTTTTTGCGGGCATCACTAATGTTAGGGTGATGGTGGATTCAGTTGATGAACCATGCAAAAATGGCAGAAGAAATGTATCGTCAATCCCCCCTCGATATGACCCCCACATCACAACCGCATACAACATCCACACGATGCCGCCTCTACAAAACCACACTGCAAGAAACAACAATAGGGATGATCACAGTGACGGTGGAACCGATCCCGAGGACCTTCAAAGCCACTGGGATGGATATCATCCCCAAGCCAATGATGCTTGTCGAAAGGTTTAAGACCACACTTGAGACTGACACCCTGACCGCTAAAATCTAATGATTCCTCTGCGAACTCGTGGAGAAACCGACATCGGACGTCGATGCAACACTTCACAGGGATTTCCATGGGGAGAGCGATAGATTGGGTTGGGGACTCTGGATTTAGGCGAGATTGTTGGAGCAGGAGCTGAGTGGAGAGAGTTTGGGAAATGCATGTAATTCATTTGGATTAAGAGGAGAATGTGATATAGAGTGGGTTTAAAGCCACATGCAGAACCCAGACTTAAAGAGGTTGGATTGGGTTAATCCAGGCCGCCACGAGTTCGGGTTGGTCCTGACCCGAGCATGAGATTTCAGCAATATGAAGGCCCTAGTTCGACCCACATATATATCAGGTTCGAACAGGGCCCGAGCTTTTGCGAGTCGGGTCACGGTCGGGTCCGGACTAGCCCGAACCAATGCTCCACCCTAGCTTTTATGCACGCTATTATTGGCATCACAATTATTCGGTTTATTAGAACTTATACATATGGATATAGAAAGCGAGTTGGGAAAAAAGTAAGCATAACTATAGCATGGAGAGAGAGAGAAGGACGTGAGAACGTGGCATGGAAAATGAAGGGAGATAAATAGCTATAGCACGGAGAAGGATAGTGGGACATGAGAACGTGGCATGGAAAAATGAAGGGAGATAAATAGGTAGTTCTTGTAGAGAGAGAGACGGATGGGGAAGTGAGATGGGTATGGGACCTTTTTTGTCCTGAGGGAGGGAGGGAGAGAAAGCACGAGAGAGAGGAGAAACAAAAGGAATATGGGCATGCCACGTTTTTTTTGTCCGAGAGGGAGGGAGAGAAAGAAAGAGAGACATAGAGGAGAGAGAATGGGAATTTTCATATGGAAGAAGAGAGATAAATGGGAGTGAGATAACACATGAGAGGAGAGAGAGAGAGACAAAGCGAGAGAAAGATCATTGATAGCGATAGAAAGAGAAGTATCATCGGGAGAGCCCTCTCGGTAGAGCTTCACGTATCGATAGTACTGGGAGAAACCCAGTTTTAAAACAGGTATATAGATACTTATATAGCGAATGAATTCCATATTCACAATGGTATTTATATCAATATAACATGAAAAACGAATATTTTTTAACGTAATCATAAATTTTCCATAAACTTCATTTTGAATTGGCATAGCTATCTAAGTTCATAAAATATATCCTTATTATAAAGCAATACATATGGAAAAACTACACTACCTAAATTAACATGGGCCTTCCCTTATTAAAACAATACTAATACCAACTTGCATTAAAGAAAACGAAAGAAAGAAAGGGCCAATGGCATTTTGCTGTTGAGAATAATAAAATGCAAATGGCCCATCATCCATCAAATGTGCACACATGATTTTCTTCTATCAACTCTCACCACTCAAGATGCCTTGGAAAATAGTGGCACTCAGTGTTGTAAAAGTTGGTCGACTGGCTAGACTGGTAGGTCTAACTAGTCCACATAGTGAGGTGGTTGACTAAGTAGTGACTAATTGGTCAATAGTCAGTTGGTCAACTACTAGTCAGTCGATTTTTGCTTGGAGATACCATATTTTTAAACTTTGTGCCTTTTTTAAAGAAACTTATTCTAATAAACTTAATGTTTTATTTAAATTCAATTACTTCTTTTATTTCAATATGGTAGTATAAAAAATGTACAAATCTATGTATATATACATATGTATAAAAATGATTAGTATATTTAAAATAAATAAAAAATCAAAACTGATTAACGTCTTACTAAATCAGATTAGTCGCTCGACTGCCAATTAATCCTTAGTCAGCGACCCGACCGACTGATGACTACCGATTTCGACAACCTTGGTGCCACTCCCATGCATATCAAAGCTAATCTCTACTCATATTGTCTACTTTTCTTGCAAGTGGAACATTCCATCCCCCATGTACGTGTGCATCCTTTATCTCCCTCTCGTTTAGGCGTATGCAAAGCTCTTGTAATTGCCATGGTCAATCGACCCGTCCACGCTCATTTATTGATAACGATTAGTCTTCAAAGTCAATGCCCAACTCCCTGCCTCCCATGCAACTGCAGCAAACCATTGTATTTTAGACATGACTACGGTGATCTTTACTCCTTTCAAAATGGTAACAGTATACCTTCTGCTTTTTCCTTTTTATGAAAAGATCATAGGAAAGATGGTGATTACCTTATGATACACTTTTTTATCAAAAAGTTCTATTCTTTCTTCGGACAAATTTGACTTTTTGATTTCGAACTGGCGAATTGGTTAGAATTCCATTTTTTATTTCTATAATCTATATAGAAAAATAGAAAATATATTCACAAAGTTGTTCCAACTTATTGAATGGCACTGACCTTATATTCTTCCGTCCGAGTGATAAAAAAAGTAATACTTTTTGCTCAAGCTCCATGATGTACTTACTTACAACCCCAAAACAAGTTAAGGTACTGCAAGACAGAACAAACTATGTCGAGGCAAAAGCATTTCCATTCCTGTAGAAAATGACGGGTGAAAGAATCCATATACGGTGAAGTCCTTCAACTCACATGTTTTCTATCACATCGTTTCAAACAAAGTTCTACCAGAACTTTCCTTAAATTTTAAATCAGTATCATACATACTTCCCTCGTTGCCAGCTAAAGAATGAACCCCCAATATAATCCATCAAAACATGGTCTAGCCAAAGCTGAGGCTTCCCTTTCCCAGAGCGTCGACCGGGCATGTCCAGTGATTTTTGACTACCCTTCATTTGCCTGCTTAGAATCAAGATACCTCATGAATCTCGAATTTCCTCTTATTCTTCCTCGCATGATTGCCCCCCACCCCCACCCCACCCTACTTATGGCATTCACTACTTGCCCATGGCTTCTCCTTTGTCACCAAGAATTGTGGACAACCACTCCTCTGAGGCGGCTATACCTTTCCTTCTATTCATGGATCATAAATACATGGAGGAAGGGAAATCCTTAGTTGTCTTGGGCCTTTCAACCTACAAAATAGAGAAGTCGACCCAACAGGGAGGGCGATGGAGGAGTATAGGGAGCTCCAAGCTCCAATGCATCACTCATGCCACCTCTCCCCTTTCACCATCAAAATCCCCATATAGCGTCGCTCCTTTACCGTCTACCCTCCGTCGAGCCATCAATGGCAGATCTGTCACCACCAGCAAAGCAACCACCATCAATTATGGAGCTCAAACATCACCATCGTTAATGTGAGTTTATCCATGTAACACTCAGCCACTCCTTGGCTCATCGACTTTGAGAACTCCACAAGTGTCGTTGCACAGCAAGGTTCAGGAAAGTGGTATGCGCATGCATTCGGTCAAGCCATTGAAAATTGAATAAGTAATATGCGAGGGCATATGAGGAGTATATGCGGTTCTACGCGATTTTATAATTTTAAATTTAAAAATAAATAAATATTATGAATAACAATACCACTGAGTTTATGTATCAAAGTAGAGTTAAAGAAGATATAAGAAAAATGATTCATGTTAGATGGTCGAGTATATGCTTTTAATTGCCCAATATTTAATCACAATATATATATATATATATAACCGTAAAAACTTCACATATTAAATTATTAGTAATAACAAAACTTCATTACCCACACATGAATTACATGAGCAAAACCTCAATCGACATATATTAAAATATTTGACGATATATTGCATATACTCATGAAAACAATAAATGAGATAAACATAAACATTGCATGTACGAAATGGTATAATGCATTGCAATTGTATACAAATGCATTTCATAATCTTATAACTGAATGGAGGAAGAGGCAGATCTACGTAATCAAGCACCTGAATGAGAGGATTGGGAAGTTGGAGATGTTGGAGCAGTATTCAGAGCATATGCGGGATATGCAGGGTATATGTGGGCGCATATGCGAGGGAGGCGCTTAATGCACCCATTCATGAAATCGATTCGGTCTACATGTCGCGCGGGCATATGAGGCCACATATCAACCGATTTCATGAACACTATTGCACGATGCTCTGCATGGTCATCAATCTCTCCATTCGAACTCCATAGAGATCTCCTTCTCAATTCATTGTGAGGGAGGATGTTCTATTATCATCCTCTATTCCTTTCAACAATAATCTGTTGAAAGGAGCGAGGCTGCCAGCTATTGTTGCGCCTCAAACGTCATTGATCTCCGTAAGGGACCATTTGCAATTATTTTTAATTTTTTTTCTTTCAAGATCTTTTAGCAATTTCCTGGAAACTTTTATTTTTTATTACGACTTTCACATGCTTTTTATTATTTAGTTCAGCAAATATTTCATTTCAAATTTGCAAGTTTTTGCTATTCAATCTGATCCCATAAGAATCTTGTTGCAATTAAATAATCTTAGTTTACCTTTTGCACAATTTACCAATAAACAATGGAGTATAAAAATTAGAAAAAGGCCATCCTCAAGAAATCTCTAGATACTTGTTCTTGAGCCCAAAAGTTTCCAATTATATTTCAAAGAGGTCCCTGAACTTCTTGAAAACTACACCTGCCCCCACAAAATTTCAGAAAATCACAAAAAATAGCCAGAAAATTCAAAATAAATTGTGCAGAGTTCAAAAAATGCCTAGAATATAAGAGTGTAGGTTTCAATATATTTTACGATCTAAGATACAAGAAGAAAATTAGGATTTTGATCGAGTAAATAAGGTCAAAAGTACCCCAAAATTGCAATAAGAAGTCACGCAATCTTGAGTCCTAGAGTTCAACCCTAAAACTGGCCCTTATGCACTATAGATCCAGTCTCAAACATGTGAACTTATCTGGAACTCAATGGATTTTGTTTGCTCTCACAACACATAATCGCATTTTATGAGCACCAAATTTCGCTTACCACCCATAATCATTAAACGTGCACAAACTACATACGAATCGTTCAAAGATCCTCCCAAAATTCACCCCTCATAAAACTCTATAGGGTCTTAAACAATGGAAATCGCCAAGAGAATCCCATCCGCTTTCATTTTGAGCAACATAGAAATCAACTTTCTCCCACACACCTCCTTGGTCACAACGAAAAAAAACACCATTCCAACACACCAAAGTGCCACCAACGATACCCACCAAGACTAGAAACCTATATTCGACGAGTTGATTACCACAAACAGATATGCACATCATGTCATCAAAGCTAAGAAATTAGGTTTCGTATTGCAAAACAACCTCAGTTGATCAACAAAACAGTTGAACACCCACCACGATATCCTCCCTAAACCCAGTGAGATTCGAAGTGATGAATTTCATTAAACAAGCATCTATGAATGAAGGCTCCGATCCGCTCCCCTTCTCTCCCAAAACCCCAACCCATGGATCCACCTTCTCTTCCCCTCAAAATTATAAAGATGGTGATTGTTATGTAAATTTTTGCCTCTTTTCTTCTACAAGAAGACGAGGATGCTCTCATGCCACTCTGGCCTCACATGCTCAAGGTCTCGATGCCTCAGGTGAACACATCCTTTTTCTGAACCCATCGAACATGTCGAAGCCCAAAGCCCATCTCACACAAGAAACTCCCCCATCCTCAGACCATTTTGGATCAACCTCTATGTGATGCTAAAAGGGTGTGTTGGGATGCCCCCATTTTAATTCGTAAAATTGGGATTCGTCAAGGTTGCAAAAGTCAACAGTCGATATTATGTCGACCGAGTCACTGACTAAAGAATTAATCAATAGTAGGGCAGCTCATCGGATTTAGTCAGACTTCAATCAGTTTTGTATTTTCCAATTATTTTAAAGATATAGTTATTTTTATACATATATTCTTATATTAACATAGATTTATACATTTTCTATACTAACATAACAACAACAAAAGCCTTTTCCTACATTATATAGGGCCGGCTACATGGACTCTTTGCTTCCATCAGTTATATCTTGGACCATTATAGAGCTTAAATCCAAATAACTAAGATCCCTTCGAATCTTATCTCATTCCAACACTTCTTGGGCCTTCCTCACCCTCCCCTCTATTAGCCGCTTCAACATCCCACATCTCGCATCTTCTAATTGGATTCTCTACAATTGACTTAAAATATAACATTAAGCATTTAATTTTGCTTTTAAAAAGGTTAAAAATAAAATAAAACATGTCCATGTAAGAATCAGTTGATTAGACAGCTGACTAACTATTGACCGAGTAGTCAATACTCAATAGTCAATCACCCCCAACTCGACTAGTCAGAACGACGAGTAGGTCGACCTTTAGAAATATGTGACTAAAAGTCTAAATCTGGGACTGTCAAGTGACCTTGCAGAAGCGGTGGCCTAAGAAAAAAATAGAAATTTCTAAAGCAACCCAAAAAATGATACCAGTTCCCAGTTATAATCTTCCATTAAAGGCAGTTATCGTTACCAAGAAGATCGACATCAAATCCACCACCAAGAGTACACACATCACCTCCACTCTGGTTGATATTGTTTAATTCGACTCTTCTCTGGTCAATGTTTACCATCTGACCAAAAGAGCCTTGGTTTAACGAGCGTGACTTCCATTTCGAGACCAATGTCCCCCTACACCTCCACTGTCCTTGAAGGCAATCGTAGGGAATTCGCCCTACCAATTGAATAGAGGTCCCATGGAAGAGGTCTTTTTTAGGCCTAGAAATATCCACCATGACACCAAGCATGAGCCCGTCAATAAAACATTGGATATTAGATCATGAACCTCACCAAGCTCCGTCATGACCACCCAAATCATCACAATATTCCGACATCAAAAGGGCCCCATCTACCATGACCTATATCTGAAAGTGACTCGCCCAAGATCCAAGAAGAATGAGGGAGCATCGTTAACACATCATTTGATGCCACTTATACGACCAGATACCAAGTTATATATCTCTTGAAGCAACCTCTTACACAGATAAGGTGGTCGGCCCACCAGAGGGCCCACATTGCTCATGATCGTCAAACCAAACACATAGAATCAATGTCATCAACACCCATAAACCACCTTCGCATGCCTTGCACATTCCAACAAAATCGTCGTCAATGGGGAGCACAATGAGCTACAATTGTATCCTTCTCTTATGATCACCCAACATGCAAAACATTACATAATTTGACAATGCCCAACTTTCCACAGAGAAAACACAGAACGGAGGCAAGGCAATCCAGACCGCGGTGCTCGAGATCCATCAAACTACAGACAACAAGAATATCTAGGTCGTGCACTGTGCCAGGGCAACACCACCAATTGACCACCGTATATTTCCAAAGCGCTAAGAGGAGCCAAAAGGTGTCAAAATCAACACCCACCTTTTCTCATTAATCGATGAACCTCCTCCAAACATCCCTCATCACTAGCAACATTCTCCTCA